>CALYLW010000246.1:0-322500 GCA_944989445.1 Ampullaceana balthica | reverse complement strand
GGACGTCATTGGGAAATGGCAATGACCAATACAAGAGAGAGAGAGAGAGAGCTAAAGGCGTCAGTTTAAATATAAAGTTCGTTAGACCGTATATATTTCTTATCAAGTTGACTAAAATTCCAAATTAACGCCTAATTCGAATAGCCATTGGCATTTTATTTTAACATGACAGTTTGTCCACAGTTTTTAAATCCTTTATATTAACTCGTGTCGTCTGCTTGATGCTATGGCTTGATTGTTTGCCGGAAAAAACTTTGGATCGATTTTTAACCCACTTCTTCGTATGCTAGCGAGCTGAAAATTTTGCAGGCAGACTCGTGCCAACGATAAAAATGATATATGAAAATTTCAGATCGATCGAATGTACTGTAATTAAATTAATGAATCTTTAGATTATCTCTCTTTATCTCTATGTAGCATGTTAATTTTTGTGCTAGAGTGTTGCGGTGCGTATTATATTGAACAACCTTTTTAATACTTTCCTGTCGCGCGGTGCGGTGCGTATTATATTGACGATAACTTTTTAAAAATATATTCCCCGATCTGAAAATGTAAATGTTAGTATTGATAGTCTGTCTCGCGGTGCGCACTATATTAAACATGTTTTTATAACCCTTTTCCCGTGATCAAATCGAGCTGAAATTTAGCAGGCAGACTGTAATAGTGTTTTTTTTAAAAAAAAACTATAAATCCTTTATATATGAAACATAGCTACAATTTTGGATATTTAGTATTGTCGTGCGATGCGTATTATAATTAACATACTTTTAGTTATGTCTCGTAAATAAAGGATTTATAGTCCAAAAACTTTGTTTTTTACGGGTTTGTTTTATTAATGATATATTTATTTCAATAGTCGCCTCCTTTCAAACGTGGCATAAATCTTGACCAGTTGCCGTTTAGTAAATCATAAAACTTTGAGTTGGAGTCTGAGGCCGTTATTAAAACACTTTGTCATATTTTTTTACGCGTGTATGAATTGTGGGTAATTTTTAAAATATTCTGGGATGTGAGGACAAACTGTTATTTCTTGTATAACATAGGGGTTTAGTTACATTGACTCATTGACTTTCATTTATTGTATAACATAGCGTTACAGTTCCGTTGATTGTCATTTATTCTAAAACGTAGCATAGCGTTATAGCAACATGGACTGTCATTTCTTGTATAACATAGCGTTATAGTTACGTTGACTGTCATTTCTTAATTAACATAGCGTAATAGTTACGTTGACTGTCATTTCTTGTATAGCATAGCGTTATAGATAAATTGTAGATTCTTTTATAACAAAGCGTTATAATTACGTTGAATCTCATTTCCTGTATTTTACATAGCGTGATATATATTTACATTGACTGTCATCTCTTGTATAACAAAACTTCCGTTTAATTAACATTCAGAAAGACGATACCTAGTTGAAAAGAAAAATATGTATTTGTTTACTGGTTTCAAGATGTAATTTATGCTTTTCACGAACTGCTATAGCACTTGCCTTAGTTTTTCTACACCAAATTTACACCTCTGGAAATGGGGAACTTAAAAAAAAACGAATGTAACATTGTTTTCTCCTTCATTAATAAACGATGTGAAAAAAATGGGGGGGCGGGGGGGGGGTGGGGAGTGGGGCGGGGGGTAGTGGGGCGGGGAGCGGGCACGAAACCACTGGCCTCTGGAGAATATTGAAGGTCACAGGGTCAAGGCCGGAGATGTACCTTTATGGCTAATTGATAAACTGTATGAGGGGCGTGATCGAATCGATCATGTCTGTTGTGAAAGACTTCCGGTCCAATTGTAAGTAACTGGACAGCTGGACATTGGTCAGAGGCGAGATTATTTCCTACGTGACCGGACAAGTCAGTGGGAGAAGGAGAAATGTGTGATTAATAAGGACATGCTGGACACGCAATGGGAGAGATTGTGGCAAACTGGATGGGACAGGGTAAGGGGTATAGAAGGATAGAAGGCAGTGCACTGAGTGATATGATTGTGGAAGGTGGTGCACTGAATGTGATGAGTATGAATAGGGATGGCACTGAAACATATGATTAGGGAGGGTGGTGCACTGAATGATATGATTGTGGAAGGTGGTCAATACATTATATGATTGTGGAAGGGTATCACTGAATGATATGATTGTGGAAGGGGGTTCACTGAATGATATGATTGTGGTGGTGGTCAATACATTATATGATTGTGGAAGGTGGTTCACTGAATGATATGATTGTGTAAGGTGGTTCACTGAATGATATGAGTATGGAAGAAGTTGGTCAATGATTGACATGTAAGGGGAGTTGGTGTACTGAATTATATGAGTATGGAAGAAGGTGGTCAATGAATGACATGTAAGGGGAGTTGGTGTACTGAATGACATGGCGGTGCAATAAAGGCCATTTGAAAAATAATGGGTGTGGAATCCAGCTACAGCATCTGATCATATTATGAAATTTTAATATTAACAAGATATGCACAATTAAAATAGCGCTTGTTTCAAGGCTAGGAAATCACATTATTTGAATTTCACTAACCATTAAAGCCTATTTTCATGATGAAATTAGTCCATTATATCACATCAAAATATTAACAACAACAAAAAAAATCTCGGCACCGGTGTTGTTGTTGTTGTATGTTTTTTTTCCCCCCCCACAGGTACAATTATTTAGAGCGCTTAAGGGGAGTTTACTATTCTCCAGACTCCAGAGAAACCTCTCGCAGATAGTTTCATTCCAGGTGTATACTAGTACCCCACTAATCGGATGATCGTCTGCTAGATAGCAGCACTAAAACATACAAACCTTTATAGGCGGGAAAGCGAGCGTCTGATCCTCATACTGAATCGCCGTGGCATCTTTGCGCCCCCCAGGATCTCTGATACATTTGCGGATTTGAACAGCGGGACTTCTAGACGCGTCTTTAGTATCTGCTTCGACGTGCTGATTTCAAAAATAAATAAGTTAATTTGGAAATCTACCGGCAGAGCAACACATCGGTTGTGGAGTGTCGAAGTTTGTTGTTCAGACTATGGGTAGAAGAGTCGAAAATTTTAATTGTGAGACTCGCTGTATTAAAAAAAAAGGTAGAAAGGGGGGAGGGGGTAATACGGTCCAGATGAAGGAATCGTTTAAACTTTTCAAAGTCTGAAATACCTAAGTTTATGATAGCAGGAGGAAGTCACGTGGCTTAGAGAAAGTGTGTGTGTGTGTGGGGGGGGGGTTAATGCTGAGATAGTGGTGGATGGCGATTGGGTTGGGGGTGGGTAAACGAGCTCTGTTTTGTCTGGAGGGGGGGGGTTACAAGTTGGGTCCAAAGCATGGGGTTGATGGTAAGGGTGTACTGGTAAAATGCTGCGCCAGTTGAGAATGTAGCGTTGGTGGAGGAAGTTGATGGTAAGGGTGTACTGGTAAAATGCTGCGCCAGTTGAGAATGTAGCGTTGGTGGAGGAAGTTGATGGTAAGGGTGTACTGATAAAATTCTGCGCCAGTTGAGAATGTAGTGTTGGTGGAGGAAGTTGATGGTAAGGGTGTACTTGTAAAATGCTGCGCAAGTTAAGAATGTAGCGTTGGTGAAGGAAGTTAGATGCGTGGTTTGTGTGTGGCGATGAAATGGGGGGGGGGAGTGGGGTGAGATGTTGAGAATGGACCTAAAGAAAACCCAGCCGTCAGGTGACGTGTGTACTAAAGGGCATGTAGCCCGCGGAGTTCAATTTAATGAATTTAAGTCCACCAGAGTTGTCTCTGCCAAAGCAATGGCGGCTAGAGATGACCTACAAAACAACAGCATCGATTGGGCCCCGGGGCCCTTAATATCGGTTTTTTTGTGCTTATAATAGCAATATAAATATTAATTTATTCATTCGATCTTTATGAAATTTCGGTCAGTTGTTAAATAGTTTTTTCGTTTTTTTGTTTTTTGGGTATGGGGGGCGTATTTATTGCAAATAAAAACTTATAGGGCCCTGGGGGACCCAAAATGTCATTTTTCTCCTTTAATAAGCTGTATGAAAAGTACTTTAAACATAGGCTTCTGTGTAAATGGGTGGATCTTGACGATATAAATTCATAGATCTTGATCATATTAATACAAAGATCTTGACCATATTAATACATAGATCATGACCATATTAATACATGGATCTTGACCAAATTAATACATGGATCTTGACTATTTTAATACATAGATCTTGACCATATTAATACATGGATCTTGACTATTTTAATACATAGATCTTGACCATATTAATACATGAATCCTGACCATATTAATACATAGATCTTTACCAAACTTTTTATGTAAAAACTTGATAGCCTGTATTAAAATACTATGAGTAATTGAAACTCTTAATATTTTTTCCTTCGGCCCGGGGGCCCCAAATGTTTTCTTTTTCCTTAATCGTTTAAGACTTTATTTCCCATTCAATTTTTCACAATCTTGACAAATATTTGATAAATACATCCCTTATGATCCAGATTGAAATGAACAGGTGTTTCAGAATGTACATCTTGCACTGACTGGGCCTTGGGACCCTGAATGTCATTTTATTTGCTTATTATAGCTATGTAACAATCAGTTTAAGCGTAAGCTACTGGGTAAGTCGGTGGATCTTGACAAAACTTGGTATATAACAACTTGATAGCCTATATTAATATACAATAGAGTTTCGAACTCCTCATGTATATTCCTCTAGGGTCCGGTACCCCAAATCTTTTTCCCCAAACGTTTATGGTTTTATTCCCCATTTCAGTATTCATCATAATACAGATTGAAATGAACAGATGTTTCGAGCTTTATATCTTGCACACTTTTGGCCCGGCGGCCCTTAATGTCGTTTTTTTTTGTTGCTTATATAATTTGTATAAAAATAGTTTAAATGTTACGCTACTGGGTATATGAATAGACAGCATTGCTAAGCTATCAGCCGAGACTGCCCAGCAGGCCCAGGTACCAAACATAAGTGTCCGCTCGACACAAAAAGAACGTGGTCAAGGGGCTGAAGTGCCCGATGCTTACGAGCAATCTCACCTCCACGAGAATCAACTGAGCGATCCGCTGTGCATCTGCATCGCCTGTTGCCACGCCCCTTCACTTGCACGTTTGAAGCGTGCAACCAAATTAAACTCGCACACATACGAAGACCTACTAGTAATAAAGTTTATAAAGCAATCATTTTTAACGCAATTTCCCCAAGGGGAAAAATTTCGTTTATATATTTTAAATGTATGTAACGCTTGATCCTGCAACTCCTCCTGAACCATACCAGATAGAGGGTTCGGGTGTTTGCAAAAATATGTTAAGGAGGTCTCAATGATGTGCAAGGGCACAAAAAAAAATACCGATAAGGGGTACTTGATTTCCTGGAAAATAAAAACAAACCGAAAAAATAGTATTTTTTAATTTCTCGCCAACCGTAACAGCTATCGGCTTAAAACAAACGCTAAACGATAGTTACTAATATTTAGAACAATATTGGAAAAGAAACAACTAAAATAGGTCGCCTCATTCAACTCAGGTTATTTTAGAAGCACTTTTTGAAAGCAATTGTTTTGTTTAGTTTCAAAATTATTGATTTGAAATTACTTTTAATGTAATATAGAATGATAGTTAATGGGGTTTTCCCGCTTTGTGAATGCTTATGTTAGATTGTTGAGTGGTGCGCATTATATTGACTCATTAATTGTGTGATCTAGCGTGAGGAGATATGACGTCATTTTTCGTTTACTTTCAGAATTAGTGATTGGAAATGACTTTTAATGTAATCTAGAATGATTTCCCTTGAATAAAAAAATCGGAAATTTTTTGGTTGGAAATTGCGTTTAAATCCTCATTTGAGTTTTTATTTCTTGTTGCAATATGTGGCTCTGGGGGGTGGGGGCGCTGGGTTGCCACGGTGAGGCTAGGCGGGCAGTAGGTGAGACTAGCAAAAGTAAAATACAGAATACACAAACAAATTTTGCAATTAAAACAATATGTTTGAGCTTTATTTTAAACTAAAACGACAATAGACGTATCGGCTAATGCCTTCATCAGTACAATAACATAAAATAGGTACTTACATATATTTTTTGAAAGTAAAAACAAAACACAAACAAGGACACAGGATATAGAAAAAAAGGAGGAAGTATCTAAAGTTACAGTTAAAACCACAACGGGAAAAAGATTCTGCAGTTAGGTAAAATTGTGAATTTGGTTAATTCCATATGGAGCCAACGTACCAAATCGTTTTATAAGTCTATTTTCCATGTGGATCCTATCACGGGTATTGTTTGCATATAAAATACCAGTAACTGCAACATCTGAAATACCGTCATGGTCAACACTGTTAAAATGTTTAGATACAGGACATTGAGCTTGTTCATTTATATTATACAGGTGTTCTCGAAACCGATCTCCAAGACGACGACCTGTCTCGCCCACGTAAATTTTACCACGACCAATGTCCAAACAGTTTACAGAATGAAACATACAATAATTTTGAGAAGCTCCGATGAATAAGACCTTGAAAACCAAGACGCTTAAGAAGAATAATGAGATGCACGCAAACCTCATGAAAGATATAGTATCTGAAGCGACGAGCGGGAAAACGTGGTCATTAAACCCTCGATGTGAGTGAAACTCTGATATTTCGAGAGCCAAGTTCCAGACGGTGGTGAAGACACCGAGATCGTTAATCTAACTCACCATCAAGGGAGATAAAACCCTAGGCCTTGTCTTTAACAATTTCATAAGGTCTAACCATAACGGGATTTTGGACAACGCAGTTAATGGCATATAATATAAGCAACTGAATAATGAAAATATTCGGCATGCTGGCTCCATGAGTCTTGAACCAAGTTAACTATTTTACGTGGCTGCAAAACCTTTTTTCCAGTTGGGATTTTTTACCTGTAAATTCTGACATTTCCTTCCTGTTATTCTATGCTTTTTAAAAAAAAACTTCTGCCCACCCTCATTTTCACGTCTTAATTAGTCGTCCATGTTAGTGGTTTAGGTCAGTGCTTCTCAAAGTGGTGGTCCGCGGGCCGGTGCCGGTCCGTGGGCCAACCGCCGCTGGTCCGCAGAAGTTATCAAAAAAAGGACAGAAAAAATTTGTCAGTGGCAATTAAAATGGTACACCTGTCCCTGGTGCAATGGAAAAAATTCCTGCCGGTCCGCCATACTAAAAAGTATGAGAAGCACTGGTTTAGGTAATATATAATGTAAATATAATTTTAAATACTTGTGTTTATTTATTTGCAATGTTAAAGGCACTAGCCGAAATGTGTATTTCTCCATAAATAAAACCTCAAAATTTTATTGTTTTAATCTCACAAATGGTTTGTGAAACTTGAATTTCTAACAGCCACCTTTATTTATTCTTCTCCTTCCTTTCCTGTTGAGTCATTCCATCACCCTCTTGTCTTCTCTCCACACTATTCCGTTTATTGTATGCTGCATAATGTATCGCAAGAAGTACTTACCAGTCACTTTTTAACTCAGGTTAGTAGACGGAAAAGTTTCTTTGTGGCGAAAGAAATATTTCAAATGCATCTCAATCATAACTCTTACAATACGTTGTCATAAAACTAGGGCTGTTAATGATTAATTTAAATTTGATCGCTACCTTTTGAAAAATTAAAGATTAATTAATTGTTAATTTCGATTAAAGCCAAAAATTGAAATGTATGGTGTCATAGGTAAGATTTATTAAAATATTTCTAAAATCAAAATAACACTGGAATGTCTTCTTTATATGACATCTTTTAACCAACAACGCAAACAGACAAGTGTATTGACATTATTTGGTTCAAGTGATGAGCGGGTCTAATTGACAATATAACCAGCCGAGCTGAACAATCGTTCACATATCTTTAGATTGTCTCAGCTGAAGTTTCCGATACTGTAGTTGATGTTTGGTAATCAGGTGATATGTAAGCGAAGTGTTAGAACCATGGTAGCAATGTTCCCTTTAAGCAGCGTGACTGCGCAGATATTTGACCGAAACCACTCAGGAGTTTAGAATCACCGCGCAGCAAATTTTCTAAAATATTGCACAAAAATTGGACGTTGTGCAACTTTACACACGACTTGTTGTTTTTCAAACTGTGCATACGGAGCAACGAAGCTTAGACTTCGAGGGAACATTGCATGGTAGGCAAACGATTTCTCTCAATGGACACAATAACCTTTATCAACATTTTGAACATTCATGTCAGTCATTTGTGTAAAACCAATATGCAGACCGTAGATACTGCCCTAATTATCCGGCACTCATATTCAGATCCTACAAGCAGACCTCGTTTACAGACCTCATGTACAGACCTCATGTACAGACCTCATGTACAGACCTCGTGTACAGACCTCATGTACAGACCTCATGTACAGACCTCGTGTACAGACCTCATGTACAGACCTCATGTACAGACCTCGTGTACAGACCTCATGTACAGACCTCATGTACAGACCTCATGTACAGACCTCATGTACAGACCTCGTGTACAGACCTCATGTACAGACCTCATGTACAGACCTTGTGTACAGACCTCGTGTACAGACCTTGTGTACAGACCTCATGTACATACCTCGTATACAGACCTCATGTACATACCTCGTATACAGACCTCATGTACAGACCTCGTATACAGACCTCATGTACAGACCTCGTATACAGACCTCATGTACAGACCTCGTATACAGACCTCATGTACAGACCTCGTGTACAGACAGACCTCATGTACAGACCTCGTATACAGACCTCATGTACAGACCTCGTATACAGACCTCATGTACAGACCTCGTATACAGACCTCATGTACAGACCTCGTGTACAGACCTCATGTACAGACCTTGTGTACAGACATCGTGTACAGACCTCATGTACAGACCTCGTGTACAGACAGACCTCATGTACAGACCTCGTGTACAGACCTCATGTACAGACCTTGTGTACAGACATCGTGTACAGACCTCATGTACAGACCTCATGTACAGACCTCGTGTACAGACCTCATGTACAGACCTTGTGTACAGACATCGTGTACAGACCTCATGTACAGACCTTGTGTACGGACATCGTATACAGACCTCATGTACAGACCTCGTGTACAGACAGACCTCATGTACAGACCTCGTGTACAGACAGACCTCATGTACAGACCTCGTACAGACCTCATGTACAGACCTCGTGTACAGACCTCATGTACAGACATCGTGTACAGACCTCGTGTACAGACCTCATGTACATACGTCATGTACAGACCTCGTGTACATACCTCGTGTACAGACCTTGTGTACAGACATCGTGTACAGACCTCACCTACTGTTCTCATATACTTCCCGCGTTTTCAGATCGCATGTACAACCGTTATATTTCCTGATATTATCCACACCTCATATACTGCCTCATACATAGCTCTACGCTCTTGCACACTACCTTATATATCGCTCTGGTATACATGTAGTATACATGTACTCAAATAGTACTATCCCACTGCCCATGATGAAATCACCTGGTATATATTAATACCCCATTGTCTCCCCATAAACACCGCAACTGTAACTTACTCAACATTAACCATGTAGCGTCTCAGAGTGCCAAAACCCGTGAACACAAAACCACCGTATCAACGGAATGGAAATAGGTTTTTGGAAGAAGAAAAAAACAACAACTCAAATGTGCATTTTATTTAGTTTGCGTTGGTTACAAAAACTCAAACCTTTCTGCCCCCACCTTACCCCCACCCCCAGCAGTAAAGTTATTTTCTCTCACCTGTATTAGTCACCGCACACTGCCAGCAAGGCTTCTCAAATTTTTTAAAGCATGTCCTCACTGCTTAAAAAGGCATAATCTCTCTTTTGAAACATATGGGTCGGAGGAAAGGGGGGGGGGTAATTTATCTCAACATTTCGTATTCCATTAAAATAACATGCAACTCGATATAGGAACCTCGCAAATTTATTTTTTTTAAAAATGAAATAAAGTTTTATATTTAAACGAGCAGCAAAGCCCGTCCAAGGACGTTCCGCCACCGTTCGGTGGCATGTTGTAACTCCCCTCCAACAGCCGTCTCGACCGGCATACATGTGCATCACGTCAAAAATACTATTAATTATAGTTAAAATAAATAACTCGTAAAAACAGAGCTTTTGACTATAAATCCCAACGGGCATAACTCAAAATAAAGTATTGGAAGAAATACTGCACCAAAAATAACTCGTTTTGAAAGTCCTCGTAAACGTGTTCAATATGGGCTGTAGGAGTCATATGTGTTTGAGGGACCAATCGCTATCGATGACCGCACGGAACATAGCCTTTTATTATATAGAATGTGAGGTCTTTTTTATGTATATCTGCAGGTCTGAAACTTAGTAGGTCAGCGCTTCTCAACATATTCGCTAAAAATCCCGACCCCCACTTCGCCCAGCTCCCCAAAATTGAAAATAAAAATGAGATTAAATCATAAAAACTGTGTTTCGGAACCGAAATGACTGACTTTGAGTTTAAGACCCTGCTTCATTCATCTCTGTGTCCAAGGCTGTCATTTACACATCACACTTTGAGGACCTTTACCATTTCTTCCTGCACTCTCATTTAGTGCATCATTGTGTTTTTATTTAATGGTGCAAAGCGCACGCAAGCCCCCCCCCCACACACACACACACTTTCTTTTACACTCGTTGAATTCTTTGTTTTACAGACTTTCCTCTTCTTCTTTTTTTTTACCCTTCTCAGCACTAAAATTCTATTTTTAGATTACCTTCCTTCTTGTCTCCCCTTAGAGATGTCTTGGAGACGTGAGATTACAATCACAGGCTATGACGTTTACGTTAAAGTCCAGTGTGGGCTAATTTAACAGAATAGAGTCTGGTCTATGCAGTTTCTGATTTGTTAAATATTTCGCTTGTTCTTTCGGGGGTTTAATTTTTCTTAATAATTTAAACCTAAATAATAACGTTAAAATGATTCCATAGCTCAGAAAAGTTTTTGTCTTGGCCAGAAAACAACGGATTTCTGTGCCCGGAGCAGGATCGGCCAGTAAAACTGACAAATAGGACCGACCTGTAGGACAAACAAATAGGACCGACCAGTAACACCGACCAGTAAAACCGACCAGTAAAACCGACCAGTAGGACCGACAAGTTGGTCCGACAAATTGGACCGACATGTAAAACCGACAAGTAGGGCCAACCAGTAAGACTGACCAGTAAGAATGACCAGTAGGACCGACCAGTAAGATCGACCAGTAAGGCCGACCGGTAAGACCTACCCGTAAGACCGAGCAATAAGACCGACCAGTAAGACCGACCATTAGGACCGACCAGTAGGACCGACCAGTAGGACCAACCAGTAGGACCCACCAGTAGGACTGACCAATAAGACCGACCAGTAGGACCGACCAATATGACCAACCAGTAGGACCCACCAGTAGGACTGACCGATAAGACCGACCAGTAGGACCGACCAGTAAGACCGACCATTTAGACCGACCAGTAGGACCGACCAGTAAGACCGACCAGTAGGACCGACTAGTAAGACCAACCATTAGGACCGACCAGTAAGACCGACCATTTAGACTGACCAATAGGACCGACCTCTAGGACCGACCAGTAATACCGACCAATAAGACCGACCTCTAGGACCGACCAGTAAGAACGACCAATAAGACTGACCAGTAGGACCGACAAGTAAGACCGACCAATAAGACCGACCAGTAAGACCGACCAATAAGACCGACCAGTAAGACCGACCACTAAGTCCGACCAATAAGACGTACAAGTCTTGTAGAATTGGTTACGATATTAAACCAGTTAGTTTTACATGATAGTGTGGCGGTAGAGACATCTGGAGAATGTCAGTTGAGAATATCAGCGGATTGCGAATGAGTGGGGTTCATGTGGTTTGAATGGCTATGGTGGGCATTGTATAGATATGGTGGAGTTTTGTATCAATATGGTGGAGTTTTCTATTGATATCGTCAGTTGGGTTTCAATAGCTAAGGTGTGGCTTTTATATAATTTTTTTTTGGGGGGGGGGATGTATACATGTATACACATGGTGAGGTTTTCTGTGCACGCTATAACATATCGTACATATCAACTGGTGCCTTGCTAACAAAAGTAAAGTATATCTTGTTTAGATATGATGCTGTTTCGCAAAGATCCGATGTTGATTGGCATAAATATGTTGATGTCATGTAGATTATGTGAATGTCTTGTTTTCAATTTACGTTGTCTTGATGACGTCATCATTTGATAATACGACATAAAATCTCTACCCCTATTCCTCAAAATGTGTATCTGCGTTTGATTCACGGTGTGTGCCCGCAATAAGAAAGTTGTCACATGACCTGACCGACGTCATTTTATGACGCTCGACCCCACGTATTAATCAACATTCGTCCGATAGAAATATGGCCGACCAATTTTGTACGGCAATCTAAAAATACGGAATGTCCTCTCGTTATGACACGAGTTTAAACCGCTCTCTCTTTTTTTTTAATTTTCCTTCTTCATTTTTCTTTTCCGTTAGCGACATGAAGGTCGCACCAGTAAATTAGATAATGCAATTTTCATGATGAGATTGTTTTGCTATGGGATTACAGACGGCACATTCGTGGCGCGTTGTTAGCGTATCGTATGATATTCTCATTTTATCGTTGATATTATTGTCATTCTATCTTTGATATTATTTTCATTCTATCTTTGATATTAGTCTCATTCTATCTTTGATATTATCCTCATTCTATCTTTGATATTATTCTCATTCTATCTTTGATATTATTCTCATTCTATCTTTGATATTATTCTCATTCTATCTTTGATATTATTCTCATTCTATCTTTGATATTATTTGGCTATTTTGTCTCCGGTTGTTTTCCGTTGATGTCGAATGAAATATAGAACATTTGACCTTGGCAGTTGAGTGATTGATTATTTACGGAAGGTTATTGACAGTTGATCTCAATTGATATTATACTTGATCTTGTTCGTCGTATAAAACTTGTGATTAAATCCATTAAATTATTATTATAAAATAACTTTAGAATCAATATGTTCGGTTACTTTTGTGGAGTTTTTACTTTCTATAATACAGCCTCTTCCTTCACAGCTTGAAACCCCATTGCCCTTCCCCCCGAACCTGATTGAGCCACCCCTCCCCAACTGTCATACAGATGTCTATGGGTGACCACCAGCTTGACCCACACCTCCTCCCCCCCAACTGTCATACAGATGTCTATGGATGACCACCAGCTTGACCCACACCTCCTCCCCTCCAACTGTCATACAGATGTCTATGACTGACCTTCATTACTAAAATAGCCAACACGCCCCGTTGAGGAGCTGTCGTTCTTTCTGTCTAACCCTACTCCCCCCCCCCAACCCTGCCATTGTGGACATTGTCACCTTAAGTGGGTCGAACACAGCCCTCCCACCCCCCACCCTTTCCGTGATTACATTGTGAACTCTTGACCTCAAACCCCACCCCCCTTCCTCACAACTCGATTACTTTACCCACATAACAGACCTGTCGGGGGCTAATCAAAGATATATGACGTGGAGGAGTGGGTTTTCTTTAATCGATTCTAACGAAGTATCGAATCGCCAGCTTGTATTCATTAGAGATGGTATTATTCCGATTCCAATTTCTATTTAAAAAAAATATATATAATTAAGTTTCGATATTGCATAATACATACCCGAATACATATATGCGTGAGTTTTATGAATGCATTAATTAGGGCCTAGCACCTCGCAACAGTCAGACTAGCTATGATATCAACGCCAAGAAGGAATTTGTTACTTGTCACGTGACCATTGCCAACGCCCTTGTCGAAAAGTGTTCCTTCTATAGGCATCCCATACCATCTTCTATGTCACACCTTC
Organism: Ampullaceana balthica; assembly: GCA_944989445.1. Classification (NCBI taxonomy): domain Eukaryota; kingdom Metazoa; phylum Mollusca; class Gastropoda; family Lymnaeidae; genus Ampullaceana; species Ampullaceana balthica. The sequence goes on along the minus strand of CALYLW010000246.1, from coordinate 308,646 downwards.
AATTTCTTTGCATACCATCTCCCATGTCAGACCTACACTTTCCTTTCCTACCATCTTCCATGTCAGACCTACACTTTCCTTTCCTACCATCTTCCATGTCAGACCTACACTTTCCTTTTCTACCATCTTCCATGTCACACCTTCAATTTCCTTTCCTACCATCTTCCATGTCAGACCTCCAATTTCCTTTCCTACCATCTTCCATGTCACATCTCCGATTTCCTTTCCTACCATCTTCCATGTCAGACCTTCAATTTCCTTTCCTACCATCTTCCATGTCACATATCCGATTTCCTTTCCTACCATCTTCCATGTCACACCTTCAATTTCCTTTCCTACCATCTTCCATGTCACATGTCCGATTTCCTTTCCTACCATCTTCCATGTCACACCTTCAATTTCCTTTCCTACCGTCTTCCATGTCAGACCTCCAATTTCCTTTCATACCATCTTCCATGTCCCACCTTCAATTTCCTTTCCTACCATCTTCCATGTCAGACCTTCAATTTCCTTTCCTACCATCTTCCATGTCAGACCTTCAATTTCCTTTCCTACCATCTTCCATGTCACACCTTCAATTTCCTTTCCTACCATCTTCCATGTCAGACCTCCAATTTCCTTTCCTACCATCTCCCATATCTGAACTTGCCATCATATGAAATAACATCCACAGCGAAGTCTCAGCCTTACGTGGCAACTCGCACATCGATCACAGAATCCATCACATGCAGTGTATACGCTCCTCACACAAGTCACATTGAATGGACTGGTCAGTCAATCCATCCAAGGGGCCAGGCCGATGACCTGGCTGAAGTAGTGGTCACATATGTGGCCAGAAAGGCACGTGCGTGTATGATGTACCATGCCCCGTTCAGTTCAACAACCCGTTGGGTGAATAATGATGAGCGTGACAGTTTGTTGAGGGGAGGGTGGGTGTATAAGCATTATGAGGCCGGCGTTTTCTTCATTGGTGTATGTTTGCTCAGGTTGATACACCGTGGGCTCGTCACGTTGTGGCACCATAAGCGTGATACACTGTGGGCTTGTCACGTTGTGGGACCATAAGCGTGATACACCGTGGGCTTGTAACGTTGTGGGATCATAAGCGTGATACACTGTGGGCTTGTCACGTTGTGGGACCATAAGCGTGATGCACCGTGGGCTCGTCACGTTTTGGGACCATAAGCGTGATACACCGTGGGCTTGTCACGTTGTGGGACCATAAGCGTGATACACCGTGGGCTTGTCACGTTGTGGGACCATACACGTGATACACCATGGGCTTGTAACGTTGTGGGACCGTAAGCTTGATACACCGTGGGCTTGTCACGTTGTGGGACCATACACGTGATACACCGTGGGCTTGTCACGTTGTGGGACCATAAGCGTGATACACCATGGGTTTGTCACGTTGTGGGACCATTCACGTGATACACCATGGGTTTGTCCCGTTTTGGGACCATACACGTGATACACCGTGGGCTTGTCACGTTGTGGGAACATTCACGTGATACACCATGGGCTTGTCACGTTGTGGGACCATACACGTGATACACCGTGGGTTTGTCACGTTGTGGAACATACACGTGATACACCATGGGCTTGTAACGTTGTGGGACCGTAAGCTTGATACACCGTGGGCTTGTCACGTTGTGGGACCATACACGTGATACACCGTGGGTTTGTCACGTTGTGGAACATACACGTGATACACCGTGGGCTTGTCACGTTGCGGTCGTTAGATAAGCGTGATACACCGTATAGGTCTGTCACGTTGTCGGGGTAGATAAGTTTAATACACCATGAGGGTTGTCAAGTTATGGTAGCTAGATAAGTGTGATACAACATGAGCTTTTCACATTGTGTTAGGTATATAAGCTTGATACGCCGCGGGATTGTCACGTTGTGGGTATTAGATAAGCGTGATACATCGTGGTCTTAACACGCCGTGGTTGTTAGATGAACGGTGGTTAACTGTAGACACACTTGTGCATCAAGCCTGTCAGCAATAACATCAACGGTTTCAATCAGGTCGTCTTAACACGGTGTTTTTGTCTTGGCAAGATATACTCACAAATGATATTCGAAGTTGTAATGACTTGGCAAGCTAAAAAATTACGATTACGGCTCTATCCGAATTTCAACACAGTCGATGAAAATATAAAACTTCAAGAAAAAATTATAATAAAAAATGTATTTTGAATTATCATTTTCGCGAATCGAAATTTATGACGTGAAATATTTTAACGAAAAACCTCTCGTTAGCAGACGATTGTGAAATTAAAAAGGAGGGTTGACTTTCGGAATCGATTGTGTATTAGAGCAGCAGTCGAACTTAAATATGTTTTAAAAATATGTTGAAACAACGTTACATTTTCGAGTTTCTGTAACTAGCTCACTTCAGAATCAGGTCAGAAAATTTAGGTCACATCAGAGGCAATTATGTTATTTGTTTAGAAGAGTCTCCACCACCCACGCCAGCAGCTCAGCCCACCCCTACCCGCAATGGCCCTAAACACTCGCCAGACCCGGTACCAGATTCAAAAATGGCCGGCCCCGCGGGTGCCGCTGGATCTTGGTTGCCACGGCAGCAGAGTCGTAAGTCTCGTAGAGGAAACGGGAACAAACGAGTTTTTGTGCTAGCAGATGTGGAGATGAATATCTTCTGTTCACTCACCGTGGTTGGTGGGTGTGGAGATGAAGTTGGTCTGTTCACTCAAATAAAATACAAAATAATACACAAACAAATTGTGCAATGAAAACATCAAATTTGAGCTTTATTAATAAACTGACACGACAGGAGACGTTTCGGCTAATGCCTTTATCAGTACAATAAACATAAAATACGTACTTACATAAGTAATAAAGTTATAGTTCAATTCTTAAGACATGCTATATAGTTATTTGAAATAAAAAGAAAGGAAAAACAACAAACAATGACACGTGATATATAAAAAAGGAGGTAGTATCCGGATACGCAGCCCCTTTAGAGATGCAAGTTACGATGTCAATTACTTCAAATACTGCGTCGCTGATGGCACACAACCATTAGAACAGTGACAGAATCTTGTGGTCTATTCGATCAGCCATAGGAAGCGAAAGTTATCGTTTTAAGTTTCAATATTGGAAGCTTGCCAGCACAAACCAGGAGCTTTGGGACCGTCTATAAAGTACGTCACGCTATTTTTGACCATTTTTAACTCTGCCCCCTCCCTGTCACAAACTGTCACACATCTCGGAACTAAAGTACGTCACACTTTCGAACAAAAATGTTGTTTTTTATTAACAAAATAATAAAAATTTAATATAAAACAGCGTGACGTCACACATGGCCGGACACCCCCCTCCCCCCTGTCACACACTGTCACACTTTCTTACACACCCTCCCCCTTTCTGGAGCGTGACGTACTTTATGGACGGCCCCTTTAACTCTCATCATTCATTCAACGCCAATAAATGTCAAACTTTTGTTTAACAAAAATAATAATAATGAAAAAAAATATAAATGAAAAAATTAAAAACATATTTTTTTGTTGCGTTTGATAGTTGGGTGTGGTTTTCATTGTATATGAAAAGTATTCGGGTTATTTTATCAAGCCGATAAGCACAAGTTGATTTAAAATCGCTTTTCCATTTTTTTATTTAAATTCAGACTTTAAATCAATGTTTACAACACAATATTTATATACTAGCGTATCACCCGTGAAAAATAACGGAACTTTTCAGCTGAAATCTATTTATTTTATAAAAAATGCACTTTTTTTAGGGCGCCTACTGCGCCGACCTTTTCAAAAGCCCAACTAACTTGTCCTTGTTTGATAAATACGAAATATTAAACTTTCTGAAATGTACACAAAGTATTTTATTTAGGGGTTGTAGGGCGCCTACGCGCCCCCCCCTTTGTTTTTTTATTTTATAATTAATCATCATCAAATCCTCTTTTTACATTGATCCCTTTTCCAAAAATTAAAATACATGTATGAGCGAAAACAATGACGTAATAAAATATTTTTTTACAGCGCATCTTTAATTTGCACACCTTTTGATGCATTGGTGCAGTAATTTGGTTTTCCCTGCTTTCTAAAATTAGTAGCGTCACGGACAGACATTGCAAATTATATTGTTTAATTAATACCACCCCCCCCCGCTACGCTCCAAACCCCACGTTACCGTGAATCCACAAGTGTAGACCTAATACCGCAAACTATGCTACCTCCCGCCTCTCTCCTCTGCCACTCTCTTCTCTATAACTAGAAGATCTTTTACTAATTCAACTCTTAGGTCTAAACTTCTTCACGCAAATATAAAATGTAAACAACTTTTTCCAAACAAAGTAAGTAGATGCTAAATTTTCTCCAACACAGTTTTCAAATCTATGACACATGCGTCTTTAATTTAGAACAAGACAGGGTCGAAAGTCGGCCAAAGCTAGAACTGCAGCACATCATCGCCAAGACTATGTTCCTGCCAGCTTGACCACGAAAGGTGGACCCATAGATAAAATGAATAGAGACAATCAAGTTTAAGGGTGGGGGGTGCTGCAAAGGGTGAGGGCTGCAGCTCTCGAAACCCAACACCAAAACACAATCGTGAGGGCGTGGGGGGGGGGCGATAATGGTTCTTAGAACTACGAGTCGCTGGGCCGAGGTGCCGCACTAAAAGTTGGAACTATAGAAGAAAAACGCTTCCTTTAAAAAACAAATGCAAATAAAATTTATTAAAAAAATATTTTTGCGAAAACTTTTTTTTCATAAATATTAAATAATAAAAGCAATATATTCCAACGTCAAAGCATTACATTTTGCAAAAAAATCGGGTCAAGAAGTGTATCGTGAGTAAATGGATACCCATGGAGAAAAGTATGGTGACCCCTGTTTCATGAGCTCGTTACAGGTAGATATCGAATGAAGAAATTGTGTGCCGTAGAGATGAAAGCCCCCTGGTGGGACGGGACATAAATAAAGGCGTCAATTGTTTTATTTTGTTTGTATGCGGGGGTGATATGGACGAAACGAAATATTTGTCTAAAATCAAATTATCTGGCACGAGCTGACGTGGACCTGGTTTGAACAAGGAAATGTTTTTATCGGGTCTAGGGGTCGGGGGGAGTATGGGGATCGGGGCATGAGATTCTGTGTTATACATGTGTGTCATGTGTAGTCTGTGTTGTACAGGTGTGTCAAGGATAACCTGTGTTTTGCACGTGTGTCACGCGTAACCTGTGTTATTACAATCGAAACTAGTTTCGTTGTTTGAACGTTTGCTACACATTGATCTCATTCTGGGACGGGAATATTTATTTTTATTTTTAAAAAAAAGTTAGACACACGTGTGCTCCTGACGTCACAAGGTGAGTCGATACCCGAGAGTTCTTGAGATTACAAGCTACTTCCCGTTAAATTTGTGGCGAAACATAAGACACAACTCTACAATTATGCAATGAGTTTTAGCCCTGAGTGGTGTACATACATGTTTTTGACGAAATGCTATGAGTGTTAACTCTGAAGAACTATTACTCTTGCTAATTATATGAGAAATTGGGTCAAGTGACGCAGTACTAATATAGAGCTTACACCCCAACAGAAAACGTCACCATAACTCGATGAATCATATGATAACTGAGAAATCTCTTGGATACCATGATTACCAAACACGTTTCTGTCCGTAGTTTTCTAATTTTGTATTCTAATAAGTTATTGGCTTTCTAATAAATATTTGTTTTCTAATAAGATATTGATCTGCTAATAAGCTATCGATCTTCTAATAAATTAGTTATCTTCTCATATTGATCTTCTTATAAATTATTTTTACTGTCATTAATAATTAAATAATGTTCTTAAAGGTGTTCATATTTTATTGAAAACGTGCTTGGATGAATATACTGCATTAAGTTTTATTTTAAAAAAAGCAGCAATTAAAGTAATTTTGGTGCCCTTGAAAAATGCGCTTTTCAAAACAGAGATCATATAAAATATGGATCGATTTCCGATGGTTAATTTATAATGTTATTTTGAATTATGTATTGTTACAAGTTATAATGATATATTATAGTAATACTTTTTCAACAGAATGTTTACGCTGTTATGAAATAGTCACTACCGACTTGTTGGTTGATGAACGGAAGTCACAATTATTATTTGAAAGACGGACCACTTTTGAATCGTATTCGTTTCTTTCTTTCATACACAACCGATCGATAATCAATAGTTAAAATGGGAACGATACCTTGAAGTTTGATTTGCGCTCCATCTTGAGGTCAATTGTATATATTTTTTAGTTTCTATTGCCTTAGGTATTAGAGTAATTATTAAAATTTCGAACCAACCCCTTAAAGTGTCGTATCTATAAGATATCTGTTAAGAAGGGTCTACTTCTTAAACTTAAAGGTTTTCCAAAACTTTCACACCCGGGTCTTTCATCTTTGACCACGAGACTCTTTAAAATAATATTCATAATTTATGACCTAATTTTATAATTTGTGTATCATTTCTGCGACAAGGAATGACTGATTTTCCTGTAAGGAATGGTTTATTTTACAATTAGAAATGACTAATTTAAAACACCAATTTGCTAATTTTACATTCATGAACAACTAATTTTTCCGCGTATTGTTAATTAAGACCAACCATGACTAATTTTATAATTAACTGACTTTTAAATATTTAATTTTTTTAAAAGTCATATTTTATTATTAATATTTATTTTTAAAAAAAGTTAAATTCGATATCTAAAATTTAGAAAGAAAAATCACCTTCCAATGAATTTTTAAAAAAATAAATGTCTACAAATAAATCTCATAGTTAATTATGATCTACTTATAGAATAGTCTCTTTTAAACCTGTGTATTCACCAGAATATTTATTTATTTTCTCAGATATCCTAAATGTAATTTGAAGCATACATTAAAAATATTCACAGCCTCAACATTTCATCTCACGATATAAACACAAGAAATAAAAACTCGAATGAGTATTTAAACGCAATTTACAACAAGAAATTTCCGATTTTCTATCAAGGGAAATCATTCTAGATTACAATAAAAGTCGATTCAAATAAGTAATTCTGAAACTAAACACAATATGACGTCATATCCCCTAATACTACATCACACAAAGAATGTGTAAATATAATGCGCACCACGCAACAATCTAACATAAGCATTCACAAAGCGGGAAAACCCCATTAACTATCATTCTAGATTGCATTAAAAGTCATTTCAAATCAATAATTTTGAAACTAAACAAAACAATTTCTTTCAAAAATTGCTTATGGGAGTCGAACGAAAAGAGATTTTTGAAAAAAATTATTCTTTAACATTGTTCTAAATATTATTAGCTATTGTTTTACGTTTGTTTCAACCCCATAGATGTTATGGTTGGCGAGAAATTGACAAAATACTGATATTTTTTCGTTTTTTTTTGTGTGTTGATTTTCCAGGAAATCCAGTAAACCTTTTCGGTATTTTTTTGGCCGTAGCACATCCTTGGGACCTCCTTAGCATATTTGAAAAAAGACCCGAACCCTCTATCTGGTATGGTTCAGGAGGAGTTGCCTTGTCAAGCTTGACAGACATTTCGAATCTATAAACGCAATTTTTCCAAGGGAAATTGCGTTAAAAATATATATTGAAAAATTATAGTAAAATACATAATGCTGTGAAAAGAAAATATCTCGTGCAGAGAGCGTTTCGCACCTGGTGTGCATATCTAAGACTTGACTGTAGACAGACGCACCATAAATTGAGATACTTGATACGGAGAATAGAACGAGTTGTACGTCTTTAAGATTGTAACTCATAAAGTAAATGTAAACCCTCTGTCTGGGGGCTAATCATCATTGTTAAGTTTTAAGCTACCTGAAACTTGAGGAATATTTGTTTCATAACAGCACTTTGATGTTTTATAGCATTGTCATGTTTTAAATTAAAGACATCTTTGGTTATTCTTTGAACATGCAAAAAAAAATTTAAAATAAAAAAATAAATTTTAAAAAATCATTGAGTTAGAATAGAAGGCTGTACGTAGTCCAATCCTCATTTCAGTGCTGTTAACTCCTGGGAAAATTTCCCAAATCGTGGGAATTTTTTTTTGGCCAAATTAGGCAAATTTAAAGAAATGGGAATTTATGAGGATTTTGCCTTAAATATGGGAATATTTGAGATTGCTTCGCCAACAGAATTTAATGCATGTGGGAATTTTTAGTCTAATTTGGGAATTTTTTTACTCCTGCCTGGGAAAATTTGGCACCTTGAGTTAACAGCACTGCCTCGTTTCTATCACTGCGCTATTAAATCTTTATTTGTTTATAGCATGAAGTCCAATAACTCGTCGTGGTGTAGTAAAAAGGGGTGGGGTTCCTAAGGTAATATTTACGATATATCTTTATATGATTTCTCATTATCGGTGTCATCGTTTCACCCTCAGGTTCACCAACGTCGAGGCCAATGACACGAGAGTGCGAGATGACGTCACGACCATGAATAAAGATGCGCTGCTCCGCGGAGAGTGTGGCAGGAAGTAACAATTAGCATATCTTCCCTAACTCGTGGCGACATGACATCTCTCGGAGGGGTCGCCGAGAGAAATGAAAGCCGAAGGTGTGCCCAGGTGTGCTCTCCATTTAACCGACGTCATCCGCAGGGTTCTGGCACCGGGAGCTCCCCCGTCTCCCGGACTTCCCCTCCATCCTCCTCCTCCCCCTCCCGTCCAGGCGGTGGTGGTGGTGTCGATGCGGGCATCCCCCCTGGCGCCGCGCCTCTCCTCCTACCTGTCCCGAACCGTAAATCGCCGGCCCCCCGCGAGGCTCCCGGCGAGGGCCTCGGCCCAACCCTACCTGACGCCACAGCTACGCCCGGGCGCCCCTCCTCCCCGCCGGCCGTTATCCCCGTGGTCGGCGCTGTTTCTGGACTACCCCCTCCTTCGTCGTCGCCCCTGGGCCGCACTCTCCCTCTCGGGGTTCTCACTCGCGCACACACTTCCTGGATCAGCGGTAGGAGGAGGAGGGAGAAAGTTCACTTTGACTACGTTTTCAAACTGTTCAAAGCCAGTGCTGGTCTCTGGCCAAAGTTTTAAAGAGACAAGTTCAGGTGCTTCAGTCTACGACGAAGTACCTGCATCGCTTGATTCACGTTTTACCTGTGATAACTGTTTAGTTCGTACCGGTACCGGTGAAGTGAATTCTAGACTGTTTACAAATCTCCACGGGGAGACTACTACGAAGAAGAGAAGGGAAACAAAGTCAAGCTCTGGTGAAAGGTTTTTTCCCCGGTAAAAGGAAATCTGGAGATCTTAATTGCCCGAGTGAGGAGAAATGTATACACAGTTTATCTTTTTACTTCCGATCGGACACATACGCCGAGGAGCCGACGAGTGAAGAAAACAATAGCAGTGGTCGAAACCTCGCTTCCAAACGCGTGTGCACCGGGCGCTCGCCAGCGGACGATAGCGGGAGATCAATCGCAGGGGAGCTAACTGACGAAACAGGCAAGGGGAGGGAAACTCTCTTTCATAGTGTTCCGATATCAGATCGGTCGCCTCTCTGTTCGAACCGTTTTACGCCCAGAGCCGGGCGTTCGAGTAGAGTCAACTCCCGGCGTGTACGCAGTCCCTACGTGGGAGTGGTGCCGAGAAAATACAGTGGTGAAACTTACTCAGTCGAAATCCAGGAAGGTCCAGTAGTGAGGCTTCCTAGTGAAAGTGGACGGGACATTACGACCGAAGGACAGTGCTTTCGGACATTGGGTGAGAAGGACTATCGTACTAAAACCGAGTCGTCTGTTAGTGCTTCAACTTCAAGGAATTTTTCACGTAACTCCCTAAGCGAGGATTCGGATGTCTTAGCAGAGGTATTTTGGATTACCAGCGAGCCTCAGTCTGTATTCGAAAGCCCTGCTGGGTCGATTTCACCTAAAACCAGCGGTTCTCGTGTTCCATCCTTCCCCTTGTCACGACAACAAACAAAATATCCACGCCGAAGTCAATTGTGATCTCAGCAACAGCAACGGGATTAGCCGCGTTCAAAACTCCACCGGTGACGTTTTCCTCTCGGGAACCCCGACCGGATCCCCCGACGAGAACCGCGGCCACTCACCTGTCGACGGTTCTCAAAAGCCAGTGGGGAAATTCTGCGAGTGTGACGTTCTGTGCTCGTGTATTTTAAAAGGGGACCGTCTTCGACAAAACGGCAGCCAGGAGGATATTTCCGAAAGCCGGGCCGCAGGATCGGGTAACTCTCACTTAACAAGTGGGGTGAGACCTGCTCCCTTCAGATCTATTTGTGGATACACGGATAACCGAGGGGATACTCGGGATAATCATTGCCAGATTTCTGCAGCCGTTTGTGAGGATTTCTCGAGGCCAAACGGCGAGTGCGTTAATTCGCCCAAGGCTGTTGCATCTTCCAGCGGATGTTGCGTCACGTCTGTGTGTTCGTCTGTTTGTTCGCGTGGATTAACAGGTGGAGCGGCACGGGTTGCCTGGGATGAGACTCACCGCCATCGTCATGGTGACGGACAAGGTGAGAAAATTAGTTGTAAATTAAGCAGTTGATAGACGTTTTACACATAACGCTGGTACAATGTACGCTTTAAAAGTGAATATAATGATGAATTTAATGTGGCACCACCGTACATATTGCACCGGCCCTTTATTTATAATGGTGGATGCGCCTATGCACAGGTTCGTCTTTCTAATTAATTGAAACCTGCTTGCAGGCCCGGTTAGTCAATGAAGTCTGAGAATGTTGTTTATACTCCTCCCCCCCTCCCCCACCAGTATGTTTTGAGCCCCCTGCAGACGTATGTTTGAAAGACATTTTGCCAAGTTTAATGAGATCAAGTGCCAAACCAGGGGCGGATCCCATAACTGATGGAACCGATTGGGGTGGGGGTCGGTAAGATAAGACGGGCTAATATGTGCTACTGTACCAATAAACCTAACATTTTGCAGCTGTACCTATTTACCAAACAGTTTGTTTTCATAGTTTAAATCTTTTCTGTTGTTGTTGACATTTTGGTTTTTAACTTTGTTCTTCAATGTCAGCCCTAGAGTCACGTGGCATCAAACCCAAACACCCCCTCCCCTCACACCCCCCACACACACACATTTGTTTCTGTCTCATTAAAAATTGTTCATCTACTGACATGTCATTAATGACAATGGGGGATACTTGAAATGTTAACATGAGGGACCGTCCATAAAGTGCGTCGCGCTATTTTTACCATTTTTAACTCCCCCCTGTCACAAATCTCAGACCCCCCCCCTTAAAGTACGTCACACTTTCGAATAATTTGTTCATTTTTATTAACAAAATAATTAAAATTTAATAGAAAACACAGTGACGTCACACATGGCCGGACACCCGCTTCCCCCATTTCACAAAATGTCACACTTTCTTACTCCCCCTCCCTGTGGAGCGTGACTTACTTTATGGACGGCCCCTTAGAGTTGCTATGTATACTAGAAAGACACTGGTTAGATAGATAATTTAGTTAAAGGGATGATAGCCCCTGGTTAGCGCTGCCGGGATGATATCCCCTGGTATGTGCTGCCGTGATGATATCCCCTGGTATGTGCTGCCGGGATGATATCCCCTTGGTTAGCACTGCCGTGATGATATCCCCTGGTATGTGCTGCCGGGATGATATCCCCTGCTTAGCGCTGCCGGGATGATATCCCTTGGTTAGCGCTGCCTCTCTGAAAACTTTGCCCCACAAACACATAACGTTTTGCTTCAGTGCTCTGCCAAGTAATGCCAAAGAAAAAATTTCGAAAAAAAAATTGGTGTAAAAAAAAAGCGGGGGGATTGTTTCACTCATTCGCTCTCGGCTTCCTTACCTTGGCACAATTCAGGTACCTCTTTCGGTGGTGACATTTATAGATGAGTGAATCAGCAAGCACAGCCTGACATCCCTCACGTATAAAACGTGTGCTACTTTCTAACTTCTACACCCACCGTTTTTACTCATTACATTTCTCAGATCTACATCTACCCACTGTATCTTATGTTGAACTGAAATACTACACTACTACACTACTACACTACTACACTACTACACTACTACACTACTACACTACTACACTGCTACACTGCTACACTGCTACACTGCTAGACTGCTAGACTGCTAGACTGCTAGACTGCTAGACTGCTACACTGCTACACTGCTACACTGCTACACTGCTACACTGCTAGACTGCTAGACTGCTACACTGCTAGACTGCTACACTGCTACACTGCTACACTGCTACACTGCTACACTGCTACACTGCTACACTGCTACACTGCTACACTGCTACACTGCTACACTGCTACACTGCTACACTGCTACACTGCTACACTGCTACACTGCTACACTGCTACACTGCTACACTGCTACACTGCTACACTGCTACACTGCTACACTGCTACACTGCTACACTGCTACACTGCTACACTGCTACACTGCTACACTGCTACACTGCTACACTGCTACACTGCTACACTGCTACACTGCTACACTGCTACACTGCTACACTGCTACACTGCTACACTGCTACACTGCTACACTGCTACACTGCTACACTGCTACACTGCTACACTGCTACACTGCTACACTGCTACACTGCTACACTGCTACACTGCTACACTGCTACACTGCTACACTGCTACACTGCTACACTGCTACACTGCTACACTACTACACTGCTACACTGCTACACTGCTACACTGCTACACTGCTACACTGCTACACTGCTACACTGCTACACTGCTACACTGCTACACTGCTACACTGCTACACTGCTACACTGCTACACTGCTACACTGCTACACTGCTACACTGCTACACTGCTACACTGCTACACTGCTACACTGCTACACTGCTACACTGCTACACTGCTACACTGCTACACTGCTACACTGCTACACTGCTACACTGCTACACTGCTACACTGCTACACTGCTACACTGCTACACTGCTACACTGCTACACTGCTACACTGCTACACTGCTACACAGCTACACAGCTACACTGCTACACTGCTACACTGCTACACAACTACACTACTACACTACTACACTTCTACACTACTACACTACTACACTACTACACTACTACACTACTACACTACTACACTACTACACTACTACACTACTACACTACTACACTACTACACTACTACACTACTACACTACTACACTACTACACTACTACACTACTACACTACTACACTACTACACTACTACACTACTACACTACTACACTACTACACTTCTACACTACTACACTACTACACTACTACACTACTACACTACTACACTACTCACTACTACACTACTACACTTCTACACTACTACACTACTACACTACTACACTACTACACTACTACACAACTGCACAACTACACTACTACACTTCTACACTACTACACTTCTTTTCACCAGATCGGCTGTCTAGCGACATCAAAAATCAATATCTGTTTTCAAACCATCTTTATCTGTTAATTTACAATATCTCCTAGGTCATATCGTCTACGTGTGCGAAATTTTTCAGACGCACATTTAGAGGATTTCAATAATGAACTCGCATGTTATTACCTTTCTTTACCTACTTCCCTCGCAGTCTCTTTCCTCTTTCTCTCTCTCTCTCTCTCTCTCTCTCTCTCTCTCTCTCTCTCTCTCTCTCTCTCTCTCTCTCTCTCACTCTCTCACTCTCTCACTCTCTCTCTAATACTTGGGAGCATATTTCTTCAACAAATTATAATCTTTCTTTACCTTCAGTTAATTTTAAAACCAACGCAATAATTTGTTTTAAATATTTCTCGGAGCAGTGACTCCAAACGCATTTGAGTCGAGCAGCCTCTATTTACAACACATAATCTATGGATCCGCCCATGTTTCTTGGCCCACAAGTCCAGCAGACTCTATTTGACACACGATCTTTGGATCCGCCCATGCTCTATGACCCACAAGTAAAATTTATCTGGAATCTCTTTGACCAGCAGCGGAACCGCTGTGAAGTTCCCGTGGAAACTTTAAAGCGACGTGGGAAAACAGATTGAGAACCACTGACTTCGAAGAATGCGGTGAAAATTGACGAGATTTAACTAAGCTAACTGCTGCATGGTTACGATTTTTAATGAATGAACATCTTCATTTTAAATATATTTTAAAAATTAAAACTAAAAATAAACTTTGAAGGCATCTCAGGCTTCAACATAAACCAACAAAAGACTTGAAAGTTTGGAGGGGAAAAGTCATTTCCGGTTCTTTAAGTTTATTTGGGGTGAAGGGGGGTGTACAGATGATGGAACAGGTGAAAGGATTTCGACGTGGTTGGGATGACGGAGAGAAGAAAGCCTGGCCTTTAAGTGCGGATGTTTAAATTCAATCACTTGGACATTGAGGTCACTCACTGTCTGGCCGACAGTAACTAATTTGTGTGTGAGTGTGAGCCCAGTGAGGTCTAAACATTTTAATAGAGTTAGACTGGACCCAAAGGCTCACACATAGTTAGATTTAATCCACAGTACGTCACACAGTTAGACTTGACCACAGTACGTCACACAGTTAGACTTGACCACAGTACGTCACACAGTTAGACTTGACCACAGTACGTCACACAGTTAGACTTGACCACAGTACGTCACACAGTTAGACTTGACCACAGTACGTCACACAGTTAGACTTGACCACAGTACGTCACACAGTTAGACTTGACCACAGTACGTCACACAGTTAGACTTGACCACAGTACGTCACACAGTTAGACTTGACCACAGTACGTCACACAGTTAGGCTTGACCTGAGATAAAAAAATAAGAGACATCGAAAGAAGAGACAGAGAGAGGGGGGGAGACTGCGAGGAAAGTTGGTAAAGAAGGTAGGGCTGTTAACGATTAATTTAAATTTAATCGTTAACTTTTGAAAAATTAACGATTAATTAATCGTTAATTTCGATTAAAGCCAAAAATTAGAATTTATTATGTCATAAGTAACACTTATTAAACGTTCTTGTTGAAAATCTAAATAACACTGGAATGTCTCCTTTATATGTCATCTTTTAACCAACTACGCAAAAAGACAAGTGTGTTGACATTATTTGGTTCAAGTGATGAGCGGGTCTTATTGACAATATAACCAGCCGAGCTGAACAATCATTCACATGGAACTGAGGTAACTGGTATGCACAAAACGTCTTGGCAAGGAATGACATTATCGAATATCGGTGTTCATTAAGTTTCCACCATTGTAGAGGGTAAGTGGATTCAGGAACTTGTATCTCCATTTTGTAACGCAGTAATTCATCAGAAGAGCTGTCGTCATTTTCTGTTTCTGCCATTAGCTTAATACGCTTTTCATTTGGTTTGATAAGTAGGTGAAGTGTTAGAACCATGGTAGGCAAACTTTATCAACATTTTGATCATTCCTGTCAGTCAATAGTTTAAAACCAAAATGTTCGTGTAATCGTCAGGATATGTGTTATTATTTATCGGCCGCTATTTTTTACTATTTTTTACTATTTTTTATATATTTTTGACTTCCATTAATGTGTAAGTGATGGGTCGATTGAAGATTAATCGTTAAAAATAATTTTATCGCTAAATTTTTAAAACTATTAATCAAGAAATTAATCGTTTATTTCCGCAGCCCTAAAAGAAAGGTAATACATGCGAGTTCATTATTGAATAGTGAGAGAGAGAACCAGAGGCACTAAAGCTACTATGTAGCGTGTAAAGAAGGATACACAGTTCACAGGTGTAATAGTTTGGCTATTTAGTCCACCTGTACTCGGGTCGTTGTCCAGGTGTAGGGGGTATAAACTTTAAAAATAGTGTTGGTCCGCCTTCTAATTGGGTCTCTACTCTGGTCGTTGTCCAGGTGTAGGGGGTATAAACTTTAAAAATAGTGTTGGTCCGCCTTCTAATTGGGTCTCTAATCTGGTCGTTGTCCAGGTGTAGGGGGTATAAACTTTAAAAATAGTGTTGGTCCGCCTTCTAATTGGGTCTCTACTCTGGTCGTTGTCCAGGTGTAGGGGGTATAAACTTTAAAAATAGTGTTGGTCCGCCTTCTAATTGGGTCTCTACTCTGGTCGTTGTCCAGGTGTAGGGGGTATAAACTTTAAAAATAGTGTTGGTCCGCCTTCTAATTGGGTCTCTACTCTGGTCGTTGTCCAGGTGTAGGGGGTATAAACTTTAAAAATAGTGTTGGTCCGCCTTCTAATTGGGTCTCTACTCTGGTCGTTGTCCAGGTGTAGGGGGTATAAACTTTAAAAATAGTGTTGGTCCGCCTTCTAATTGGGTCTCTACTCTGGTCGTTGTCCAGGTGTAGGGGGTATAAACTTTAAAAATAGTGTTGGTCCGCCTTCTAATTGGGTCTCTACTCTGGAAAGCATCATCGTTTAAAAGACAGATTAGATAAAAAAAAGTTTAACTAAATCAGTGGTGGCGGGCATTTTTGGGACCGCGTGCCCAAAATTCAACCAAAACCCACCCCACTTATTTATAGCAAATAAAGTAATGGGGGGTGAGACTGCAATCAGGCTTTTAAATAGGTAAATTTATAATATAAAAAAACAGGGTATTAGTAGGCCTGACAAGACGTAACACAACAGCGAACGTTTCGGCAAAGAGCCTTCTTCAACGGACAAATAGTACACACATGAAACGACTAACACGAAATAATAATAATAATTTTTAAAAAAACCACTTAGCTGCGGTGAAATCCAAGCAGTCCAGTAGGGATAAAGTAAGAAGTAAGTAACCCTTTGACTGCTACTTTGTGTTTTGTTTCATTTTCGTTTTGTTATTTTCATTCCTATATTCCTCTCACTTCTCCTTTAGCCCTTCCTTTTACTTGAACACTATGCCTTCTATCAAAAGTACTATGAACCAACTGAGATCCTTTATTTTAACTGTGTTCAGTTTACTAACACCTGACTTAGGCAACGATTGCAAAGACCTGGCCTTTAACCTCTTTAAGAAAACCAGATACACTGTTCATCTCAACTTTCTTAATAATTGCATTCACCTCCAATTAATACCCAAAGGCTTTACCAGCAATTTTAACCCGGCATCCGCTTCTTTTAATTCTAAAGATAAATCTAAACTTGTATCACTTGAGAGAAAAGTTGCTTTTCAACGCATGCGTCTTCTCGTATACACTCACAAACGGTATATCGCTTATCTCAGCACCCAGATATACAGACTTGAAGACCGTATGAGATCCAAGTTACGTGATAACCACTTGGCACTTAACTTCATTAGAGTCATTATCCACCAACTCAACCGGGATCTATATCTGTTTCTATCAACTAACAAAAAGAAGAAGCTTGGTAACCTCAAACCTCCTCAAATTATACCTCAACAGACCACCACCAACAAGAATTTAGTAATTTGCATACCCCCGGATTTACCACTCTCGGAGAATGAAAGATCCCTTCTATCTAAGGGTCTTAAATTCATTCCTCTTACACCATCTTGCGACCGTTTTCAACTACAGAGCGATTATCAACGTTTTTTCCGCGCACTCAGACTTCAGTTCCATTTTGCCGGGAAAAACAACACACTTCCCGAGGATGAATTATGCCCATTCCAAAAACAAAGGAAATCTACTTGGACACCACCGCCTGGTCAATCCAAGTAATGGGGGTGAGACTGCAATCAGGCTTTTAAAAAGGTAAATGCATAAAATAAAAACAGGGTATTAGTAGGCCTGACAGGACGTAACACAACAGCGAACGTTTCGGCAAAGAGCCTTCTTCAACGGACAAATAGTACACAAAGGAAACGTGTACTATTCATAGCTGAGACATGTCTGTCACCGCCTTGGTTTCCTGTACAAACACACCCGGCCGGGTCAGTCTGGAGAATAGACTAATCCATGAGTATGGGACTCTTACACAACACGGGATCAACGTTGTGTTCGCACTGACAAGCTGATTGATTGGCCACACCCACCCTATCCTTTCCTATATAAGCATTTGTGTACTATTTGTCCGTTGAAGAAGGCTCTTTGCCGAAACGTTCGCTGTTGTGTTACGTCCTGTCAGGCCTACTAATACCCTGTTTTTATTTTATGCATTTACCTTTTGGTCAATCCAAGGCTCTGGACTTATACATCAAAAGCACAGAGAATGAAATTAAAAACCTTTTGTTACCTCGACTCCGTCAATCCAACCTTTCTAAAGTTGAGTCGAAAGCTTTGTCTCTATTGCGTAGCCGTAAAGACATTGTCATCAAACCGGCCGACAAAGGCGGAGCCGTCGTTGTATGGGATAAGGAGTTGTATATTAAAGAAGCTCAGAGACAACTGGAGGACACCCAGTTCTACCAACAGAGAACCACAGATCCCATCATTAAAAACAACACGGTGGTTAAAAAGACCATCGATGAGTTGATAACAGAATGCGCTCTACCTCAATCAGCGTCCAGGATGCACATTTTTGACAGTGACCTGGGTAAGCCATCTTTTTATCTCCTTCCTAAAATTCACAAGGATGGTAACCCTGGTAGACCTATTGTCTCTGCATGTTCTTGTCCAACAGAACACATTTCTCAATTCTTGGATGGTGTCTTCCAACCGATAGTGGCATCCCTTCCTACGTACATTAAGGACACCAACCATGCCTTACGGACATTCGACTCTCTGAGCATCAATCCAAACGAAAAGCACTATCTGTTCCTCCTTGATGTATGTTCCCTCTATACATCCATTCCCCACAACGATGGCCTTCTGGCTGTGCAATACTTTTTGGACAGACAACCTCACCCCAATATACCTACACACGCCTTACTACGGTTGGCGGAATTGGTCCTAACCCTCAACTCGTTTGAGTTCAATGGCCAGTTCTTTGACCAAATCAGTGGGGTCGCCATGGGGACTAAAATGGGACCAAGCTATGCTTGCTTGTTCATGGGCCATTTCGAGCACAGAGTGGAAAAAGAATACACTGGTCGCCTCCCCGAATTCTATAAGAGATATATTGATGACGGCATTGGGGTAACTCATATGGAAAGGAGTGAACTTGACACGTTCATCAACTTTGTTGATTCTTTCCACCCCTCCATTAAGTTCACTCACACGATTTCCGAACTATCGGTTAATTTCCTGGACATTACTGTAACTCTCCAGAAAAACTGCCTCCTCACTTCGGCCTACTTCAAACCTACGGACATCCACTCTTACCTACTCTATCCCTCGTCTCATCCCAAATCCTGTAAGGATTCTATTCCCTTTTCACAACTTCTTCGCCTCCGTAGGCTGTGTCAATCTAATGAGGACTTTTTGGAAAAGGCGTTGGAAATGGTGGAGTTTTTTAGACAAAGGTCTTACCCTGAAGCTATACTTCAATCTGCACTTCAGGGAGTTAAAAACTTCACTCGTGCCGACGCCTTTGTATCACGCTCCAGTGATAGTAATGAAAGGATCAAATTGGTGCTCACATACCATCCCCACAACATCAGAGCCAAGGAAATATTTTTGAAAAACCGCACGATCCTCCTTGCGGACCCTGAGACAAACAACATATTTTCCACCCCACCCCTCATTGTATTCAGGAGGGACAAAAATCTGCGAGACCTATTGGTTCGTAGCCGTCTGCTTATTCCGTCCTCCCATCTGGGCACCAAGCCATGTGGTCGTAATCGCTGCAAGACATGTCCCTTTGTTACCCAGACGGACCAGATTGTCTTCCCTAAGGGGGTATTCAAGATTAGGAATGGCTATCTTTGTACCAGCCGCAATGTGGTCTACACCATTGTGTGTAAGCGCTGTCCTTTGAAGTACATTGGTGAGACGGGGAGGTTACTCTCGTGCCGCATCGCTGAGCATGTACGTGCCATTAAACAAGACAAACAATGTCCTGTCTCCCGACACTTCAATGGACGTGACCACATGGGCGTCGATGACATGTCTGTCACCGCCTTGGTTTCCTGTACAAACACACCCGGCCGGGTCAGTCTGGAGAATAGACTAATCCATGAGTATGGGACTCTTACACCACACGGGATCAACGTTGTGTTCGCACTGACAAGCTGATTGATTGGCCACACCCACCCTATCCTTTCCTATATAAGCTCTTACTTTTCTCTCCTTACTTTATCCCTACTGGACTGCTTGGATTTCACCGCAGCTAAGTGGTTTTTAAATCCCTTATATTAACTTCGCGGCCGTCTCTGTCGTCATCTCTCTCATCATCTCTCTCTCTCTGTCTTGGGCTCGGCGGGCGGAAAAACAGAAGTAAAAAATGACCCACTTCCCATGATCCGATCGAACTGAAATTTGGCACACGGACCCGTCTAACCTAACAATGCATCGTATCAAAATTTCAGATCGATCGAACGTACCGTAATTAAATTAATGCATTTTTAGTTTATCCTTATATGAGGTATGTAATTTAAATTCACGGTTTGTTATTGTTTTTTTGCCACGTGAAATTTTGAGCTGACGCATTGAGGCGACCCAACGAAGCGACGGGCGCTTTTGTTTACATTTTACGTGTCACTCTGAGCTCGGTCAAGCGAATCGGTGACCAGACTTTTCCCCTCTCCCCCCCACCCACCCCTCCCCCCCCACTAGGGTTATGATGCAAAGTTGAGTTAAGACAGATTCAGTCTGTAAATGTTTGAAAATAATCAATACTGTTAGTTATGTCTCATATATAAGGGATTTATAGTCAAAAACTTTGTTTTTACGGGTTTGTTTTATTTTAATTATTATTATATCGTGTTAGTCGTTTCATGTGTGTACTATTTGTCCGTTGATGAAGGCTCTTTGCCAAAACGTTCGCTGTTGTGTTACTTCTTGTCAGGCCTACTAATACCCTGTTTTTTTATATTATAAATGTACTTATTTATAGCAAAGTGCAAACACTCCAATTAAACCCGAAAATGGGGATTTGGCTTAGCAAAGCAACACGCACTTTGTCTTAAGACTTACAGAGGAAAAAAAAACAAGTAGAGTGTTTTCAGCGATACAAAAAAGATTTTTATTACAGGAATTAGATAGGTTTCACCTGATTACTGGGATTTTTGCTGTTGTACATACTGACAATTCATCAAACATCGGCTCATACTTCTTTAATTTCAGCGCAACACATGCAACACTCGGGATATCTGCCACTCTGTTTCTTGCATAACATTTGATATTATTCAAAGAATTTTAAAAAAAAACAGCTGTTCACGCGCATAAGATGATCCAAGTAAGAATAGAGCCCTTAAGTTTTATTCCATTGATTTAAACTTATTTGTCAGAAAATTCCCCGCTCTAAGGATTTCATTTTCATAACTATCAATCGTGCTGTCCTGTGTAATCTCTGTACACTCCATCCTCTCAAGTGTTGCACACCAGATCAGAGAATGTTCGTTTCCGCGTAGAGCTTTCTTGAAAGAACGAAATCTCCAATAGTAATTTCAATTACATAGTATCATTTTATTGTGGTTATTGATTAATTAAGGAAGTAATATTTCAGTCGCGTAATAGCTGATGCGGCTCTGCTCTCCGACTGTGGCACACGTGCCATAGGTTCGCTATTATCTTATCATATCTTATCTATACAGACGCTCCTTCTTTGCAGAAGATAATTGCGTCCACAGACCATGACAGATGATCTGTTGGCAAGTGATGCAGCGTTCACAGGCCACGGCTTTGTGGGTTCGACGCATCACCCAGCCGCCTAACTAGTGTTAGGTACCCATTCGGAGCTGGGTGACTCAGGGACGCCCTAGGCCCCGGGAACAAACCATTGCCTTCACACGGATTCGAACCCATGACCATCGGTACGCCAGTCGGGCGCGCTGCCACTCGACCACTGAACTAGTTCAATTGAAGACATTTAAATCACTTCCCAGACTCAAAACAATAACTAGCTGTTGTTGTTTGTTTGTTGTTTGTTTGTTGTTTGTTTGTTGTTTTTTAAAAATAAAAAATGACGAAACTTGTTTCAAAAAACCTCCATGTGTTTTTTTAAAGTTGCATACACACGTTGGTCAGTTGTGAGCGAGCATGACTGTTGATTGGTCATCTCAACTTCGTGTACGGATGTCATTGTCAACCTGATATTGTCTTGTGGGGGGGGGCACTCATATTCTAAAGGGTACACGGTATAGTCAGAGCCGTCTTTACACCAGTTTTGGCCCCCGGGTAAAGAAATAGTGTTGGGCCTCTTCCCCACAGGAGAAACAAAATAAATATACATAATATATATAAATAAACATATTCCCATGGGACCCCTATGCTCGTGGGCCCCCGGGCAAATGCCCAACGGGCCTATGCGTTAAGACGGCCCTGGGTATAGTAAACCAAAGTTTAGTAAGACATTCCAGCTTTTGATGGGCTCGTCTTGTCACCAAACGTTCAAGGAAAAAGGCCCTTGTTTACGACTGATTTAAATTTTCGTCACATTTAAGTGTTATGTCAAAGTGAAAGTCCACAACATCGTACGTGTTACGTCATTGCCAGGTTTTGTCACCTGCCGTACAACGGTTGGAGATTAAAAATCCCTTGCAACAACGGGAATTGACTGTGTGAAACTCTAATCTTTGTCTTAAGAGTTGCTTATGTTACACTGGAATTGACTGTGTGAAACTCTAATCTGGGTCTTAAGAGTTGCTTATGTTACACTGGGATTGACTGTGTGACACTCTAATCTGGGTCTTAAGAGTTGCTTATGTTACACTGGAATTGACTGTGTGAAACTCTAATCTGGGTCTTAAGAGTTGCTTATGTTACACTGGAATTGACTGTGTGAAACTCTAATCTGGGTCTTAAGAGTTGCTTATGTTACACTGGAATTGACTGTGTAAAACTATAATCTGGGTCTTAAGAGT
This sequence comes from Ampullaceana balthica, assembly GCA_944989445.1. Classification (NCBI taxonomy): domain Eukaryota; kingdom Metazoa; phylum Mollusca; class Gastropoda; family Lymnaeidae; genus Ampullaceana; species Ampullaceana balthica. Next base: position 285,844 of record CALYLW010000246.1, on the reverse strand, counting down.
TGCCTATGTTAAGCTGGAATTGAAAGTGTGAAACTCTAATCTGTGTCTTACCAGTTGTGTGTCCAGGGTCAGTGCTCGGGTATGTCCTTGACTCCACACTCCAACCCCCCGCCACCCCCTCCACCCGCTCCCAAGGGTCTGTTTATCCGTGTCATGTGGCCTAGTGAGATAGACACTTGCATAACTTTATCTAAACAAAGGGGACTTAATGAGAAATGTCTACACGACAAACGTTGCGTCCCCTTCAGCTCCACGGTGATTCACAACCGGCCGTCCAATCTCATTGGCTTCCTAGAGACATGGTTTTAAACGTGTGGTAACATCAGATCCAAGTCTAAAAGCAACTAGGCGCTTTTGGATCATTCATGATCACGGTGGCGTGTTTCATGAAGCCAAGCTCACAAATGATCTAGACACGCTATTAACCCTTGCATAAATGGATTACTCTTCCATGACCGCCTTTTCGAATCATTACAACAAAAAAAACTGATAATCGCGGGCTTGTTACGGTGTAGGGATAGTTTTCAAATACAGTAACCAAATTATAGGGCGTGTGGCCCATTTGTGTAAGGTTGTTAAAATATTCTGTCAGGGTTGTACGACTAACGTGTACTACACACTTCATATGGATATGGTGTACAACAGACTTCATATGGATATGGTGTACAACAGACTTCATATGTCATATGGACATCACGTACAACTGAACAACACTCTCTTATCACGTACTAAACACATCTCATAAATCTCGTGGACGAGGATAAAGACGAGGATTTTAAACCACCGAGGATTAAACAAGTGCTTATTCTAATCACGGTTAGTGACTTGTAATCACAAATATATAATCTATAACACCACGGATTAATGACACGAGTTATTGTAGTTCGTATGTGGCTCTGTGAGATCCATTTGATGAGGCTATGGTAATGTCAACTATAAAATTATGTACTTTTTTTTTGCAGTCGTTGTGACATTCAGCCTTTACTGGCGTCACATTGTCAGTTAAGACCCTCATTGTTTGTGAGAGTTTTTTGTTCCTTTCTTTTTTTCCTTTCTTTTTTCTTTCTTTTTTTTTACTCGGTTCACGATTTCTTCTGATTTTCTTTTCCGTATCTGTAAGGTTTGTCGATTCAATCTGTAAAACCGTTTAATAACTGCGAGATTTTGCGAGCCTATTGAGGAAGACAAATAGTTCATCACACCCGGGAGTATATTGGCTACATGAGAACAAGCTGTGCTCGGTGCGTGGTCAGTTACATGCAACTCAATGGGACTTTAAATAGATACTGAAAGTTCTATTCAATTTTCAAATAATAGAGCGACGTCCGACCCAGCCGGAAAATTTAACAAAGCGAACACATTGAAACGGAGATAAATAAAACATGTGTTTAGCTCCCATTATTGTAAATCCTCTAATATGGCTACTGGCGAACAGTCGCCTCCCTTCACTTGAAAGGAAATTTTTGAAGACTGTGTTAGTGTTCAAGGATTATAGTTTAGGACAGACTTACTATACCCCGGTATTTTAAGAACAAATATACCATAGTATGATCCGACTTATCATATCATATAATATTATGTTCCGATTTACGCTTTAGACTTGGTGATATAGTTTTAACAAATCGTAATATTATTTTTCTAACGTAATACAGTCGGACCTCTCTAAGTCGAACTTCCCAAAGTCGAAAACATCCCTATATCGAATTAATTGTTAGGTCCCGGCCAAATTCTGCGACTATTACGCCATTTTCCCTAACTCGAAAAGTCGAATTTTGTTGTTGCTGTCCCTATGAGTTCGACTTAGAGAGGTCCGACTGTATCATGCAAGGCACTTGTTTAAATATGGCGCTCTTTTAACCCTTTCAGTTTAACATTCTGATTGTATATTTATAGATACAGCGTTTGTTCGCCTTTTTTTTTGGTTAACTATTGTTCACCCCTGTGTGTAAAACGATTTTCACATATGTATGTCAGCTGTGACTTATGATAGACCATCATCGCAGCACAACATATGCATCCCTCCAGGATGTAGCTTGTTGTTTTAACTTTCTGACATGACCAGGAAACGTCATGAGGTGTAGCAGTAGATTTGTACCGGACACTGACACTCAGTTCATTTGTGACTCGACTCTCGCGGGCTAATCGATAGTTCACCTGGTTTGATGAAGACGTGTCGCCCTCGGAGGTCTTTCTATAACGTAATAAGTCAGTGCAACGTCTTCGGCGTCTTCGCGTATTCGTAATGTAACATTAACGCGAAATCGAATACGTAAATCCGTATAGCATGACTTCGAGAATACAATGTCTCGAGTTCTTTATAACCCGACAATGTATTAGTCCAGAGTCATCTTCCATAACTTTGTAACTGGACATTATGTATCGATCAACCTTAGAGAACTCAGCTGGGGGGCTCCTATAATCTCGGTGACATAATCTTAAACAACTAAACCACCATAAGAGGTTATACTGGACGATCTCGTCTGACAACGACCTTTAGGTCTTGACCATGTACGAGTACAATCATTTTCTGTGGACTTTGAAAATGTAATCACCTGTCATGCAGTAAGAAACAAAAAATATAATCATCTCTCTCTATCTTTCTCTCTCTCTCTCTCTGTCTCTTTCTTTCTCGCTTTCTCGTTGTGTGTTGTAAGATGTACATCGTTGTGTGGTATAAGATGTACATCGTTGTGTGTTGTAAGATGTACATCGCTGTGTGTTGTAAGATGTACATCGTTGTGTGTTGTAAGATGTACGTCGTTGTGTGTTATAAGATGTACGTCGTTGTGTGTTGTAAGATGTACATCGTTGTGTGTTATAAGATGTACATCGTTGTGTGTTATAAGATGTACATCGTTGTGTGTTATAAGATGTACATCGTTGTGTGTTATAAGATGTACATCGTTGTGTGTTGTAAGATGAACATCGTTGTGTGTTATAAGATGTACACCGTTGTGTGTTATAAGATGTACATCGCTGTGTGTTATAAGATGTACATCGTTGTGTGTTATAAGATGTACATCGCTGTGTGTTATAAGATGTACATCGTTGTGTGTTGTAAGATGTACATCACTGTGTGTTGTAAGATGTACATCGTTGTGTGTTGTAAGATGTACATCACTGTGTTAGCAAACACTGGAACTGTGGACGCTTTACAGAATGAGTACTCATCTAATAAACTGTACATGTTGGACGGTGTAGAAACATGAATGAGAGATGGTGATCTTTGGTGTGGCGTAGACGGTGGTGATCTTTGGTGTGGCGTAGACGGTGGTGATCTTTGGTGTGGCGTAGACGGTGGTGATCTTTGGTGTGGCGTAGACGGTGGTGATCTTTGGTGTGGCGTAGACTGTGGTGATCTTTGGTGTGGCGTAGACGGTGGTGATCTTTGGTGTGGCGTAGACGGTGGTGATCTTTGGTGTGGCGTAGACGGTGGTGATCTTTGGTGTGGCGTAGACGGTGGTGATCTTTGGTGTGGCGTAGACGGTGGTGATCTTTGGTGTGGCGTAGACGGTGGTGATCTTTGGTGTGGCGTAGACGGTGGTGATCTTTGGTGTGGCGTAGACGGTGGTGATCTTTGGTGTGGCGTAGACGGTGGTGATCTTTGATGTGGCGTAGACGGTGGTGATCTTTGGTGTGGCGTAGACGGTGGTGATCTTTGGTGTGGCGTAGACGGTGGTGATCTTTGGTGTGGCGTAGACGGTGGTGATCTTTGGTGTGGCGTAGACGGTGGTGATCTTTGGTGTGGCGTATACGGTGGTGATCTTTGGTGTGGCGTAGACGGTGGTGATCTTTGGTGTGGCGTAGACGGTGGTGATCTTTGGTGTGGCGTAGACGGTGGTGATCTTTGGTGTGGCGTAGACGGTGGTGATCTTTGGTGTGGCGTAGACGGTGGTGATCTTTGGTGTGGCGTAGACGGTGGTGATCTTTGGTGTGGCGTAGACGGTGGTGATCTTTGGTGTGGTATTGAAGGTCGTTTTGGTATGGGTTGAAAGACGATGATATTTGGTGTGATTTAAAGAGTGATCAAATTGTGCCGTGTTTGTTAAAACATGTTTTATTAATGGTAATGAACTTTGTTTTAGAAAATAGCAGCTGATCTTTGGTGCGTTGCGAAAGGTAATGATGTTGGTAGTATAAAAGGTAAGATATTGGCAGTATAAAAGACAATGATCTTGGTAGCATAAAAGTTAATGATCTTGGTAGTATAAAAGACAATGATCTTCGCAGTATAAAAGACAATGATCTTGGTAGTTTAAAAGATAATGATCTTGGTAGTATAAACGGTAATGATCTTGGTAGTATAAACGGTAATGATCTTGGTAGTATAAAAGACAATGATATTTTTAGTATAAAGGTAATGATCTTGGTAGTATAAAAGGTAAGATCTTGGTAGTATAAAAGATAATCTTGGTAGTATAAAAGGTAATGATCTTGGTAGTATAAAAGGTAATGATCTTGGTAGTATAAAAGATAAGATCTTTGAAATAAAAGGTAATGATCTTGATATTATAAAAGGCAATGATCTTGGTATTATAAAAGACAATGATCTTGGTAGTATAAAAGGCAATGATCTTGATCGTATAAAATGTAATGATCTTGGTAGTATAAAAGGCAATGATCGGTGATGGGTCATTTAAAAAATGACACTTTTCGTATTGAGAATTTAGAAGCTACCTGCAGTTAATGCTAGAGTAGTTAGCGGTTTGATTGTACCTTATGATGTGCAGTCTATAGGTTTTTGTTTAACCGATTCGAGGCAGCCATCTGCTATTTTCCTCTGTGTTCCGTTGTCTCAGCTTTAGAACCCTCCAGTACACCACTTACATTTTAATGCATGGGGATTTGCTTTGTTGTTGTTGTTTTCTCTGGAGAATGGGACGGTCCAAATTTGAGTGACATGCGTGAATGACGTGCTGATAATGGTGCCAGTAGTGGTGGCCGGGGACAGCGTCTGCCATTGTGTGATAGCATCGCCCGTGTTTGTGATGGCGTGTCGGGCGGGGTACGTGGTTGTTACACGCGTGCCACCGTGTCCTAAGTCAGTGTTGTTTACTTTAACCTGTGCGTGAAGGGGACAGCCTTGTGGTTAAGTGGTGTTATATAATTATTTATGACCCTCTCCCCCCTCCCCCCGGTCTACGGACGCCTTTTGTTAAAATATAAATCGCTTTAAATATCACATCTGCATCGGTTACAGATGGACCTAAGAAAAAGGGTTGGACAGCCACCGTGGAGGATGTTACAGGTGAGCGAGCGTCCATGTTGCGGAGGGGTGGGGTTGGGAGAGGCTGTAGTGATTTAACGGTGGAGCATTACAGGCAGACGTGATCGATCACCTGAAGACGGGATTTGTGCTGACGTCAGGGTTTTCTCTCGTTTTCATCTGACAGGTGTTTTTTTTCAGGTACGTTGTCGTCCGGTCAAATAAATTTCTATCACATAAAATTACGATAATTAAATATAAATAATAGCTGTGCGATGTATTTTAGGCTTTGTTTATTGTACAGTATTTACTCGCATATAAGCCGACCCCATAAAACTGTTTTAAAATGGCCAGTATTTGCAAAAACCCGCATATAAGCCGACCTGAAAGGACGTAACAAAACAGCGAACGTTTCGGCAAAGAACCTTCCTCAACGAACAAATAGTACACAAATAAAACGAATATAAAAAATAAAAAATAATAACTTAGCTGCGGTGAAATCCAAAGAGTCCAGGAGAGCAATAGTAAGAAGAGAATATTATGAGCTTATATAGTAAAGGAGAGGGTGGGTGTGGCCAATCCTTTAGGTTGTCAGCGCAAACACAACATCCATCCCATGTGGTGCAAGGGTCCCATAATCATGGATTAGTCTATTCTCGTTATATTCGTTTTATTTGTGTACTATTTGTTCGTTGAGAAGGGCTCTTTGCCGAAACGTTCGCTGTTTTGTTACGTCCTTTCAGGCTCACTCATACCATGTTTACAAATTATCTATATATTACTCTATAAGCCTCGAGGAAATGCAACCCCACTCAACGGTGATGCACCATCGTCTCTAGAGACGGAAGGATGCCGACTTACTCTATAAGCCTGATTGCAGTCTCACCCATATTTTGTTCACTATATAAGCCGACAATACAATTGTCTAATTTTAAAACAAACTTTTGGTTCATAGACATTTTTTTACTTTAAAGTTGTAAAATGTTTACTTTTCTGTTACATACCAGTTTGTTTACCTTTTGGAATGACACAAAAACGTATTCTGCTCTTTCCACATTATTTGCTATACTATAATAATATCTGAACCTCCACTCATAAGTTGTTGACAACTGATGATTAACGAAGTATATATTTAGAAAAAAATTATACATTTTAGTGCCTGTCCTTGTGTCCATTTTGTTTTATACGCATATAAGCCGACCCCCTGATTACAGTATTGTACTTTATAGTTCTAAACTCGACTTATATGTGAGTAAATACGGTACTTATTATTGTGTGCGGTGCAGGCTTTGTTTTTAGAGAAGAGAAACATTGCTGACTCTAATTCAAACCACTCTATACGTCTAAGGGCGTCAATAGGCTTTCATTTGAATACTTACGTGGTAAATGAGGACAAAAACTATAATAATCCCATATCTAGATCATCTTTAAAGATTAATTTGTAGTGTATGAGGCACTGTTTATAAATGCGAAGCTTGTCAAAGATTCATGAGTAGATTGCGAGCGGTTCATTTACGAACAATAAAGCGAATTCCAAATGAAAATTTGTAAGATTACCAGTGACCGCACCATTACTAATCAGTTTTGACTGAGTACCATAAGCTTTTTATTTGGAAATGTATTTTTTTGAAAGCACTTTGTTGCCTCAGTTCGTCGAAATAACAAAGAAATATCAAAGAAATAACAAAGAAATAACATGTATCAGTTGAATCAACGCAGCGTACTATCAAGATTAGGAGCTTTTTTAACCGAGGCTATCCTTACCCTTAGTTTTGACTCATAAGTGACCAGGGGCAATAGTCCATAGGGGCAATAGTCCTCTGAGATATAAGTCATCAAGGGAATTAGTCATCAGGGGCATTAGACACAAGGGGCCACAATCACCAGGAATGTTAGCCATAAAAGCAATTATTTATCAAGGGCATTGGTTGGTCAAATGAGAAATTAGCCATCAGGAACATACGCAACCATGGGCATTAGATGGGCATTAGATGATGGTGGCATTGTTGAAAGGGGCATATGACAACCGAGGCATTCTTAAAAAAGATGAGGATACAAACATTTGGAATGGTATGTTCTGCTTATTATATTAATTTAAAAAAAAATAACCAAATGAGGTTCCAATTATTTGATCGGATAGAGACACGTTGCGACCAGGCCAGGCAGGCAGTAAGACATGTCTAGTGATGGCTCAAGTCCTAACTGATCAGCTCGGGGAGTAGATACGATGACCTAGTCTTGTGTACACAAAAATTGCCTGGATAGCCACCTTGTTTGCGCGGGGGGGGGGATTTTAACGAGACAGCGAGGCTAAGGCGGAGGGTGGAGGTGGGTGAAAGGGACAGCGTGGTGGTCACGTGGTGTTATCTTAATAATTTATGTTTGGGTGTTGCACTGGACTCAACAGGCGTCACCACCCGTGGGTTTTCTTGTTTGTTGTGGGGTCACGGCCACAACTTACCGGTACACTAAGTGGCACTTCCGCCAAAGGCCAGTAAGCAGCGAATGAATGCAAAGTCGCATAGTTGACAGATTTAAGACACACGTGATATCTTTTTAAAGATTTTTAATTATGTAAACTTTACACGTACTCCTAGTTATGTGGACCGTACAATTAAAGGAGGAAGGCGAGGTTAGTCCCACGGGCCTTTGTTTTGTCGACTCCCGGTTACCCATAGAACGCCTCTTACAACCGTTAGTACTTCCTTTTGTCTCCAACCTCATTACCGGAGAGGTTTAGTAGGGGGGAGGCGCGGATAGATTAAAGGGGCTGCCTGCTCCCTGGCCCTCCAGGTAATTGACAAGGCATATTTCTAACGAGCTCAAAAAAAAACAACTGCCGGCCGGGTGAATGACCCCCATGGCTGAACTTTCAGGAGCGAACACCTGTGGTGGTCAGTTTACAGTCCAGGCATATCTTCTGTCAGTCTCCACACGCGAGGCTACTCGCCCTTTCATGCCTCAAAGCTCGGCGCCGTGAGTGTTGAAAGTAATTCCCCATGAAATATTCGGGGAGCGAAATCTGGACTCTTGATCGTAGGCGTTAAAAATCAAAATAGAGTAATCAAATATAAAATACTGTTCAGTTGAGAGAGGAGACTCAGCGACTCTTTACACACTTAAGGCCTACAGTTATACGGTGAGATATGACTATAATAGACTATAGCACGATTACTTTTGGGATTACAACAATAGAGCGTGTAATACCGCGGTGTTAGCATTGCGATTAATAATATATATATATATATATATATATATATATATATACACACTAGTTTGTGCTGCGGCGCCCCCCTTTTTAAGGGCGCCTACGGCGCCCACCTTTTTCAAAAGCCCAACTAACTTGTCCTTGTATGATAAATACGTAATATGAAACTTTCTTAAATGTACACAAAGTATCTTATAAATGTTTTGCAAAAGCCCAAGTAATATATCCTAATTTGATAAATACGAAATATTCCTGAAATGTACACAAAGTATGTTTATAATATTTTTTTACAGTGCTAATCACCACACGATTTTTAAAGTAATTTTAGAAAGCAGCGCACCAAATTACTGCACCAATAATACCTCTTATCAAACGTCCGCATGAAATTGTTTAATTATTAATAATAGTGTGGAGGGTGTTTAATGTTAATCTGGAAACCAAAATGATTATCCAATTTTTTTAAAAAAAAAGCAGAGTGATGTCCCTCAGCGTTCCGCTACATAATTGAGCGTAAATATATATATGATATCTCTATATATATAAGCCGCATTTGTTGTCTGTCTGTTCCCTAATAACTCAAGATCCAGACAACCAAATAACGTGAAATTTGGTACACGTACACAAAATTATACCGGAAAGGTTATTAAACAGGTTTCGTTCCATATATATAAGATACTGGGGCCCGGGGGCCCAAAATGTAGTTTTTCCCTATATGAGCTATATAAAATAAAAATTATTGAAAATTAAGACGTAAAATAATGACGCAAATTAATAAACATTTTGGTGTCGAGATTAACAAGAAGGCGATTATCGCCATAAAATAATTTTTGTTGTTGTTGCTTTGTTGTTGTTGCTTTTGTTGTTGTAGTTGTTGTTTTGTTGTTGTTGCTTTGTTGTTGTTGCTGTTGTTGTTGTAGTTGTTGTTTTGTTGATGTTTTTGTTGTTGTTTTGTTTTTGTTGTTGTTGCTGTTGTTGTTTTTGTTGTTGTTGCTGTTGTTGTTGCTGTTGCTGCTTTTGTGTTGTTTTTGCTGTTGTTGTCCACATCCCTTGCCCTGCGACGACAATGTCCTTCATGTTGTTGTTGCTTTGTTGTTGTTGCTGTTGTATTTGTTGTTTTGTTGTTGTTGCTTTGTTGTTTTTGCTGTTGTTGTTGTAGTTGTTTTTTTGTTGTTGTAGTTGTTGTTTTGTTGTTGTTTTGTTTTTGTTTTGTTGTTTTTGTTGTTGTTTTGTTTTTGTTGTTTTTGTTGTTGTTTTGTTTTTGTTGTTTTGTTGTTGTTTTTGTTTTGTTGCTGTTGTTGTTAAACCCGGGCGGGAGCCGGGTACTTGCCCCTAGTCTCTATATATATAAGCCGCATTTGTTGTCTGTCTGTTCCCTAATAACTCAAGATCCAGACAACCAAATAACGTGAAATTTGGTACACGTACACAAAATTATACCGGAAAGGTTATTAAACAGGTTTCGTTCCATATATATAAGATACTGGGGCCCGGGGGCCCAAAATGTAGTTTTTCCCTATATGAGCTATATAAAATAAAAATTATTGAAAATTAAGACGTAAAATAATGACGCAAATTAATAAACATTTTGGTGTCGAGATTAACAAGAAGGCGATTATCGCCATAAAATAAATTTTTTTGTTGTTGTTGCTTTGTTGTTGTTGCTTTTGTTGTTGTAGTTGTTGTTTTGTTGTTGTTGCTTTGTTGTTGTTGCTGTTGTTGTTGTAGTTGTTGTTTTGTTGTTGTTGCTTTTGTTGTTGTAGTTGTTGTTTTGTTGTTGTTGCTTTGTTGTTGTTGCTGTTGTTGTTGTTGTTTTGTTGTTGTTTTGTTGTTGATGTTTTTGTTGTTGTTTTGTTTTTGTTGTTGTTGCTGTTGTTGTTGCTGTTGTTGCTTTTGTGTTGTTTTTGCTGTTGTTGTTGTTGTCCACATCCCTTGCCCTGCGACGACAATGTCCTTCATGTTGTTGTTGCTTTGTTGTTGTTGCTGTTGTATTTGTTGTTTTGTTGTTGTTGCTTTGTTGTTGTTGCTGTTGTTGTTGTAGTTGTTGTTTTGTTGTTGTTGTTGTTGTTGTTGTTTTGTTGTTGTTGTTTTTTTGTTTTTTTGTTGTTGTTTTTGTTGTTTTTGTTGTTGTTTTGTTTTTGATGTTTTGTTGTTTTTGTTGTTGTTTTGTTTTTGTTGTTTTGTTGTTGTTTTTGTTGTTTTTGTTTTGTTGCTGTTGTTGTTAAACCCGGGCGGGAGCCGGGTACTTGCCCCTAGTATATATATAATATCTCTATACATAAATTTGACGACACTAAATAATATCTTGTGGTTGAATAGTTTTTGTAGATTAATTATTGTGTTGTACAATTTGTTTTTTTTTCTTTAAAATGTTTACACACATCCCACACATAGGCGTAATGTTTATATCAAATATGTTCTTTCAGTTGCCTATTAGCCTGTTATCTATGGTAGATTTGGGGGGGGGCTGAACGGGCTAAAGCCAGGGGCCCCCAATGATTTAGAGGCCCGCAATTTTAGTATAATTTATAATAAAGGTGGACAAATGTTTGCATGAAAAAAATCCCTAAAAATATAAATTAAATAAATTAATAAAATCGTATCTATTAATCTGATCGCTATTCGGACCCGGTAGCCTTAGTATCGAAAAACTTTATTTGATTGGCTCAATAAGAGAACATATTAATGAATACTATTTATATCTTTTAAATTTTATTTAATCCTCAGGATCTCGTGGTCGTGAGGCAACGTGTTGTCTTGTGGCGATAGCGGGTTCGATTCCCGGCGGGGGTATATTTTTTTTTCATTTGTCTTTTTTTTTAAATTATCTTTTTACACTCAATTTTAGTTTCCAGGCAAACAGTTATTTCTTTGTGTGCGGTGTTTTTTTTTAATGAATCCGATCCCGGAGTACAGACACATTATGAACAAGGAAGAGGCGTCACTAGGGTTGGTGTCACCCGGGGAGGTAGCTCATGGTGTCACGACTGAAGGGGCCGACCATAAATGACGTCACGGGAGGTTGCCGATTTTTACCCCACCCTCCCCCAGCGTCATACTTTGTCACAAAAACTTAGACCCCACCCCCTTTTTACGATATGACGTCACAAAGCTTTGACACCCCTCCCCCAAGCCGTATTTTCTCAATAAAAATTAGCATGTTGCAAATTATTTTTTGTCATTTAAATATGTATTTAGGGTAAATCTGCACTGTAATATCGTACCACGCGTGAAGTCATTGAAAACGTAATTAAATAAATGGTAAACAATCATATATTTAAGTGGAACTTTTATTTAAAGTTTCGCGTTTTTGATGTGACGTCACATTTCTTAAACACCTCCTCCTCGTACCACATCGTCACAGATGCGTGGAAACCCCCGCCCCCCTATGGCGGATTAAAAGGGGTGGGGTGTTGAACGGGCTAAAGCCCCCAATAATTTAAGGGCCCCCAAACTTTTTATGAATTATAGTGTATAATAAAGATGCAGGCCATTATGTTTGTGCGAGTCCCTGCAAATGAGTAGGAAGTATAACGGAAACCAGGCTATTCTTCGTGAGAAGTGCATTGTAGCTTATTATGTGCCGTGCACAGCCCATTCCTTTAATTTGGTTGGGAAAAGAGCAGCAGAAGGTTGTCCTACTGCGGTCAGATTTTTTTGTCTTCTGCAAAATCTTTATACCCGACTTGTTGCATCTACTCATCGTTGACAGGTACTTCAAAAACATATGAAATTGATACATGCTAACAAAGCCTTGTCTGACACAAGATGGTCAGCCTGACATTATGCTGTAAGGTCTGTTAATAGCTCATACCATGAGAATATCACAGCCCTGGAAGAATTAGCAACGAATGAAAATCAGCCACGTGACTGGCGACTTGAAGAAGAAGGATTTCTAAAGGAAATTGAACAACCGGAAGTCGCTATTTTACTTGAAATTTGGGAAACAATTTTAGAAAGGAAGTCTCTCATTGAGTTTGTTAAAAAAATAGCATTCTTAATTTTATTCCTCTGAAGACAAAGGAAAGGAAAAGTCCGTGGTAAAAACAGTGTAAACAATCTTCAATACTATCAAACAAAAAAGAAAGCGTCAGTTTGATAAAGGGACATCAACAAAACAGTATTCTCATGGAGAAAAAATTCAAGATTGAGGTATTTCTGGTGATCATTGACAAACTTTCTTAAGCCCTACAACATTGGTTAGGTGCATATAAATACATCCGTGAGAAATTTGGCTTTCTTACAAACCTAACTGAGCTCAGCACTTTCGCCACCCGATGGGCAGCAGCCAAGTTAATGGAAGAACATTTAAGTGATTTCGAAGAAGGGGTCAGGTAAATCCGAAGCAACCGTTTCGCCCCCCTCAATTTACTAGCAACGCCATCGAGCGGTGCCGGTTTAGGGCCAGGAGCGCCAGTACGGATTAGCAAAAAGTGCCGCGAAGAACGCATTGGACGCCAGCTCTGAGGAAACCTTCCAGTGGGGGTTGCACCCTAGGTAGGTCTTTGATGATCCCCCGGTCTGCGGCGGTCCTAACCATGGAGACCCGTGTGCTTTGCCGGGATGACGCCAAATAGGTAGCGGGTCGTAGTAGGAAATTCCACCACCTCCTTGTGAGGGCAACTTAGTGGGAGGCATCTTCGACTGTATGTCCTGGATGCCCAGGTGGCCGCTCCAGAAGCGACCGCTTTTTTTTTGGGGGGGGGGTTCCTCAGCTGTTACGTCCCTTTGGTGGCCAGATGGCTAAGGGGGTCTTCCGGGAAGACCCATAAAGAGCCCTAGGCTCGGGGCTTCTAATTTTCTTCCACATGTAGGTTCATGAGTGATTTTGAAGACTGCTTACCTTTAGAATTAGTCCAATTTTCAGAACTCTTAAAAAAGTTATTGTCCAGCCCCAGGCCCAGGGTAAGGAAAAGGAATTAGCACAAAGCGAATCTCAAAAAAACTTGCACAGAGCTAAAATTTTTGCTGCTTTTGAATGAGCTATATTTCACACAGTCCTTTACAAATGTACACACTTCGCATCTATCTTTCAATGAGGACATCAAACTGCAGCTGAGAGCGATCCTTTTCAAAGTTGAAAAGAATATATAATGAGTAAGAAATTGCATGGGACGAAAAAGGCTGAATATGCTCTCTCTAATGAGCATTGAAAAGGAACTTGTAAGCTTACTCAGCTTTATTGACTTGATTGAAAACTTCGCCATTTGAAAAATTCGCAAACGAAAGTTGTAGGTTGAAATAATAATCATACATATTTTTCAATAATTTTTGTTATTTCAAATAGAGAAAAGAATTCGTTACCTCATGAATTATTTTTTTTTAAAATACGGAATAACGCGTAATACTATTCTTTACGGGGGCGCGTTCGTAAGCATTAAACAGCGTAAGTCGGGATGGGACCGTCGTAACCGGAGGACTACCTGTATATAAACATGCATATCTATGCTTTCACGCCTTTAATAAATATACATATAAAAAATATTAACTCAAAGACATTGAAATGATAATTTTCCTCAAGAAAATCATCAGCAAAGAAAACCCATCTTTTGATATATTTTTTTCTTTGGGGGGGGTGGGGGGGGTGGTAATAAAAATCGTATTCCCCCCAGCCCACTGTGGTGGAGGGAGTCGTGAGGTGGGATTCGTTAATGCTGTCGGTGTGTCCAAGCCCAAATGGCTTTATATCTTTTAAAACAGAAGACACTGCCTCTTTCATTCCAGCCTTTTTAAAGATCTCTCTGCTGCGACTATTTCTTTTCTTTTTTTCCCAATTTGTTTTAATGTTGTTTCTTGTGATGGGACTGTTTTATTATTGCAAGTTAACTGATATTTTTTTAATAAGAATTTTCGCGTTTAACGTATTTCATTGTATTTCTTAATTTCTTTCTAGATTAAAAAATGTGTTATCTTTTGTTTTCTGACATACAATCGTACACAGTAAAATTTTAGGCTCGGGTGTCACCCCCTGATGGGTGTCACTTGGGCGGCCAGCCCCCCCCCCACCCCTAGTGACTGGAACAAGGAACCAATGGACTATCTAGTTACACGTTACAGTCTTATATTAGCTGCTAGCAATCATTTTATTTAAAGGGACGCTAGCTGGATAGGGCCCCAGTTTGAATTGCAGCCAGGGGCCACGTGCAGTCTTAATCCGCCCCTGCCTATTATGTATTTATTGTATTTATAAAGAATATGCGAATTGAGAGCTTTAATGTCCGAAATGAACGATGCCCTGCCAAGCTGGCATTGTGTTGCTGTTCTATCGTTGCCAGAGGCGACACTGGGGTTTGTATCACCCAGTCCGGTAGCTCATTGTGTCACTCCTTCATGACTTGCCCCATAGACCCCCCCTTCGAGTCTGCCAGTGCCAAATAACGGGAACATACATACTTTTACATTTTGGCGTCACCCCTTTTGATAGTGTCACCCGGTGCGGTCCGCACCCTTCGCACCCCCTAGTGACGCCACTGGTTGTTGCTGACCTGTTATAGTGGGGAGAGTTGCAGGGCTGTCCCTGCCATCCCATGCCTGTAACCAGGTACGTGAGACAATATCCTAGTGCCTTCCCTGTCCCGCACATGTTGTCATTCTACATTAACATTAACACACCAGTCAATAACTCTTCTTTATCAGTTGTCAATATAAGTGAAACGACCGTCTGGTCAACTCAAGGGTCAATATAAGTGAAACGACCGTCTGGTCAACTCAAGGGTCGGTATTAATAAATGATTAATAAATGATTAATAAATGATTCGGGATAAACTTGTCTGATGTACGTGAGTGGTTCTGTCAAAACTTTAAAGGATTCATATTGTTTCGTACTGGCGCTGTTTAGGTTCGTGATGTTTAGTCATTTTCGGGCTTTCCACCCCTGTGGCCGTCTTCTGGGCTGGATGCGGATAATAAGTTTGGAGTTTGTAGACGATAGTCTGTCCAGCATTCAGTACCGCAGAAGGATTCGTTCACATGAACGTCTTGTCTGACTAAACTGACTTTCTTCTCTGTAATGACATGTTATATGTAATTAAAGTATTCATATTGTAATCCAAATAAAATACATTGTTTGTTTGGAGATCGTTGTACAAGCAATCTTCAAGCGATCCAAATATGGCGAGTTGTAATCATGCATAAGGGAGATAATATACACAGATAGTGAGTAATGTGGTTATGCCACCCTGCTGGAGCCTTGGCTAACTGTTGACTGCCCCCCTTTTGTCTTCTTCTGCCAAAATTATACACACCCGTCTCACAACGTCTCACATATCACACGACCCGGTGTATCAGACAAGGTCATCTAATATCGACTGGCCCCAGCAGTACGTGCTGTGGGCACTGTGGGGGAGTTTATTGGCCTGGGAACACGTTTGGTCATGTAATAGAGTTGAGGGGTGGGGGTGGGAGAACAATGGAACCTTTCCCCTGATACCAAGTTTTTTCTTTAAAGACTTAACAAGTCGAACTTCTGGGGGGGGGGTGATACCTTGGTCCCGGGCCATAACGGAAAGGGCCCTTCACGCTTTCTTTTGTTTTTATGTTGTTTAACACATACACAGTACACATACACAGTACACATACAAAGTACACATACACAGTACACATACACAGTACACATACACAGTACAGATACACAGAGCACATACATATTTATTTAGTGCCCAAATATTTTTGGCTGCGGACTTCACTCCACACAAAGTCGTCTTACCTGGACACACAAAGACGTCTTACCTGGACACACAAAGACGTCTTACCTGGACACACAAAGACGTCTTACCTAAACACACAAAGTCGTCTTACCTTGACACACAAAGTCGTCGTACCGAGACACACAAAGTCGTCTTGCCTGGACACACAAAGTCGTCTTGCCTGGACACACAAAGTCGTCTTGCCTGGACACACAAAGTCGTCTTGCCTGGACACACAAAGTCGTCTTGCCTGGACACACAAAGTCGTCTTACCTGGATACACAAAGTCGTCTTACTTTCACGCACTACTCCCTAAACACAGGTGTGGAACCGCCACCATTCCTATCATTACTTTACCTTTAACATACAACAAATACCTGTCATTGCTTTGCCTTTAACATACATTAAAAAACTAGCTTATATCAAATAATATCATGACTCACAAAACACTGTACATTGTTATTTTCATGTACACTGTTAGACCAAACTGCAATAAGAATTTAAAGAATTCCATTGTGTCCTTACCACAGCACCGAGTAAAGTATATACATTTTTCCATGCCATATATATGTTCATATACACATTTAGCCAATGCCAACTTATTATTCATTATACACATTCAGCCAATGCCAACTATATGTCAATATACACATTCAGCCAATGACATTACTGAAATAGAACATTAAATTGGTAAAAAGTGGGGGGGTGGGGTGTAAGGACGGTGGCGTGGGAGGATATTGCCCAAAAGTTCATCTGGAAATCGATATCCTTCTGGAATTCTCTTCTCGCACCCACGGGTCGAAATGACCTCCCTTAAACCCCCTCCCGCCATATTTCCAAGAAGAATGCCGTTAATTTGACTAAGGACAAGTATGTGGGGCACATATATCTTAAACCGTGTATCAAATGTGTATCAAATGCAGGGCCGGATTTCCGCCTAGGCCCACAAGGCCCGGGCCTAGGGCCCCAGCCAGCCAAGGGGCCCCGGTGGTGGAATCTTTACATAAGCCCAAAAGCCTGGCTTCATTATCAAAACATTTTATCGAAAATAATAGTAAAATAAATAATTTTACTACATTTTGCATACGCTGTCCCAGTAGTCAAGTGCACGGGGTTCGTTTGTGTTGGTTTGTCATTGTAAGCCATGTTCTGAGCTGCTGTTGCGATATTGTGGAGAAGGCGTAGGGTGGGTGTGACAGATAGCACCACCAGTAAAAAATGGCACGACCCCGACTTCCCCTCTCCCCATACCACACACAGTACAAGACACCGCCCGAGCCGGGATTTGGGTTTCAGATTACAGATAATTGACATGGACAGTATTTTCATATTTTAGAAGATCAAGGGTGCAGTATTTTGTGCCCCTTGTCAGATGTTTGGGAAACTTGGGTCACTAGCTAATGAAGGGTTCATCGACTGGAAAAATATTTTCAAAGAATGAAGGAACATGAGAATTCGGACGAACACAGGTCAGCACTTGCGACACTTATAGCTAGGAAGAATGATGGCGGTAGAGTTGACAAGAGTCTTGTTCTTCAAGCAGAAGAAGAAATAAAATACTGGGATAAGGTTTTGAGGCGCAATGTGGCTGTTGTGAGCTTACTTTCTGATTAGGATTTTTAAAAAAAAACAGTGGGAACTATGTTATGACCATAGAAGTTTTGGCTGAGTTTGATCCTTTTCTGGACTTACGCATAAAACGCCACGGTAACAAAGGAAGTGGCAAAACATCATATCTTTCGTCAAAAATATGCGATGAAATGATTAATATCATGACAGAAAAGGTAATATTTACAATACAATCGTGACTGAGATTTTTAAAAAAGCAAAATATTTTTCTATTTCTGTGGGCTCTACTCCGGACATTTCTCATGTAGATAAATTTTCTTTCATTGTGAGATATGTCTCTGAAGACGAATATTATTTTGATGTTTATTAAAGTCATTAAGGTCAAAAAATTATATATTCTGTACTACAGCATTTAATTTGCTAAATTTCCAAAATTGCTTCGAGATGGTTGGGGGGCCCAAAGTAAAAAGTGCCTAGGGGCCCTGGGTCTCTTAAATCCGGGCCTGATCAAATGTGTATCAAATGTGTATCAAATGTGTATCAAATGTGTATCAAATGTGTATCAAATGTGTATCAAATGTGTATCAAATGTGTATCAAATGTGTATCAAATGTGTATCAAATGTGTATCGAAATGTTCAAACTCCATGCATGGTATTTCGTTTATCTAAGGATGTAAGTGAAACAGTAAGAACAACGTACACTACGTGTCATATTAATTGACGACAGAAACTTACTCTAGACAGAAACTTACTCTAGACAGAAACTTACTCTAGACAGAAACTTACTCTAGACAGAAACTTACTCTAGACAGAAACTTACTCTAGACAGAAACTTACTCTAGACAGAAACTTACTCTAGACAGAAACTTACTCTAGACAGAAACTTACTCTAGACAGAAACTTACTCTAGACAGAAACTTACTCTAGACAGAAACTTACTCTAGACAGAAACTTACTCTAGACAGAAACTTACTCTAGACAGAAACTTACTCTAGACAGAAACTTACTCTAGACGGATACTTACTCTAGACAGAAACTTACTCTAGACAGAAACTTACTCTAGACGGATACTTACATTTTTATAACATTCAATGAATAAAGATGAAATAAATTCACAATAAATTTACGTGTTTGTTCCTTCGTGTAAAAAACAAACCAACTACATGTAAAGCCTTCTTTAAAAAAATCAACAGAACAAACAAACAAACAAGTTTCCTTGACCTTACGACAACATTCTTGACGTTATTAATCCATACTTTTTCCCAATATCTCTTATGCTTTGTCCTCTAACTCTAGGTTATGGTGACCCTCGTGGTCTATAAATAGCATCAGTTCCATTCCTATAATAAAATTGGACGAACACAACGCGATAACTACATCCGCCGTGCCTTCTCTTGAAAGAAGTTTTCTATAAAATCCAAAAATGCATGTTTTAAAACTTACAAATAGAGAAATGAGTTTAGGAGAAAACACAAACAAATCCGATTTGGTTTTTATGAAGTAAACCCTGTCACACAATTTTCTAAACTAGACAAAGATAAGTCTGGTTTCCTCCCAATTTTTTGTGTCCCATTCTTAATATCATTTCATCGTAAATATTAAGTAAAGACATTCTGCTTTAGGTTTAATTAAAAAGGCTGGATACTTTAGTCAAGAGAAAGTTGCAAAGTTCTAGTATTACTTTCAGCGTTGATTGGGGAGCATTTAGCGATACACTAAGATCTTTTATTTGGTTTCAATTTTCAAAATTGTCATAGAGGCAATAATAGATCTATACTAAATATGTAGCTTGTACTTGTGGCCCTATTCCAATGTAGATGGTTCCCAAATGTCTAAATTTATAAAGGGCTTCAGTAGACGAATCAACATTGCTGCTAAAGCTTTTAGATTGGCTCATTGGTGTGTTGAGACATAAACGATGTCTTGAAATACATGTTTAAATTAGGGCTGCGGAAATTAACGATTAATTAATCGAATCATCGTTAACAAATTTTAATCGATAAAAATTAATTTGATTGATTAAAATTCTATTAAAATTTAAGAAAATATTTCTTATAGTTTATTTTAAAAATTTATTAATAATTTATATTTTTTGTTACTTACATACTGATGTTGACATCAATGGTCATCTTGTTAAAATACATATTTAATTAAATAATCATCTCCAAATAAAGATTTTTATCAAGTGAGTCTCTTAAAAACTGTTGTCACCCTTGTGACATCTTGAGCTCACCATAAGACGGGCACCTCATGTTGACATATCCACAGCGCTACAGAAATTAACCCTTTATTAAATCCCTTTTATTAACTTCGAAATCTTGTCTGTCGTACGTCAGGCGGAAAAACAAAAGTAAAAAATGACACACTTTCCGTGATGCCATCGAGCTGATATTCGGCGCATAGACTCGTGTCACCTAACAATGCATCGTATCAAAATTTCAGATCGATCGAATGTACCGTAATTAAGTTAATGCAGTTTTAGTTCATCTCTATATAACTCAATGTATCCGTCTGTTATTGTTTACATTCACGCGTCACTGAGTTCATTCCAGCCATCCACGACCGCATCCTCGTGTTTACAGCTAGGGAGTTCAGTCTGTAAATGTTTGTCGCGCGATGGGTATTATATTGAACATAATCAATACTTTTAGTTATGTCTCATATATAAGTATAAGGGATTTATAGTCAAAAACTTTTTTTTACGGTTGTTTAATTATTGCTCATGTTATATCGTCTCCATCATTGATGTGCATTGCCAACCGTCTCAAAGCGTCATCACAGAGTCACAATAAATGACTTTATTGTCTTCTCTCATAAAAGACTAGAACAACAAGAACTCTACTGAAGCCCAACGGCCCCCCTCTCTTTCTGTCTCCTGCTCCTCCTCTCACCCTCCTTTCCATCTCCACCTTCATTTCCTTCTCTGCTGACGAGAGTAATGCATACTTAACACAACCTGACGCTGTCCAGCGAGTCTTGAGCCCATGCTGATTTCCCTGAAGACCACCGCAGCCAGCGAGCGGTACTGAAAAAAACTTACATTACCCCCACATCAAGGGGGTCTGCTGTATAAACAGAGGCTAAAGCTTGTCATATTACGATATACTTAACTGCTCATGGCCCGTTCACGTGGTCGTGACCAATGTACGTGATCATAGCCTATTTACTTGATCGTGGCTTATTTACGTCATCATAACACTTTCACGTGATCATCGCCCATTCACGTGACCATTGCCCAATCGTATATCATCCTGCCTTTCAACGTGTTTTTCTACTATCCTTGCATTGATCTCATCTTTATTCGCCCTAGTTTGTATCCCACCATTATAGGCCCTTTGATGAACCTACCATCTTCCGTATAGTGTCGCATTATGCGCTTTCCAACATACTTCCATTGTATGTCATTTCCCACATCCTGTCATTATATGTCCTTGCACACATTCTTCTATTTTATGTTATTTCCCTCAACCTGTCATTGTATGTCATTGAACACATCCTATAATTATATGTCCTTGCCCACACCCTGCCATTATTTGTTCTTGCCCACGTCCTGCCATTATATTTCCTTGCCCACATCCTGCCATTATATGTCCTTGCCCACATACTACCATTACATGTCACATGCCATTGCCAACATCCCTCCATTATATGTCATTGCACATATCCTTCAATTATATATATTTTCCCACATGATGTTACCATACAGTTTTTTTTTATAAAATATTTTTTTTATTGATAGCTTTTAAGTAGAGCGCTTTCCAACTGAACATAAAATAAAGTCGCACACTTTTGAAAGTGGTGTTACTCTAAAACTTAATTGGCGATTTATTTTTATTTCCAGAAGTTCCAGTCGCTGAAGTGACCATCACCAGATCTGGACTACCCGTTGACAACCCCATCACCAGTGAGAATAAACACATTGACGCCACTGACAACGGAAACAGAGACGCCAGCGACACATCTGGTCATTCTGACCTAGAAAATTCCAGACACATCGACAACAATCAAAATACCATCCAAGTTTTATATCAGCCTTCTCATCGTGAAAGCGGCGCTGTAGTGCAGAAATCTCCCGCGGAATGCGGAGATACAAGCGCTGATCAAACAGAGGATACCTCGAGGAATTATAAACTCGAACAAACCTGTATCATCCCATTGTCTGGGCACGTAGGTGACGTCTTCGACTTACGTCGCAACCTTCAGACGACAGACTGCTTACCAGATTATACTAATCCGAATACAAGCCATTTGGGTAGATTAAAAGAGGATAAAGTCGCCGAAGTTGGAGATGTTTGCCCAGGAAGTGACGGTGATTACATTGCTGACCGCAGGCCGATAAAACCCCCCGACCACTCTCGACCGGCCGGCGACGGTTTATATGTACAACAATCAAACGGACACGTCACCACAAGCTCGCTTTTGACTCGTGGTGGTAACCAAGGTGACCAATCTCAACAGCCGAGATTGTGTCCAGGGTGCGGTCAAGCACTCTGCTCTTCATTTCCTGACTGTGTAGATAAGGTTAAGTCCGCACTTTCGGCCGAGCCGCGCTTTGCCGGCCCATCAAATGGAATAAACACAGATGTCAAGGACGGGGAAGAACTGAGCCCGGGCGAAGGAATAAACGCTAGTGAGCATGATATTTCGCCTATAAATATTGACGGCGTTGTTTTTGTCGAAGCAAAACACGACCGGAAGGCAAGGCCGCAAACAAAGTCCCGCGACTCGTTACGGCTGAAGCCCGGGAAGAAATGTGTTATCGTTACAAGGAATCTTGAGGCAAGACACAAAGACGTTGTCGTTGAAAGCTCCCGGTTTAATCCCGCGGGGAAAAGCTCTCACGCTAACTCTCGCGCTGGATTAACCGCAAGAAAACGCCCGGGCCAGGGCAGGGGTGTTCCTAAAAACAAAGCCGCAAAAGACGAGAGATCTGAGACAGCGGGCAGTGTTAGTGTTGACCCCCGGGATCATGCTGCAAACAAGGGCAAACGTGGCCTCCTGGTCACGTCACGAAAAGAGATTAAGAACGCAAACAATAATTGCAGCGGGGAAATTGGTGGGGCGAGAAGACGTGGACTTAATGCGGGCATTCAGTGGGAGCGGAGAGTTCGTTTGAGAATCCATGAGCATTGCGAAAATTCTTCAAGAGATTCGTCTCTGAAGGAGCCACTCGGTGTGTTGAAATGTGGCCTTCAGGGTCAACTATTGAAAGCTGACCAGCTAGTGGTTAATCGTAGTGACAATAGCGATGTGGATGATAGATCTGTAAATACAAGCAGCAAACTTGTCGGTGGTCAGAATCACGCCACAAATTATAATCCATCCTTGGGGATAACTCATGTCGGGAGTCTGAAGGCTGTCACCCGTGACTCGGCTAAACACATCAAGCATGTGACACACAAGGTCAGACAGACCAGGGCCAGCCTGCTGCGTCAGCGTCATAGCCCTACTTCAAAACGGACTAGTCAAAGCGCGACATACCGTATGCACGAAGAATCTCGAACATTCTCGGATTCGGAAGAACAAAAGGACACGCACATTACCGGAAATACCCGTTCTGAGAAGAAAATCGCAACCGGTAATCGAAATCGGGGATTTGTCCATACGTATACAGATGACATAAAACTAGAATTTTCGAGGTGCCGTTCGCTGACGATTCAGAAAAAAGGCCAAACAAGCGTAAACAATTTCAAAACAGCACAAATAATGGCCGAGACGATGGCTGTAAATAACATCAAGGCCCCGGCAATCCCAAAGACGAAGCGGAAAGACGCGATATCGTCAAAATCAGCCAACTGGAAACGTGATTCGAGCCAGTCTTTGGAGGAACGACAAGACGCCTGCACGACCGCAGAGCCGGTCCGAGAGAAGATCACGAGTGGTGAAGATGACAAGTCGTCAACGAGGCGGGATGGTGGCACGGGCTGCGGGGCGCCCAAAGTCGTGTTGACGCTCGGGTTTCTCAGGCAGACCCAATCCCAGCTCTCTAAGATAAAGAACCCCGCCTCGGCGAGGACCAAAGCGGCCGGTCAGCCAGAGATCGCGCAGACAAAGGGTAAAGACAATGAAGGAAAAGCCAGCAGATCGCCGAAGATTTCAGGGAAGGCTTCCAAACGTGTAAAGTCGATCCCTGACCCTGATCAGGTGACATCGGATATTGACTGTAATTGGCATGGTGGTGACTCGCACAAATCAAACGTCATCTCTCCGATATTACGCAAAGCTTCTCGGAAAGAAAACATCTGCTCCGACTCGAGCGCCAGCATCAAGTCCCCCGGGGTGAAAAAGAGACTGAGTATTTTGGGGGTTACCTCTTACCCGGAAGTTCTCTCGCCGGTGACGTCACCCACCCAGTCCGAGCCGCGGAGTCCCAGGATAGAATCGACGTCACCGCTGTGTTTTGAGAAGGAAACGGGGAATAAACTTTTCGATGGCCTGACACAAGGTCGGCGACACAAGTCGTTATCGCCTTTCCCGAGAAGGGACACGCTTTCACCCTCGCCATGTCCCCGGGACGCAGTCAAAAGTGTGTCCCCGAGTCCTACAAGCAGGCGCTCTTCTTCGAGGGAGTCTCCAGGGCGAAACACGCCATCACAGGGGAGATCCGCATCTGAAATATCTTCAAACATCAAAGACTCCACGTCACCCACACCCATCAACTCAACGACATCGTCGTCAACCACAGCAATAACGACAGCAAAACTGTCTCCCCCTTCACCTCCCGCTGCCCCAACCCTTAAGTTCACGCCTCTGCCACGTGGGGCGCAAACAAGCTCCATGTTGCCGGTATCAATGCAGCCCAAGATCAAATCAAAACATGGACTCGCCCCTGCCTCGGCGCTTACATCGAGTAAAAAATCAGAGACTCGTCCTAGAGGCGGCGTTTCACATAAACCAGGCTCCGCTTTGGAGAACCTCACCAAAATTAATCCCCGTAACAATATGGACCCGGTCAGCATCACTAACAAGAGGCTGGAGACCAAAGTCCGTGGTAATGTCTCTTTGACCTCAGGCCACGGTCCCCCGGGTCACGGCGACCCTCTGCCACCCAGCAATAAAAACAATAGTCCAACGACAGCATCGGGTATCGAGATTAGCCGCGGCATGATGTCGGGTGTCACACAGGCACGAGACGGCCAGGCGATCGATTGGCCAGACCACGTGACGTCTAGCACCGAGGCATTGCTCAGTCTCTCGTCTGATTCTAAAAATAAGCATGACGCTCCGGGACGAATGCAGCGGGGGCCGAGCGAGATGTGGGTCGAGGGTATCGATCAGCCCACAAAAAGACGGGAAAAAAGCGCTGAGAAATTCAGTGGAAGCCTAGAACCTATAACATCGACTGGAACAAAAGACACGTCGAAATGTGCAAGACGGGGGCGAGAAGCGGAAGGAGCTATGCGAGAGTTTGGTGCCAAAGGTCACGAGAGGGCGAGTCTCGAAAGCTCGCGAATGAAAGGTCCTTTAAGGTTACGGAAAAATGTCAAGGAAAATGAGAATGTCCAAGCGAGGGGGGACAGCGTGGCCAAGACCCAGAGAAACCCTCAGCCCGCCCAAGCCCTAACTTCAGGTAAAAAACTTTCCACCCCCAACGAGTCTCAAAAGGTCGCGAGTCGACCTGCAGTTGAGGCGGGTTCTCAAACTGGGGTCACGGCATCGCTTTCTATTTCTGACACAAATTGCTTAGTTAAAAAATGCCCGCTATCAGAAACTGCCTCTTTGTCGTGTAATGATGAGATCCCCGTGGCGTCATGTTCTTCAAAACTTCCCAAAAAATTGGCCACCGTCAAAACTCAAAATGAAAAAATTGTCTCGGTTGCCGGAATTTCCATTGGCCTAAAAAAAAGTTTGAAAAACGCGCAGCCAAAATTTCCAGTCTCGACAGCTGGCAAAACGAGACCTGTGACGTCATTAAAACTCGACGTCAGATCCGTGTCTTCGACACGCGAGAGTTCCGTCGACAGCCGCTTCGATGACGACACATCGTCTGTGACGTCAGACAGGTCACACGTCTCGTCGAGGTCGTCGTCACGCGTGTCTCTCCCGCGGCAGCGTCGTGTCACGAAACTTTCACACCAGGCACCGACAACGTCTTCCACAAGCCGCTCTGGTGCGAGGATACGGCAGCCAGCAGCCGACAATAACCAAACACTCCTTGTTCAAAATAAACCCAGAGAGTGCAGGGCCGTGCCTAGCTGCAACATCGGCGGTGATTCACGTAGTGATTCCACGAGGCGCACCGCTCAGAACAACAAAGTAACGGCCCCGGGTGCAAGTCTTGGAGGCAAGCCAGAAGATGGTGCGAAAAAAACAGCGCACGCGAAATCAGCCCAATCAGAGCGCGGCAGGATACAACAACCGATAAAACTGCACGGTGCAAGGGAAACAACCCAAAAAGAAAAACACGGCCCGTGTAGCGCACGAGTTAGCGATGTGGCGGGAGACAGACGAGGCGAAGTGGAGGGGTGCTTGATGCCAGTGAGTGAGGGCCGCGACGAAGCCCGTGATATCAGGAGTGGAGATATCAATGAGGATGAAAAAAGAGTGGATGACATCACATTGGAAGCGGATGCTACAGGTAAAATGGAGATAAAGATAAAGTACTATTTTTATAATAACATACATAATTTATGATATTTTTTTTAAAGGGAAAAGTTTAAAAAAGAAAATTACAAGAATTGTTCGAGTGCTGGCATAAGGTATTTTCTTGAGCGCGTCTAAAATAAATATCACGATGATGGGGACGTTCGATAACAGAAGTGAAAAGCTTGAAAAATTGCCAAGGTGCATAAGATCTGTTTATTGTGAGTGGCTCACCCCTCCCTCTCTCCTTCGCCCCGCCCCCCCCCCGAACCTTCCCACATCCTAGGAGCTAAAGATTTATACACCTTTGAAAAGGAATGGTGTTTTTTTTAATTTTCCACGGAGAGAGCTATACACCCAGTCAAAGTTCCCTTTAAGCCGCGCGGCCGCGCAGCAGCTTTGAATTACAGCGCAGCAAATTTGGTAAAATTTTGCATTAAATTGATGATGTGCAACTTTGCACACGTGTTTAATTTTACTTTGCAGACGGACCAACGAACCTAAGAGGGAATATTTCCCCGCGAGTTTTAATTTACGCCACCGTGATTTATTACGAACTGTTTTCGCACACATAATGGTAGTAACAATTTCGCTTGGACGTAGTATTAAAGTAAATAGTTGCCGTTTGACGCCGCCCTCAAAGTACTGGATTGCACATCTTTAGCTTAAATTGCATTGAGTATGATTATGATCGTATGTGAACTCTTCTAAATAATTTTGGTGGCATTGTCCACCATTAGATAAATGTTGTTTTTACACATTTTAATTTGACCTTTGTTTCAATTCAATCTTCGTACTGTTCCCTTTGTCCGTTTTTGAATGGCTACTGGTGGGAATACAAGAAAATCGTCAGTAGTTCACCAGTGACCTCAAATGACCCTTGAGTGACCTTCTGCTTCTCAACTTTTAATAACTCCATGTTCTCCTCTTGAACTGAAAACCTATCACATAGAATAGGACTGCGATAGTGCTTTTAAATAAAAATACAAGAAACACAAACACATTTTGTGATCAAAATAATAAGTTAAAGCTTTATTAATAGACGGATACACAAATAGACGTTTCGTTGAAACTTTGTACATTTTCACTGCAAGTGTGTACTGTGTACATTTTCACTGCAAGTGTGTACTGTGTACATTTTCACTGCAAGTGTGTACTGTGTACATTTTCACTGCCAAGTGTGTACTGTCTACATTTTCACTGCAAGTGTGTGCTGTTTGTACACTCTCAAAAAGACACTATTTTAGTAGCAAAATACTATAAAACAAATTTAAACAAAAAATAATTATAATTTCTTTTTCATAAAGTGTTATAAGAGAGTAAATACATGCCCCAAATTTACACTAAGGCGTGAGGAAAAGATACCCAAATACGTCAGCTGAAGCCAATGTCTTATCTTATCTGTTTACAGACGCTCCTTCTATACAGAAGATTATTGCGTCCTACGCTTATCTATGGTTTGTGTTTAGTCCTGCATTTTTATTAGAGATTTAAATGTTGATAAAGTGTTGGTTTTCCTGGATTCTTCAGGCAACCCATTCCACGCCCGAATTCCGGACGGGACGAAGGAAAACTTGTATGTGTTTGTTCTTGCATACGGAATAAGAAAGGTGTTTTTATCTTTATGTCTATCTGAGGGTTGTATTAAGTTATCTTTGTGTTGTATTTCTAAATTAGAATTAATTGCTTTATGTATGATTACTACTTTGCTCTTGGTTCTTCTATCCTCTAGTGTTTCAAGGTTTAATGATTTAACTAATGGTGTTATTCTTGTCAGTTTTGAATATTCTCCAGTAATGAATCTGGCAGCTCTTTTTTGAATTTGTTCTAGTTTATCAATGATTTCTTTGGTGGATGGGTCCCATACAGAAGATGCATATTCTAGTACAGGTCTCACCAAAGTGAGGTAGCATTTTAGTTTTATATCTCTATTACATTTGTTAAAGTTTCTTTTTATAAAGCCTAAGGTTTTGTTTGATTTTTTAATAACTTCATTGACATCGGGATTCCATGATAGTTTCTCATTTATTAAGACTCCTAAGTATTTTGCATCTTTAGTTTGGGTCAGTTCTTTTCGATGAATGTAATATTTTGAATTTATTTGTTTCTTTTTCTTTGTTACTCTTAACAGTTGACACTTTTCTGGGTGGAAAGACATACTCCAGTTAGTTTCCCATTTTATCAATTCATCTAAGTCTTTTTGTAAAATTTTGCTACCTTGTTCTGATTTAGTTGTTCTATAGATTATACAATCATCAGTAAATAACCTAACTTTTGTACCTGTACCTGTACCTAATGTGTTATGTAAATATTGAAAAATTAAAGTGTGGTTGATGGCACGTGCAATGCAATGAGAACTGTTTGACATTTTCCTAGAGTGCAATGTTCATTTAATACTTTGTCTGTGTTCAAATGTTGCATCTCTGCATTATGAGTCTGCATCTCAATATTCGCCCACTTCACGGTGCGCGATCGAGATGAATTAAGAATCTCGTGTTGTAACGCCATCATCCAATGCTACTGATGCTATTTCCAGTATCTTCCTCTTTTCTGCAAACGTTAAATAAGAGGTATTTTTTTTATATACACATATAAGGTCTACAGCTCCACTGAATGATATTTTAAATTAACAAATGTCTAATACACGATCGCTTAGTAAAAGACTTCATTCGGCCCGCGAGGGAGACCCTATGAAATATTTAGAAGCGTTTCAAAAACAAAACAAAAAAAACTTTTGGCCGCACTGCTGTTAAGTTATTTTGCTCCGTGTTTATCCGTTAACTGCCTTTCTTAATCAACAGTAATGATAAACTCAACATCTCACACCCTACATTGAGAGCCACCACCTCCCTCCCTCCCCTGCACACATACACTCGCACACCCAGGGATGATACGTCGAGGAGATGGTGTGTTGTTTTACGGCCTAGGCACGTGGTTAGGCAGCGCGCGGACGAGATGCGGGCGTTCATCATTATATCTCTTGGTGATGTGCGAATGGGGTCCAGATACCAGGTCACTCGTCTGTGCCCATCGCCAAAGTTTGGGTAGAGTGGGGGGTGGGTGTGGAGGGATTCGGGATGGGATAGGGTGATTGGGGGGGTGGAGGGATTAGGACGAGCGCTCGTGGAAAGTTAACTGGCGGGTGCGCCTCGAGTTTCATCCTCCGCGACGGGGGAGGGAGGGGTGAGAAGTTTCTCGCTGGGGCTGAACGGGCCGCGGCTAGTGAAATGGGTGAGGCGGCCTGAGGAATAGACACACAAAGAAAACTGGGCGTTAGTGGAAAGAAGAGGAGGGAGAGAGATAGAGAGAAAGATAGAAGGGGGAGAAAAAAACAACACGAGTAGAAACGATGAAAAGGGAGCTCACTTGCGATCCGCTACGATGTAGTGGCGGAGGGTTTTCAGTTGTTGTGGTCACGTGAATGAGGTTATGTCCCCATGGATGGACACGAGCTAAGGGACAACTGCCAGTTACGTGTGTGTGACTATTCTCAGTGGATCTACTCTAATGGTCATCATGTTATCAGTGCGTCGTCTCGTGGGAGTTCTCAAAGTGGATCCAGCCGAGGATCGAGCGAGGTCATCGCGGGGCAAACGCTTAAGCAAAATAACACAGCAGTTTCGGGAGGCACCGTATTAAATGCCGTGGTTAGTCTTACATATGCGAACCCAAGTGGACCTGATAAAATGACATCAGAGGTTTGTGATTCAGTGACCTCTGGTCAGTCTAACAATTTCGCTTCGGAATCTCCGAGGACCGCTGCAGTTTCGAAATACGTTCCTGGGGATAATTTTCACCCAGCATCGAATAAATGTCACGGCTCGGTCAGCTCGGTGTCAGACACAAGGTTTATAATATCTACAATACGACGCAGTGTTAATTGTGACTCCCTCTCCTCCACAGATGATACTGGGCTAATCACAGTTAGCCATCCCGAGGAAGCAAAGAGGGCTGCCATTAACGGAAACGAGTTTCTGAACAACGGATGTGAGAGCATTGAGTTACGATCACTTTACGAAGTGCATGACCATTGTGCAGAGAATCAAACTGTTGTCCATTCTAACAGTTTTGAAACCGGAAATCTTTCGAAAAGAAATGTCAGCCAAACATTTTTAAAAGCCAACGCAACCAACAGTGAGCAGGTTTCAACTGCACCCAAAGCGAGCTCTGTCGAGTCCGGTGGCTGTACCATTGAGGACTCGATAACCACAAGCTCCGGGGAAGATGAAAGCGATGACGAGTTGCTTGTTTTGATGACAAACGAAGACGACGATATCAGCGACGCGTGCTACTCAGCGGAGGCCACTTGTCCATCACAGAATGACTATCCGCCGGATGATAGGCTCAACTCGACCAAATCCTTCTCGGAATCCAGCGACGGCGTCTCTCGCGACGACCTCGTATCGTACACGGCGCCCTCCTCGTGCGGCGGCCTCGAAGTCAGGTGTGGGAGCAGGGAAGAGAAGGCCGATCAGGAAACGGAAATAGATAAAAGCAGGTACAGCAACTATGAAGGACACATGCATAAATCTTACACGGGGTTCAGCCTGAACGAGACGGCCTTTACGACAGCCATGGAAAACGTCTTGATCGTCGACTCGGACGAAAAGGGGGACGACTCGAACGAATACAGCAACCTGCCCCCAGACGACGAAACAGACAACGATGACGTCATGGAGCACTGCCAGAATGACGTGGACGACCAAGACGGAAATGCGTCATCGTGCTCCGAATCGAGTTTTCAGTCCGCCACCTCGGATATCTTAATGGTGGCCGCGTCGCCCCCCACGGACGAGCTCGCGAACTTTGAAGGCTGCGGGACGAGCAAGGCGGGCGAGGGCATGGCCAAACTTATAGCGTCTGATTCGGAGACGATGGAAACCGAGTGCTGGGAGGACTCGAAGGCCGAGAGCGAGTGTGAATTTCTTGGAGACATCATTCTGACCTGCGACCAGGGGCCCGACCCCAACTCGCTGGTGACCATGCCGTTCACGTCCACGCCAAGGGCGGTAGACACACGCCACCCTCTCCGGTACGACACCCGCGTGTTCACCACAAAACTGCCGCTGAGAAGGAACGCTGCCCACGGCTCGGTTATCGCGCGTGTTATCAACACAAAAACGAGCCGTGGTGGTGCCAGGTCGGATCCATCAGTGTTACCGCCCTTGCCCTCCTCGATGTCATGCCCTCAGTTCCTCGACATGTCGGGTGCCCACACACCGGAGATAATGCAAACCAACAATTCTCTTATGGCCTCGGACACGGACCTCAGGCAAGGTGGATTCCTCGAAATTGTCGGAGGTCAAGGTCATGACCGTTTACATGTTTCAGAGTCTCGTGAAGATACTTGTATTTCGAAAGATACTCTTCCCAATGACGTATACCTGATTCAGCCGCTGTTGGCGTACACCATTGATGATAACCCTTATCAAACAGGTACTCACATGTTTCATGAAAGTGGACATCAGCTCAACGGGATGTCAACTTCAGGGGACTTAACTGATCATACATTACAGAATCATTGCACCGAGAATCACATGAGTGATAAAAACATTGCCACCAGCGGTATAAGTTTTCAGAGAGGATCAGAAACCGAGGAGGCCCTCGACACGCCGTCGCTAACTTCATCCCTCTCTTCCTCGTCATCATCCCTCACGTCCCTGACCGACAGGAGGAGATATCGTCAGGCGAAAATCGGCGAGGGCCCTGGCCAGCCGTCGCTCCTCCCGCTACGCTCCTGCTCCCTCGAGCCCAAGCGATCGTCGAGAGCCAGGGCCGTGGCCCCGCAGCGCAGTCAATCGCCCGCTGTGTTCACCAGCACGCTCGTCGTGGACGTGACGTCACACCGGAGAAACCAGCGTCTCAAATCGCAACAGCAGAGCGAAGTCAAGAAGAGCCGGCCCCCGTTGTCACACAACCGATCTCAAACTTTGGCCGGGCAGCACTCTTCTGTGATACCCAGCGAGGGAGGATTACATCACGAGGGCGTGCACACTCCCCCCACTGTCAGCACGGCTCACAATCTCAACGCGGCTGAACGGCTCCGCGTACACGGTAAACAAACGTTGATAACACACACGAAACAGCGGTCAGCTCATACTCGACTCTCTCACGGTGGTGTAGAGTCCACGACGAATACGAGCACAAATCAAAATGTCACGGCGCCAGTTCGCGATATTACTTGTACTCGAGTTGAATCGAATCAGCCCCCTGCCACAGGCACGTCACATGGCGACATTAGGACAACCACTGCCGTCAAGAAAAAGGGAAAGTGGCTTGAGAAGAGCCAAAGGTTTGAAGCGTCGGACGCCGCCCTATCAAAAGACAGCCAACCCTCAGTCAAAACAATAGCAGCACAACACAAGGGGTCAGCTATAAATAGCCGCTTGCCCAAGCCCACGGAACAAAAAGGCAGGAAGGACAAAGGCGGCAAAACGGACCCTGGCCGCTCATTTAAATCGGAACACGTATCAGGGCACGCCACTGCGGATGACAAGCAAACGGTAAACGCGCGACGAGCAGAAGTGAGGGCACCGAGTGAAAGCGGCGCGCTTTCCCACGACCTTTGGCCCGCACAAAAAACTCCCGGAGCGAGGGTTATTGGAGAAACAAAAGTGGAATCACCGGCATTTACAAACGAACCCGGTTCCACAACATATACAGACCCACAAATGTGCAGCTTGACACAGAGAGTTTCCAAACAGATGGAAACGACAAACAGTGGAAAAAACAACCCACGGTACGGATTTTGTCCTATCGACATTCCCTCGACAGATCTCATACCAAACGAAGGTACCTCAACATCCCACGACGAGAACTTACCTACGGTTGCAAATCAGGATATAAAAACAAGTCTTTTCGAGAGCGGTTACTCGTCTGACATCAAGTCCCCGGATATGAGATCTCCGACTTTAGACATGGAGGAGAGCGCTTCGGTTTCTGCCGCGTCGACCTCTCAAGAATTTGTCAGACTGAATCAGGATAGTCAAACCAGTTGCGCCAAGTCAAAGCTTGAATACCAGCCTAAGGCAGGAAAGCTCGCGGTGGCATCGGAGGCAGATTTATTATCGCAAACAGCATTATCTTTGACTCGCGTGCACGGTGGCGCTCAAACGCGTGCAGAAAAACAAACCACGAGCCGGAATGAAGAGAAGCGGCAGGACATCTCGGCGGTGCCCCAATCATGGTTATCGGAAACTGCCGGGTGTAGATTAGAAACGAGCTTCCCCGAGGCCGAGTTCTCACAAAAACCCCGGCAGCCAGAGGAGGTCAGTAAAGGTGACTCGATGTTTCAGAATGGTGGTGAGGTTGCTGCAGCGCCAGTGGTGCCGCAGGATAACGTGATGTGTGATGATTCTCCGTGTAATGTTGCTAATTCATGTCGTGACGGTTTCCAAAGGACAGATGCTCGGATAGGGTGTGACAACAAATTCACTTTACCGGAAGTTACTTACACGAAGAATTATATCGTCCATCCATTGGATACGCTTAATTCTGAAATGAGACATGAGGGGTGTGGTGATCAGACAAAAGAAATATTCCAATTGGATCTGCTCGGCAGTAGTTCGGATAGTTCACACAAGAAAAGCTTAGCCCCCATCGGCGGCGACGCCCCTGCCAGCGTGAAGTCAACCGTCCTCCATTCAAACTTCTGCCAGGATTACGTCAAATCCTCCGAGAATAATGCTAGCCTCGGGCAGGATGGCATTTTTCAGTCGAATACCTCAGACGCCGAAGTCGTACACAAGCGAGGCTTTTGTTTTCCGACCACGGAGGGCATAAAACAAGCGGACACTTCAGCGTATCAGATGGAAAGTTTGGACGAAAATATCAAAGCTGAGCAGCGATGCAGTAACGGAAACGAACGTGTTGAGAAGGGAAGCATTCAAGTCGAAAATACTTCGTGCGATGCAGAAGATATTTCTGTTGCTAATTTTAACACCACCAAGCGGGAATCTTACCACGCGGCGCTGGACGAGTCGGTTTCCAGTTGTGACGATGCATATCCGTTACTCGGGGAGATAAGTGAACTCGTTGAAGACATCACTAGTTCGGAGCGACACCGTGCTGACTTGTTAACTCACAGTGGAGAACCGGTGTCCACCTCAACTTGCGCTCGTTTAACAGACGACCGCGTGTTCAGGTGGGCCGAGGCCTCCTTACCCGAGATAGAGGCCGAGGGATGTGTTCATAACAAGGTGTGCGAATCATCTGACAACGAGCAGGCTTCTGTTTCGGCCGTGGCACCCCAACCCGTGCCGGCTGCGCCCGAGCTGTCAACGAGTTCCGAGAATATCTCGCTATTATTGTTAACATCGTCATCCCAGCGTACGCTTCCGAACGCGGAAAGGGACCCCCCTACCGCCGGCGGCCCCGTCTCATCCTACCCACTGACATCGGGCAACAACACGGCCCCACTCGTGGAGGAACACGAGAATGTAAGGCCACGCGAGGCCATCTCGGCCAATGAACAGATCTGTGATTTAATTTCTCCTAGTTCAAAAGAACAGCAGGCGGTCGGGCAGACAGAAAAGCTGAGTGCCGTCATGGAGCCCGAGTGCTTGGTGAAATGTGACAAAATCGATTATTCCACTGGAGATGTTCGTGTCTGCGATACACTTCGTGTGAATTTAAAGTTGAATTCCGATATTTCTAATGGATTAACAACATATAGTGTCGATGTTTCATCTAAGAATATTACCTGTGTGGATTACGCTGAAAAAGTATGCGACATTCCTGTGAAAGAAACAAAAGTGAGTTCTGAACATTTCATCGAGGTAAGAACACCTTTATTACGTTCATCTTCACCTTCATCTCAGCTCTCGCCCAAATCTTCCCCCGTGCAATCCTCGGTGCTGATAAATGAACCGTCCTCGTTTGACAACAAAACACAACAGAAGACGCAGCTTGGAATCATGTGTGTCAGTATGAAAGCCCCCCCTACGGCGCCCAAGCCAGACCTTCACCTCCAGTCCTTCCACGCCAGTCTAATCCGAGGTAAAGCCGACCCCCGAGTGGACCCCCGCGCGGACCCCTGGGTAGGAGATAAGCCAAAGTGTAAACACGCCGAAAACAGAAGTATCGAGTCGTCTGGATTAGCATCTTCCGAGCTTAGCTCAATACTGGCGAGGAGATATCAATGCAGCGACAGCGGGGACAAAAGTGAGGAAGGTAGATCCATGGGGGTTGCCAGCCTCGCCGCTGAGAGGTTTATAGACCACAAAAATATCAAAATCTCAGAGGCGTACCCCAAAAAGAAAATGATAACTTCAGTTCACATCGAGAGGCAGAACGAGATCATGGAGACGGTCAAACCGGGTTGTGTGAGTGTGGAAGAGGTGAGAACCCTCGAGGGGGCTCAGGGGCGGGACAACCTCGATGGTTCGGGCGGAGATGATTTGAGGAGCCCGACCTGTAAAACGTTTCAGTGCGCCAACATTCTCCAGCGGTGGAACGCCCTGACTTCGTGCTCTTCCCCCCGCCCCGACACTCTGGAGTCGCTCAGGCTCCCCAGCCCCTCCCCTCACCCCGAACAGCCGCCCAAGGAGAAGAGTCCATTCATACTGGAGAAAGTCTGCGAGCTCCTCAGCAAGATATCATCGAAAGACGCCGCCCCTGACGTGGCCCGTTCCAAATCGCCGCATCAGTCGCCACCGAGCGAGGAGCCCAGGAGCGCGCTCGTCCGACGAGATGAGCGGTCGGGAAATGTAAACAAAGAAAAGGTCAGAGGTGTGCGAGTCGTCAACAAATGGAAATCCATGGTGAAGAAATCCCGAGTTGTCGCCATACGAGAATCACTGAAGGTGAAGATGTCCGGACCGGATGACCACAGCTCGCTTCTGCCGCCCCCAGTTTCACCCACGCCCCCCAGGAAATACAAGTGGGCCAGAGGGGACGCCGGGATATGGAAGAAAGTTTATCTTGACGACAACGGTAAACTGGACACTAGCACAGACAGTTTAAAGAGTGATAGGAATTCGCTGGAATCCTCTGTCGTTTTGTCGCAAGGCGGCGCACCAGTCAACAGTAAAGAAAGTGCAACCGTCCAAAGCTTGTTTCACGAGTGCTATGATATCCAGAGGCAGGCGCTGGTGGAGAAATATTTGTTGTGTGAATCACGCGAGCAGGAAGATCTGGAAGTGATGAACATATTACAGATAAGCAGCGGCCCGTCGTTACCGGGCGGTCGTGGCACGGGCTCTGAGCGAGGTACTGAAACGCCGTGTGATGATGGTGATGATGATACACCGAGTGGAAATACAAATGAACCAGGGAAAGGAGGGGAGGGCGTGGGTGTGAATCCCGAGAACGGTGTCCTTCAAAGTAGGTCATCGTCCGAACCCTGTGAAGTGCCGGCCCCTGCACGTGAAAACATCCCGACTGTTGACGTGTTGACGGCCAGCGAAAGTTCGGGTGAGCTGTTTATCGGCCTACCCCCGCGAGACACTCGCTTGCCAGCCGATGTGAGTCCACCATCCCTTGAATATGATGGTACCGCAACAGGGTCTGTTTCTCGTCAAAGGGAATCCTTTGAAACAATCGATGGGAAGGCGAGGGTAATGGATTTCCCAGGAACGAAAGTTGTGGAAAATGAGATTAGTATTGTAATTGATAGCTCCGTGAACGGGGGAGTGTGTCAGATTAGTGCAACTGACAGAAGAAGTGAGTCGGTCGAACCTTTTCATATAAAAACTTTGGATACCGTAATCGCGGCCAGTTTTCTAAATTCTATTCCTTCTAAATCTGCAGTGACGATAACCCAAGAGTCGATTCCTCCGGCGTGCCGTGAAAGTGAAGGTAGCGAGTCTTGGAATACAAATAAAGATCTTCTGGAAAATAAACAATACGGCTTTATCTCTAATGAGGACGGCCCCCTTACAGAATCTAGACGCGAGAAAACGGCCCATCCTCATGTCTCATGCTCGGAAATAGACTTATCAGTCGGCAGGGGTAGTAATTCAGATTCAGGTGGTGTAATCACGGTAAAGTCCCTTGACGTGAATTCATATAAATCCTCCCCGGGGCCCGGCCAAACTCGCCTAATTGAAGAGTACGGGGAGGATGAAACGACCGGAGAAAACGAGTGCGCTCATTCCTACACGCCTGCTCAACAACAGATATCCACGAAAGGAGAAGTTATTTCGAAAGAAAGGGATTCCATTGCGATAGAGCAGGCTGAAAGCGATAAGGTTTTTGTCCATGAGCCATGCAGAAAATATGACGGGAGCTCACTGTCGAGGGCTCCCGGCACGGAATCCGGTTACGTTAATGGAAACGAAGTCTCGTGTTCTAACAGAAACGGATTGTCGGAAGACAAAGACTGGACCACAGAACATTCTTTGGTCGGTCATTTAAAACAATCTTACCCTCCGGACTCGACCGTCGAATGCGAAGATACATCACTTCTACTGGCCCCACAGACGGCTCCTGCGGTCGAGATATGTGAGAACCATCGGACGGATGCGTCGATAAAAGACTCACGTGTTTGTCTCGCAGACGGGTCCGCGTCGCTCAGGCCAAACACCCTGAACGTTCGTAAAACCAATGCGACCTCAGCCCAATCGGTCGGTCCAACAGTCACGGCACAATCTGGACAAACTCAAAGCAACGAGGATAAAGCCGTTACGGGAGACACGCCCATCACCGGATATGACGATAAAGGTGACGAGGACGAGTCTCTTAAAAAGCCCGATGGAGACGACCAGAAGAGTAAGAAGTACTCGTGGCCCACCGTGGCAGAGAGTCTGAAAAGGTTTCAGAAATCCATTGCGGCGGCCCCGCCCAGAAGCCACATGCAACGAGGGCGAGAACAGCAGTATCAAGTTCCCTTTCGAAAAGACGCGAGCAGGGCCCGAGGGCCCAAACTGTCGAGTCTCGACGGGAAAGATATTAAAGACGTTTTTATAGTTTCCCCTGACTCGATGATCGATACCGAACGTGCGGAGATGGGTGAAGAAAAACAACCCGGGCGTTCGGTTGTCAAAGTCTCGAAACAAAGTATGCGTGAGTCCGGTGTTGATGAAAGCGAAGATTTGTTGAATCAAGACAAACACTCCAACAACCACTCCAACAACAAACACTACAGATCTACATCCAACGTATCAGCCTCATCAATTCACAGTGAGCTCATAGAACCATCATCGACATCATCGGCACCATTATCCACCAGTACAACCCCGTCTTCTGATGAAGCACCCGGCACCCCTCCTGCCACTGACACCAAACATTCCGCGACATGGTCTCCGACATCAGTACCAGAAAAACTACTCCCTCCTTCCCCTGTCATCACCTACTCGCCGGAAACGACGCTGAAACATGCGCCGCCACCCGCATCGCGCGAGCGGCTGACACCGGCGACGTCGGATCTAAACCTCGGATTGCCCCTCGGTGAGGATGACATGCAGTCTCTGCCATCGTTGTGTGAGCTCATCTGTAAGTCGCTGTCCAGCTCTTCCAACTCGCTACCGTCCCCCACGGACACCAAGGGCTTCGTTCACCCGTCCACTGCCAGGGTGGCCTCCCCACGCACGCCCCGGGCAGCGGTCAGATCCGCCCCGGCCTTTAAACAACTGGACGACGACCAGGCCTTCGTCAGGCTGCCGGCCAGTGGATTAGCCCCCGGTAGGATATCCGGATCTGTTACGGCGGCTGCAGCGGATGGCCCGGACATCGGAGTGAACTCGTCGGGAGATTCCCCCGCGGTCATCATCGCTGGTGACGAGCACACAGTGACCTCACCAAAGACAGGAACCAGGAGGAGCATGCAGAGCGCCAAGTTGATCAGTGTCAGCGTCTGGGACACACACGACGGAGATAAGGCCCTAAGGCCCTCCAGGAGACTTTGGGCCCCGGAGGAAAAACCAGTGAGTAGCCTTTTGGTATGAAAATACCACACCTTTGTCTTTTCCCTTCTCACTCTTTCTACATTTCGTTTTGTCTCTCTTTCTTTTGTGAAATAAGACATACTTATGATTTTGTCCCCCCCCCCTTTTCAATTATTTTTCATTCAGCAAATATGCCTTCATCAATAATAGAACAAACAATCCTTACATATCTAACAGCTACTGCACATTTTTCCTAATATTTGACCAATGTCCACACCACTGTTTTCATTTTTGAAATTATATTGACCACATTTTTGGACCCCTGTTGTTGACCCTGCCAACTAGACAAAATGGATTATAATAACATGTCGGCATACATAATACATTATCTAGCCTTAAGTCTATATATATCCATATTCTTCTGTCCCATATGTCATTTTGACCTCGATCAGTTCAATGCTCTTTGGTTTTGATTTGCCTTGACTATGATATGCCCAAAATCCCTTCACTGTGACATACCCAATGTCCTTCTACGGGGATATGCCCTATTTCCTTGTATACCTTGATAAATTCAAAGCCCCTGTACTGTAATATATCGAATGTCCTATTAATGTGATATGCACAATGCCCCTTTAAACTTTGTTTTGGATTTGCCAGATATCCTTCTACTAGGATATGCCCCATTTCCTTGTATTTATACTGTGATAAATTCAAATTTCTTGTTTTCTGATATGCCAATGCCCTTGTATTGTGTTATGCCTAATGCCCGTGTATTGTAATATGTCCAATGCCCTCTTACCTTGAGATGCCCAATGCCCTTCAGTCCCGCCTACTCAATTAACCAGGGAAGAGAAGGACGAGTCGAAAGGATCCACCATACAGGCTCTTAACATCAAATCCACAATTTCATTTCAGGATAACAAATGCGAATTCAAAGGGGCTTAACTAATGCCGCTTCCACCTCAGCTTCCTCCTGTAGCTCCCTTTGACCTTCACCCTCATTTCCATCCCCCAAACCTCTTGACCTCATCTAGAGATGTCGGAAACCTGTAAGCCGATGTTTTGTGCAGCCACTAAGCTGGCAATTATGTGAGATTTAAGAAAATAACGATCTCGTTGGTTTAAATCAAAACAGACGTTTAAAGCTTTCACCGATGTGTTTTAGAACCGTTAGAATGACACACAGCTAGTTTGAACATTTCAGTAACATCACTTGATAGCTGAAAAAAATGCAAACGTTTATTAATTTCATAATATTGGTCGGAAAATAAAATCAGCCTGTTAAGATTTCTTCTGTTTTTGTAAATATAGCTATACTCTTGTACCCAGGTAAAATTATAATTACAAAAAGGGAAATGACTATGTTTACCCAAGTCTTGTTAACAAAAAGTGTAAAGAATTTGTTTCCCTAAGTCTTGTTAACAAAAAGTGTAATGACTTTGTTTCCCTAAGTCTTGTTAACAAAAAGTGTAAAGAATTTGTTTCCCTAAGTCTTGTTAACAAAAAGTGTAATGACTTTGTTTCCCTAAGTCTCGTCCCCCTTATCGTAGGGTAATAATTGTATATCTTAACGATGGGGATGGGTGGGGTGTGATAAGTAAAACCTGGGAACTCAGAAGTAACATTATACAACAATAACAAACAAACAACAACAAAAAATCTGTACTGGGATAATTAACCAGTTGGGTAAAATAAGGGGTGGTCCGAAGTTAAAGTTTAAACCTGCACGACAATCCTATATGTTAAAGAGGGGTGTGTGGGTTAGTAAGCGAAAGTCCGTTGGTCGTTGGGAGTCTTTACTCCGTTAAATGTCACATGCGCGTCAACTCATCCACAATTACAGCAGCTGCATGGACTCTGAGGTACTTGATCATGCGTGGAACTCTATCTGCTAGACCTAATTGAAGGCAATCAAACCAGAAGTGCAAGCATATTTGTTCTACCAACATTCTCATGCAAGCCTATTGGGGCTACCAACATTCTCATGCAAGCCTATTGGGGCTACCAACATTCTCATGCAAGCCTATTGGGGCTACCAACATTCTCATGCAAGCCTATTGGGGCTACCACAATTCTCATGCAAGCCTATTGGGGCTACCAACATTCTCATGGAAGCCTATTGGGGCTACCAACATTCTCATGCAAGCCTATTGGGGCTACCAACATTCTCATGCAAGCCTATTGGGGCTACCAACATTCTCATGCAAGCCTATTGGGGCTACCAACATTCTCATGGAAGCCTATTGGGGCTACCAACATTCTCATACAAGTCTATACTCAGTAATCATTATAATATTACACACTGCTCTTTAGATGTACTTTAAAAATATTTCTATGGCACTTGCACTGTGGTCCTGAGACGTGTTGATAACATGGGCGTAGCTATTTAGGGTGAAACCCTCCTGGGAAAGAAGAGAAATTAGCCGTCTCTCATCCAGGAAAAAAGCTTAGCGGCTAAAGCGTACAGGACAAAAATTTCCATCTGTCGGATCGTAACCTTCTTCTCACGTCTGTCTGTAATAAAAAAATAACTTGGAATCTGTACATTATAGCCATAGTATTTTAATATCCGTAAATTCAGGTTTTACATTATGGATATCAAAACAGAGTTGGATATAAAGTTTACAAAATAAGACACACGCGCACACATTCTCTCGCGCACACACACACACATACACACGAACACACACACACAAACACACACAGACAACAGAAATATATATACACATACACACACAACACACACTTATACACACAAAACACACGTATACACACATAATGCATACACATTTGTCGTTCAAACATTGCGCACACCAGCCAGACAGATCTTTACAGAACATCGCGAAAATTTCTGTGAGACAGCAAATTGCAACTCTCCCGTTTTCCATGTTAGTGTGTCCCAGCTGAATATGTTGCCCCACAAGACAATCCTACAAGTATGGTGAGCGTTGTAGACTAAAGGCGATATCTGGGTCAGACTGTCTCATTATGGGAGGGGGGTATGTTTTTCCTACGGGAATCTAGGATTGCCGTGAGTCGTCAGTCTAACGTGTCTGTTAATCAGACACACGTGCGAGAGCAAAGTCCATTGTAGCAGAGGAGAGAATCGTTAAGAGGAGAGAGTCGTTGAGAGGTAGAGAATCGTTGAGAGGATAGAGTCGTTGAGAGGAGAGAATCGTTGAGAGGAGAGAATCGTTGAGAGGAGAGAATCGTTGAGAGGAGTGTGTGGTAGAGTTGAGCTTGTGGGGAGAGTGAGAGAAGTCAAGAATATAAGAGAGTGGAGAATGTGAGGCAATGGAAGAATAGAGATAGTGAGAGTTAAGAGAATGTGTAGGAGGAGAGAATTTGAGGCAAGAATAGAGACAGTGAGAGTTAAGAGAATGTGTAGGTGGAGAGAATTTGAGAGAGGGGAGAGTGGGCTGATTTGGTATGGGAAGAGTTTTTAAAGGGAGAGAATCAACGAGAGCATAGTTAGACTGACAAACAATGTGAGGAAATATTAATTTTGTAAAAAAATAAATTAAGTAAAGTTATATATTGTAGGTTAACAATACGAAAGTAAAGTGTATGTAAGTGTACACCTAGATGAAGACTAAATAGTTTCCACTAAATTGTAATACATTTTAAATGATGTTTTGGGTTTTATTTATGAATTAAATTGTAGACATATATATTCAGAAGAGAAAAGTGACTTAACAGAGAATATACTGTTTTATAAATATAAATTAAATACATTGCAAAAAATAAAATACAATAATTACAATTAAAAGAACATTGACAATTCTTTCTTGTATGCTATTTCTATTGTTCATTTTACGTGGTTGTTTCCCCTGTAAGTATATAAAAACAGCCCCTGAGTGAATTAAATGGTAGACATAATTATTCTGAAAAGAAAAGTGTCTTAACAGAGATTTTTCTTTTTTATAAATATAAATTAAATGCATTTCAAAAAATAAAATAAAATAATTACATTTAAAAGAACATTGAAAATTCTTTCTTGTATGCCATTTCTATTGTTCATTT
This sequence comes from Ampullaceana balthica, assembly GCA_944989445.1. Classification (NCBI taxonomy): domain Eukaryota; kingdom Metazoa; phylum Mollusca; class Gastropoda; family Lymnaeidae; genus Ampullaceana; species Ampullaceana balthica. Next base: position 242,748 of record CALYLW010000246.1, on the reverse strand, counting down.
TACGTGGCTATTTACCCTGGAAGTATTTAAATTTAAAACAGTCCCAGGAGTTTCCCTGAAAATGTCTTTATTATTTTTAATTTTTTTTTATTTTTAAAAATACCATTTTGCTGGTCAAACTAAATTTTTTTTCATTATTATTATGTTTAACAAAGTAAGAGCTTATTTTATAACACATTATTAATGACATTGTCATTATTTGTGTTATAAAAATTATTTTCGACAAATTTATTTTGTTCTAAATATTCTTGTGCTCCCGTTTAAAGTTGCATTGAAAAATCTTTAATGATTTAGATTAAAACAGTTGATCTGATTGTAGTTACTTTATGAACATACATGTAATTTTGTAATACTTTTAAAGTAAGAGCTATGAGAAATGCGAATTCATCTTTTTACTACCATAACAAAGAAAAATGAACTGCTGTAAACTGCAGGAAAAATATTTTCAGTAAGTCACGTCTATGGCGATTCTGTTTGAATTTTCATTTGAAAAACATTTAACTATTTTCCCATTTTCTCCTCGTATGAATTTAAATTTAATTAATTTTGGAAAGAGTCTGACTCCTAGAAAATATTCAAATGCTGCTAATAATACAGAAATGGGAAATTATCCAAGAAAAAAAGTAAGTGAAACAATAATTTTATTATTCTTATCACGTCTTATTTTATTTATTATTAAATTATTAGTAATATTAGTCATTATTAGTGATATTTATAATAATTTATGTTATTATAATATTATAGTTAAAAGTAAATTTAAAAATTGACCAGGCTGAACTAAAAAATATATTATTGTTATTATTATTGACTTTGCAATGTATTTTAAAGTTTTAAAGTTAAAATAAATAAAATACAAATTATAGTTATAGTAATTTTATTATAAATTTGAAGTGTAGGCGTAGGGCCGTAGGCATTTAAAATTTATCACATAATTATTTCACAGCGAAATTTAATTTTCAAGTGAGAACTTACGTTTTTTTATTTATTAAATGCATTATTTCATTATATGATTATTATATGTTACGAAGTGGGTACCGTAGACACCGCGCAATGCGCGCCATCCACTGTAAAGCTTGGGTGTCGCGTAAACGTGACGTCACATTTTGCTCTTTTTTATTTATAAAATTTTTTAAAATTCAAACGGTACATGAGCTTCTGTGGTCTTACGGTTAGGACATTAGAATCTTGAACTCTAGGTGTCAGGTGGTGGTTCGAGTTGCGTTTGAGTCTTTTTTTTAAAAAAAAGTTTGTAGTTTCAGTTTTAGGGTCTGGGTTAGGTTTAGTTGTCTATTTTTTAAATTAAAATAGAAAAAGAGTTTCGTTTGAGTCTTTTTTTTTAAGGTTGTAGTTTCAGTTTTAGGGTCTGGGTTAGGTTTAGTTGTCTATTTTTAAATTAAATAGAAAAAAACAACAAATATAATAATAATATAGCAACCAAAAATATGATTTATCGAGCGCACCGTTCTCTTTGCTTTTACCAAATTAATTTTAAAATCATAAATCTTTTAAAAAAATAAATCTTTAAGCTATTAAGGTGGACTGGGTATACCAAAATAAACAGACTGTGTATTGCGTGTCATCCACCCAACTGAGTGGATACCGCGCGTTACGCGGTGTCTACCATCGGCCTATATGTTAATATGTTGAATGTTGTATTTTAGCTATTACTATTACAGCACTAATTTGTAAGTCTTATTAATTTCTAAGGCAATTTTTCGGCTCTATATCAACTATATGATACATAACCTGGTCACGATACATCCATTTTGTTTGTCTAGCACCCTGCTTGCCAGATATTTTTTTACCTGGAAGGACCCATCCTAAAATAAATTTACTGACTGAAGATGTTTTTTAATGTTCTTAGAAGATAAATAAATATTTTAAAGACAATTACATTTTTTTAAAATTTCGTTACTAGATGTTTGATTGTTATTTTGTTTCTTTTTAAGTGGCATCTTACTGTGACAATCCGGCAAGTAGGTTGCTAGATAAACGAAATGGATGTATCCTACTCTGATTATGTAGGTTCAAGGGCCGAAAAAAAGCCTTAGAAAGTAATAAGACTGACAAATTAGCACTGTAATAGCTAAAACACAACCTATAATAATGCATTTAATAAATTAAAAACGTTAGTTCTCACGAGATAATTAAATTTTACTGTGAAGTAATGTACATGTAGAAATTGCAGGATTACCAGCAAAAATAATATGAACATCTGGGTAATCATGGATTTCACCGCCCAGGAAGTATTATGTATTTGTACAATTTATTTAGAATAATTCCTGTTGATAAATTGACAGTTCTCAGTCTATTGTAATATAATATGTCAAGACTTTTGTTAGTATCTCATGACATACACATTCGTTATTATATGTACATGTATATTAGGACTAAAATAAATATGGACCTTATTAGAACATGATTGTGTTCATCATAAAGCATCCTGTTGTGTTATGTTTAGAATTAGCAAATGGAAACAGCGCAGTGTAGTTCTTACTGACCTTGATTACACATATCATTGAGCCATTTTACACACACAATACAACTGCGTTTTATTTTATTTTTTGTTCTTTACATTTGAGGAATGTATATTATATCTAACAGTAACAGCAATTTTTATTAATTTTTGCTCTGATCCATAATTTTGATAGTGTTGCCGGAACCAAGTTGTAATTTTCTTCTTTTTAAATCCTTTATATTAACTCGTGGTGTCTGCTTGCTTGCACCCTTGCTTGGCGCCAAAACTTTGGATCAATTTTTAACCCACTTCCTCGTAAGCTAGCGAGCTGAAATTTTGCAGGCAGTTTTGTACTGATGATAAAAACAATGTATCAAAATTTCAGATCGATCACATGTACCGTAATTGAATTATTGATTTGTTAGATTATTTTATTTATTCCTATGTATCATGTTATTTTTTGAGATAGAGTGTAAGCGTACGCATTATATTGAACAACCTTTCTGTCGCGCAATAAGGTGCGTATTTTATTGACAATTTTTATAAACATATTCCTGATAAGTGCGCATTATATTAAACATGTTTTACGACACAACTGCAATTTTGTATTTCTGGATGGTCTGGCGCTGCGTATTATAATGAACATTCTTTTAGTTACGTCTCGTACATAAAGGATTTATAGTGAAAAACTTGGTTTTTTACGGGTATTTTTTATTAAATCCTTTATATTAAATAGTGGTGTCTGCGCCCTTGCTTGTCGCCAAAGCTTTGGATCGATTTTTAACCCACTTTCTCGTAATTTAGCGAGCTGAAATTTTGCAGGCAGTTTTGTGCCGATGATAAAAACTATGTATCAAAATGTTTTACGACACAACTACAATTTTGTATTTTTGGATGATCTTGCGCTGCGTATGATAATGAACATTCTTTTAGTTACTTTCTCGTACATAATGGATTTATAGTCAAAAACTTGGTTTTTTACGGGTTTTTTTAAATTTAGTATTTTATTTTACATTATATTATTTATATTCTACCTTCCTAGTTTTAAAATTAATTGTAAAGCATTATATCGGTTCAGTGACTAAACTATGTGGCCATTTTAGTTTTGTCATTACATTTTATAATGCATATCCATAATATATTAAAAAAATGTCTTTATTTTCTAGAAGTTTTTTTATTTTAGTATTTTAATAATATTAATATATTACCTTTTACGTCAATTAAAGACTTTGAAAACCAGAACTCTTAATATACAGAGCAATAAAAAAAAATACAAACTCATCATCCATTCCTTTAAAAAAATATCTGAATACATGTATCTTATATATTAAGTGGATTGGTGTAAAACTTTTAAAATAATTTTTTTTTAACATAAAATTTGTTTTGGAAAATCTGACACATGATGAAAACCAGGGAGCGAAAAATAAAGCCGCTGGCATTAAGGTTGATCCAGGTAAATTTAGAAAGGCCGCCCAAAATAAATTGTTTTCCATGAGGATTTCAACCTCCACATCATGCCCGACAGGCTTTTAATTACCTTATCTGTGATCTCTCCAGGCAGTATCTGGAGCTTTTATAAAATATTTGAATGGGGTTTTGGATCTGTTGGGGCCCAGAAAGTACGCCACACTTACCCAATGCACACAACATATTTTGTGATAATCAAGTGTTTTCGAATCATAATAATTCAGCTGTTCAGTCTCCATTTGGAGAGTTGTTCACTTTCATCTGATTACTTTTTCTTGTTTTGTATCCTCTTCTGAAGAAGGCTATTAGTAGAAACATGTCTTTTGCAATCTATTTAAAGTATTTTAGGCGTTTCTTTATGGTATAATTACTTAAAAGTGTAATAAATCTAAAATAGAATTTTTTTAAAGAAAGAAGAAAAACATATATATTATATAAATCACATATCTTATCTTTTTGGAAAGTGTTAGTAATTGCTCGGTGATTATATCTGAAGAAAGATAAAGCGGTATAGCTATACCATAAGCCACATACTACAACTATTGCAAAACTCTTTGACCAATTTAACACTTTTACACCTACCTCCCCCTCCCCCCAAATCCCACTTCTCATCAGTGAAATTTTGAAAAGTAATACTTCTTTCTAAAACTGGTATCAATACAAAAAATTAATTATTATTATTTTTTTTTAAATGACATACTTAATTTGAAATTTCCAACAACTTTTCCACTAAAACCCGACAAACTATCTTTAATCTTTGCTGTCAAACAAAATAAAATTAAAATAACAATATTGGCGTAACTACTATTAGTGACGCCCAGGTGGGTAATGACTTTTATAGCTCCACTTTCATGAAAACAATAAACAACCTCTTCATTCGGGCTAGGAGGGTGGGTGGTGTGAAGTGATCGCCCATTCGCATTCCCATCCAACTTCGGAGCCTAAGATTAACCTAAGCTAAAGATTTAACTTATTAATTGTATCTTTACAATGGTATCAAAATATGTCACCATTACATCAGACAACACTGCCAGCGCACCGCAAAACAGAATATGGTTAAAGTTGGTAAGCAATAGACAAACAAACAGGTTTTAATCGGTTTACGTTACGTCAAATAATCTTAACCCGGTTTTTTCCCCAAGTAAGTAAAAATATTCCCTAGTTATAATTATAACCTCACCGAGCTTAAAGCTGTGTTGAGAAACATCTAAAAGGTCTTTTGATTTACATCTCTCGGGTGTTTGTCTTTATATCATATTCTGCTACAAATTAGAGTCAGTAGTCAGTGGTAGGATACTGAAATAAGCGCTAACGTTCTTTTTAAAGATTATAATTATAGTCTTTTTTCATTAGTCTGGCGCCAAGGGATGATGTTCTTCCGGTTCACATTGTAGTGCTTATATATAGTTGAGTGATTATAAATATAATTGGGCTCGTCTGTTGTTCATCAGCGCCCCCAAAAAACATTGATTACAAAGAAAAGCCACGTCGTCGCTGAGACAAATATATCATATAGAATGGGACTGCAATAAAGCTTTTAAATAGAATTCAAAATACACAAACAAATTGTGCAATGAAAACAATAAATTTGAGCTTTATTTTTAGACTGACACTACAGTAAACGTTTCGGCTAATGCCTTCATCAGTACAACATAAAATACATTCTTACAATACTTACATAAGTAATAATAACATTCTTAAAACATATTGTATTTTAAAATATTTATGTAAAATAAAAAGAAAGGAAAAACAAAAACAAACATGGACACAGGATATAGGAAAATGGGGGAAGTATCCAAAGTTACAGTAAAAGCCACAAATAGTGTAGGTGCTAGACACGCGATGTGTTGCACAGTGATCAATGATGAAGCTAAGTCCGCCAGGAAATAAGGAAAAGTTAAGAGGACCATTCGCGAAACAGCACACCTACTTTGACATCCCTTTCTCCCCTTACATCTCCATCATATTAAGTATCACCAGCCTCAGGTCTTGCCTCCTCGATCATCCACACTTTCCTTCGTTTCAGTTGGGATTCTGAAGCTGCTTATTTCCAGTTCGAAAAATAATACCGAACATCTCCCCGCCAGGGGGGGGGGTAATCTCGATTGCTCTTGTGGATATTCTTTGTCCACCCCTCCCCCATCTCCCACTCCTTTCCCTAGCAACTGATAATCCTCTTTCATTCCCATTAACCCATCAATGTCTAACAAAGTTGCCGATTGGCTTCTGCTCTCTTTCCATCACACGCCTTATCTCCCCCCACCCTCCAAAAGACTTCTTCTCTTTACTTCACACGCATTCTCTCCTTCCAAAAGACTTCTCTTTACTTCACACGCCTTCTCTCCTTCCAAAAGACTTCTTCTCATTACTTCACACGCCTTCTCTCCCTCCAAAAGACTTCTTCTCTTTACTTCACACGCCTTCTCTCCTTCCAAATGACTTCTCATTACTCCACACACCTTCTCTCCCTCCAAAAGATTTGTTCTCTTTCAACCACATTTATTCTGTCCCTCAATTCGATTCTTTGTCCACATATAGTGCCATTCTCTCTTACTTTCATATTTTCCAAACTTAAAAAAACAAACAAAAAACATCTCATTTATCCATTATTTGGTGGTAAGTTTTTTTCTTGGTTTAAGTGCAGGCCTTTTGCTGTTACGGGGGGGGGGACGGGGGGACGCAGTAAGAACCCTAATATTGGACCATCAGATTAAGATGGTGAAAAGATGTTTGCCGGGAAGGCGATCAATGTTCTCTTCAAGACATCTGATCGACGCCGCGTAACAGTTTAGAATTACCGCGCAGCAAATTTTGATAAGGATAATATGTGCTTAGAGTAAAATTTTGCTTTAAAAAATGGAAGCTTGCCAAGGTTGTTTTTTTTTATACGGACGAACAAACCTTAGAGGGAGCATTGGATGCGATACAGTTCCAGTGGCATTATAAATGGCCTGACTCGCGGACTGCAGGGGAACACGCCTGGCTCTCCCCCCCCCCAACCCACCCCCACCAAAACTTAACACATCGCCTGGAATTCTCGTCATTACATCTTCATCTGACCTGATTCCAGAAGCCATGCGACGAGGGATACAAAATGGCCTCATCCGTTTCTTTTCTTCTTTTTTTCCCCTTGCGTGGAGCGAAATGTCGCCAACTTTTGTTTGTTTCCTCTTCTTCTTTTTAATTTTTTTTCCTCAAATGATGGAATTGATTTCTTCTCTTTCGACCACGCTCGCTCCTAACATTTCATTTCTGTAGGGCGTGTGAGGGCGGGAGATGAAAAAAAAATGCGCTGAAAAGTTTAAGTATTCATGTAGGCGCCAAAGCTGCAATGGGCCAAATATACTTTTATTTGATTAGTGATGTGGATCAGGAGATCTGAAGGGCCTTTTTACAAAAAGCGTGCATGTTGTGAATGCTTTAAAATTAAGGGTGAGCTTTCATTGGTAATAATTGCCATAATTCTCCAAAAGTGATTGTCATATCAGAGAGACCTGTTCAATAATATAAAGATATCCAACTTACCCCCGCCCGTTAATACTATAAGTATAAGTAGCAGTGTTTCGACTCCACAGAAAGATTTATGTCCATTGTCTTCAGTTTATCCCCACACCAAAGGGAGAGGACCTCACTTACCAATAAGACAACTAGGGATTGAGACAGGGGTTGTGCGACTATTTTTTCTACGAAACACCTCACGTGCCCCTGCCAGTAAGACCAGACGCCTTGGGCCAAGTTGGAAGCTGCTTTTTATGCGGCTTGTATCCCATGGGAATCGATTATTGGAGTGTGTGGTAGCGGCGCCCCGTGCAGCATTTTGTTTGTTCGTTGGTTGTAAGATGATGGGCGTGGTCTTAGGTTCAGTTTTGTAGGTTGTAAGATGATGGGTGTGGTCTTAGGTTCAGTTTTGTTGGTTGTCAGATGATGGGCGTGGTCTTTGGCTCAGTTTTGTTGGTTGTCAGATGATGGACGTGGTCTTAGGCTCGGTTTTGTTGTTTGTAAGATGATGGGCGTGGTCTTAGGCTCAGTTTTGTTGGATGCAAGATGATGGGTGTGGCTTTGTTGGAATTCAAGTGTCAAAACCTGGCTGAGAACTCGTAGATCCAATCTCTCAAATTCATAACATAATAAAAACAACCGGTAGAGACAACGTTTTTGACTATAAATCCCTTATATATGAGACGTAACTAAAAGTATTGGTTATGTTCAATATAATACGCACCACGCGACAGACCCTTGTGACATCGAGGGCTGGAGTGAACCTCCAGTGACCCGTGGAGGTCAACTATAGCAGACGGTTACACATGCTACATATGCATCTCTATGTAGCCGTCTGCACTTGTTGACCCCCACGTGTCACTGAAGTTCACACCAGCAATCGATGACCACATCCCCGTGTCCCGTGTTTTATAGCAAGGAGAGTTTCAGTCACGTTCAGTCTGTAAATGTTTGTCGCGCGTTGCGTATTATATTGAACATAATCAATATTTTAGTTATGTCTCATATATATAAGGGATTTATAGTGAAAAACTTTATTTTTACATGTTGTTTAATTTAAATCCCTTATATTCACTTCACAAGTCTATGTGCAAAACTTCAGCTCGATAGGATCATGGGAAGTGTGAGAGACTTGTTGTGTTTACATTGTATGAGCATGCAAGGACTTGACCTAGTATGAAACACGTGGTTTGTGATGCGAACTGTTAGCGTGCATGGTCATGGACTGGGGGGATAGCTGACCAGAGAAATAGAAGGTTCAAGAGGCAACCGAGGAGGTTGATTGTACAGTTATTTGCAGTGGATTGTATAGTTGATTAAAGACAGTTGTTAACCAGAACACAGTGTGTTAAAGTCTTGGTACTTGACCTATAAGTTCTATTACAGGAAGTGGGCCACGACAAGACGGTGAAGTTAATATCAGGGATTAAAAAAACAAACCCGTAAAAACAAAGTTTTTGACTATAAATCCCTTATATATGAGACATAACTAACAGTATTGATTATTTTCAAACATTTACAGACTGAATCTGTCTTAACTCAACTTTGCATCATAACCCTAGTGAGAGGGGAAAAGTCTGGTCACCGATTCGCTTGACCGAGCTCAGAGTGACACGTAAAATGTAAACAAAAGCGCCCGTCGCTTCGTTGGGTCGCCTCAATGCGTCAGCTCAAAATTTCACGTGGCAAAAAAACAATAACAAACCGTGAATTAAAATTACATACCTCATATAAGGATAAACTAAAAATGCATTAATTTAATTACGGTACGTTCGATCGATCTGAAATTTTGATACGATGCATTGTTAGGTCAGACGGGTCCGTGTGCCAAATTTCAGTTCGATCGGATCATGGGAAGTGGGTCATTTTTGACTTCTGTTTTTCCGCCCGCCGAGCCCAAGACAGAGAGAGAGAGAGACGGTCGCGAAGTTAATATAAGGGATTTAATAAAACAAACCCGTAAAAACAAAGTTTTTGACTATAAATCCCTTATATATGAGACATAACTAACAGTATTGATTATTTTCAAACATTTACAGACTGAATCTGTCTTAACACAAGTTTGCTTCATAACCCTAGGGGGGGGGAGGGGGTGGGTGGGAGGGGGAGAGGGGAAAAGTCTGGTCACCGATTCGCTTGACCGAGCTCAGAGTGACACGTAAAATGTAAACAAAAGCGCACCGTCGTTTCGTTGGGTCGCCTCAATGCTCAAACTTTCAGTGGCAAAAAAAACAATAACAAATCGTGAATTTAAATTACATACCTCATATAAGGATAAACTAAAAATGCATTAATTTAATTACGGTACGTTCGATCGATCTGAAATTTTGATACGATGCATTGTTAGGTAAGACGGGTCCGTGTGCCAAATTTCAGTTCGATCGGATCATTGGAAGTGGGTCATTTTTGACTTCTGTTTTTCCGCCCGCCGGCCCAAGACAGAGAGAGCGGCGGTGAAGTTAATATAAGGGATTTAATAAAACAAACCCGTAAAAAACAAAGTTTTTGACTATAAATCCCTTATATATGAGACATAACTAACAGTATTGATTATTTGCAAACATTTACAGACTGACACCGAGTGATGTCCCTTGTCTTTAATAAATGGGGGGTGGGATGTGAGGGGGTGTCGGCACGACGGTCGGCGTCAACACGACGGTCGGCGTCAACTCAAACTCACGTGGAAGTGGAAGGAAAAAAACAATAAAAAACAGTGAATTTGAATTACATACCTCATATAAGGATAAACTAAAAATGCATTAATTTAATTACGGTACGTTCGATCGATCTGAAATTTTGATACGATGCATTGTTAGGTCAGACGGGTCCGTGTGCCAAATTTCAGTTCGATCGTATCATGGGAAGTGGGTCATTTTTGACTTCTGTTTTTCCACCCGCCGAGCCCAAGACAGAGAGAGAGAGACGGCCGCGAAGTTAATATAAGGGATTTAAAAACAACTCTCAGTTCTCTTTGACCAGCTCAAATGACTTCGCATGGTCAGTGCATCACGCCATCCCACCGACCAGTGTGTCGAGATATTTGTTTGTCGCACACACTGTCGACAAGTCTAAACTATTGACCAGTCGTCCCACATACCAAAAACCCCTCCGCCAATCGAAGTTGTCCCAAATACTAACCCATCATCCTTGTTGTTCCCCCCGTACTATCTTGTCACACTCTGTGTGTGAGGGGGAGAGTGTGGGTGTGACCTCCATCCCCCCTCCCCCTTGACTGGGACGTCTCGCGACGCACAGGCGCACATCCTTGTTAAGTTTGGACCCCTGTCCCTAAGCCTACAGGGCTCGGTGTGATCTATTCGCCTAATCGTTAATACTGTTGATGGAAGGCCCTCGTCTGTCTTCCGATCGGTGGGCAGAGTGGACCAAGTGTACAGGGGCTCAACATGTAGATGGATCAATGTGTAACCTCACGCGTGACCTTACATGACATCCATGAAGAAGGACGAAATAAAAAAAACCACAAGAAAAGCGCACCTGGATTTGAACGTTGAACAGGTCGAAGTGTCACCTAAGTCTTGTCACAGTGTGTTCTCATTGACCGGATGTGCTCGATTCACCTGACGGCTGTTATGTAAGTCCAACGGGAGGTCATTCAAGTTTGTTTTCTTCCATTCATAGAGGACAATACATGTAGTATAATGATGACGAGTTTCTTAATGGATACTCAAAATGTTCTGACGATGTGCTGTGAAATTATGTATTCATTCTGCTGTGTGGAAACTACACATTTTAACTTCAAAATGACGTCTTTGAAAAGACGTTTTTTTGTCCTCTCGAAAATTGTTTGAACTTTATGTTTTACTCTCAACCGTTTTTATTGTACAAATACATTAGTGTTTGCCTCCTTAAATGTAGGAACGGTCACATACTTGTTGGGCTCAATATCTATTATGTCTCAGTTCCCATTTAGATCAGTCCACACATTCGAAGAAAGGTAATAAGTCACGTAAGTCTATGACAGTTGTTCTTAACCTTGTTGGAGGTACTGAACCCCACCAGTTTCACATGTGCATTCACCGAACCCTTCTCAACCGGGGGGCGTGTCATCACGAATCATGTGAGTCGGGTGTGTGTCTTGACCTCCGCCGAGCCCCTGACGCTGACTCGCCGAAACCCCGGGGTTCGATCAAACCCCTGTATTGAACCACTGGTATAAGAGACCCGAGACTAACAAACCGTCCGTCGTCTTTCTACAAGGGATTAGTGGCTGGTGATCGTCCTTGTGTGTTGTCACCGGGACGAAAAGTCGCCGCGGTGGTGTTAAAGACATTATAATAGGCGAAAGACGTAGCTTTTGACATAGTAAAACATCACTACTAAAATAAATAGATGTAAAAACAAAGTTTTTGACTATAAATCCCTTATATCTGAGACATAAATAAAAGTAGTATTATGTTTAAATGCGACATTTACAGACTGTAACAGAATTATCTCCCCTGGTTTTAAAACCGGGCGCAGGGACGGTAGGGGGTGTGAACATCGACGGTCGGCGTCAACGTGTGAACTGAACTGTCACGTGAAAGAATTGTAAACAAATGTTCGGATAGTCCGATCGCTTAAACTTACAAAGCAAGTTAATATAAGGTATTTAATAAGAGGGAGGGGGGTGATGTGAGGTGGTTAGGATGACCTTGAAACAATGTTCATCTTGAGCCGATATCTGACCGACGCCGCGCAGCAGTTTAGAGTTGCCGAGCACGAAGTTTTGATAAAGGTCATACGATATCTGTGCTTGTGGGGTGTAAGATTTTGCACACAAAAATTTGATGTTGTTCAAATTTGCACACGGACTTACGAACCTTAAAGGGAACATTGCCTGCAAAATTTCGACATTTTAAAAAATGATGTGGAGAAAGGTATCTTAACTTAGAATGAGTGGCCAGTCATTTTGTATTCGTCAATCTCTAATTGATGATCAGTGTTTTATGTTCGAAGTCAAAGTTGGAGACTTTTTTTCAGTTTTCTCAATGACATTGCTGCCAATAACCGCTGGACCCACCCACTCTCCCCAAACCATCAGAGGGAATATTGAGATTCATTTTCTAATGCTCGGGTTTCTTTGTTTCTAACACCTTCGGCGTGTTGGTAATGTGCACCCCGTCCGTCTCGTTAATTTTTAGTTTAGAGATATGTCTGACATCCTTACAGCGAATACGTTCTTGTTTCTTTGCCTTGTATTTAGTGATAGACTCGTACATGTGTAACTATTTAAAACTTGACTTTAACCTTGGCAAGAAAACATCAGTTGTGAATGACTTGCTGGTCCCGCCGGGAGTTAACCCCTTCTTGTTGGTATTCAAGTCACGCACTTCTACTGGAAGTCAAGTCATGACTTGTAGGTCGTTGCAGGTGCATTTATTTAGTTAGCACATGGAAGATGGAGATCACTAGAGAACCATACACAGATGACAGCACTCCACGGCGGAGGAATATAATCCATAACCTGGCGGTCCTTCAATATGAGGGATCTCCCTGGGTCTGAGGGAGGACCGACAACTCCTGACCCATACTGTTAAGTTACCTTCCTGGTACAGTACTGACATATGCCGTTTACCCCCCTCCACCGCCTCACCCCATTTTCCCCCCTTAACCTTTTTCTTCGGGTCTCGAGAAGATTGAAAACTCATGAACTAGCGTTTATAGTTACCCCCCCTTTGCAGTTCTGATATAATGGAAAGCTGTTGCTCATATCCTTTTGGACAATCTCGTGAACTAGTGTATATGTTTACCTCCCCTTTGCAGTTCTGATGTAATGGAAAGTTGTTGCTCATGTCCTTTTGGACAATCTCATTAACTAGAGTATATGGTTACCGCCCTTTGCAGTTGTGACATGTCATTTTGGACTATGTGATTCTCGGACGGCAGCACTTCTGTTTTCTTCCGCTATCGTGGGTTGCCGAGTATTCTATTGATTGGACAATCTTCCGTGCCGGAATTTTCTGGCGACTAGCCGCTGGAAGTACACCGTACGCGCTGCAACTGTTTCCATTTCACACTTCAGTAAACTTATTCTGGGGATATTATGTTAGCCACGGTTTTGGTGGCTCGCGGTATGGGCGGTAATTCTTAACCAGCGGCGGAAAACTCTATCAGCTGCAGTAACTTTTAGGTAACGGCAGTGACTTGATCACTCTTTCCCCTTGAGGCCTCATTCGCTACGGATTATAATAACAGATATTCTTTTCATTGTCTTTATTCAACGGGATTTGTGATCATTTCGATGTCTTCTTGGTTGTGGAAAAAGGGGGGCGGTGCCAATGGAACCGAGGGTGTTCAGTTCTAGTATTTTTTTTTAACGGATAACGTAGATCTGACAAGTAGGATTTGGTTTAAATATATAGCATACACTCGTTTATTTCCACAAAAGTCAACCACAGGAATATGATTGAAAGCCTCATAGTTATTTATGATAAAATTTCATTTGAGTATACCAAGACATTAATGGTTTATTAACACTATTTTTTATTTAATACTTGTAATATCTGATGTAATTGTGAAGTAAATTATTAGTGGGACTACAAATGCCATGGCTTTTAAGATACAATTTAATGACACTTCGGTAAGTGTCTTCTACAAAACAAGACTATCAATTTAAAAGAAAACCAGGAAAAGGGGGGGGGGTATTGTAAAAGAGTAAAAGAGAACACAGAAAACGAAACGCATTGACTTTTTAAAAAAATGAAAATAAAATACGTAACAATCATGAAATTTCAGATATCCAATTTCTTCATCAGCTGAGTACAGTTGACCTAAATTTGTGTGTTATAGCTCTCCTTTGTTTCTTCTTCAAACCTAAACATATTTTTATTCACCATTTTATATAATTCATTTAATTATTTTTTAAAAATTAAAATAATCATGCGGATTCATATTTTCAAGATGGCATTAAAATTGTTTCACCCCCCCCCCTTTTTTTCCAAAATGAATGTGTGCGGGTGTGGGAGTGGGTGGAAGGGGGAATTAAGTGCAACAATGCAACAACACAAAGCCGCTGCGGTAACACTTCCTAATAGTTGAAGTGTTTAAGCGTTAAGACTTAAGAATTCATTGTTGCAGACATGGCAATTCAATGTCTGTTTCAAGCGGGTTGTCTTCTCGATCAGTTAATTTGAATTAATAAAATCGGAATGACCTTGCCCTTGATCATAACAACACGACGAAAAGGGTCGCCATGACCTGCCCAACAATGGACAGATTGTTCATGAGGCAAACCTCACATAAGTCTCCGCCTCCGTGTGATTTGTGGCACTTTTTGCGCTGTATCGCGGTCTATGACTCACCATCTGCTCTAAGCGCAATTTCGACATTGACATCTAATGGCGTGGATCTCTCTTTTTAAGTTGTTGAATAATGTCTCCGCACCTTTAGCCGCCTCTAATCTCTGTAGACTTCCTCTCCTGTCTCCCCATTGCCGTTAAAAAGTCCTTTCAAATGTTCTTTTGTTTATGTTGTTTACTTTCCTTTTGCTGCCCACTTGTTCATCACCTAGCGGTTAAATTTTAGCATTTCATGTTTGTTTTGATTTTACTGTTAGTTCGCTTTAGAACACTTCTTTTTTATTTCTTTTTATTCGGGTTTCCTCCAACCGCGTTTAATAAATTTCATTAGAAATAAGTCTGTTTATTAATGAAATAAGTCTGTTTATTAATGAATAATCTCAACAACAATGGACGTTACCCGAGTTCTTGAAGCGCGTGGTGTTATTGGTCGGTTCTAACTATGATCCATATTTTTTATAACGCTTTCTAGAACTGCTAGGTAGTGGAACGTTATGTTTAGCTATGCATGCCTTCTTTAGCAGACGAAACAAAACACGGCAAGGAATGACACGGAAACCAAGCAACATGACAGTAATCGGTCCCTGATCGACATCTGACTTTCCTGCGGACCTGCATAGAAACCAAGGCCCACGGTAACAGCGGAAGCGGGCCTCTCGGTAGTTTATAGTCATTGAACGTGGCCTCTGAGCTGTACATTGACATTGATGGTAATCATTGCTACATGATAGTTTATGATATGTACATTGACGTGGAGGATACTTATTGCTACATGATAAAACAATAGTTCTTAGCTGGGCATTGACACGGAGGGCAATCATTGCTACATGATTCAACATAGTTTATGATCTGTACATTGACATGGAAGGCAATCATTGCTACATGATACAACATAGTTTATGATCTGTACATTGACATGGAAGGCAATCATTGCTACATGATACAACATAGGTTCTTAGCTGTACATTGACATGGAAAGCAATCGTTGCTACATGATACAACTTAGGTTCTTAGCTGGACATTGACACGGAGGGCAATCATTGCTACATGATTCAACATAGTTTATGATCTGTACATTGACATGGAAGGCAATCATTGCTTATGATACAACATAGTTTATGATCTGTACATTGACATGGAAAGCAATCATTGCTACATGATACAACATAGGTTCTTAGCTGTACATTGACATGGAAGGCAATCATTGCTACATGATACAACATAGGTTCTTAGCTGTACATTGACATGGAAGGCAATCATTGCTACATGATACAACATAGGTTCTTAGCTGTACATTGACATGGAAAGCAATCGTTGCTACATGATAAAAGATAGGTTCTTAGCTGTACATTGACATGGAGGGCAATAGTTGCTACATGATACAACATAGGTTCTTAGCTGTACATTGACATGGAGGGCAATAGTTGCTACATGAGACAACATAGGTTCTTAGCTGGACATTGACACGGAGGGCAATCATTGCTACATGATTCAACATAGTTTATGATCTGTACATTGACATGGAAGGCAATCATTGCTACATGATACAACATAGGTTCTTAGCTGTACATTGACATGGAAAGCAATCATTGCTACATGATACAACATAGGTTCTTAGCTGTACATTGACATGGAAGGCAATCATTGCTACATGATACAACATAGGTTCTTAGCTGTACATTGACATGGAAGGGCAATCATTGCTACATGATACAACATAGGTTCTTAGCTGTACATTGACATGGAAAGCAATCGTTGCTACATGATAAAAACATAGGTTCTTAGCTGTACATTGACATGGAAGGCAATCATTGCTACATGATTCAACTTCACCGTTTGCAGTCTTTTGACACCCCGTCTTATATTTGGGAATCTCTTGAATTCTGTGACCCTGACCTTGATTTTTGGAATACATGTTTACTTCAAAGTCAGCTGAGCCCTGGCCTACATGATGATTTTTTAATGTTTATGTTAACTTCCAAGATGGTCTGAAATCCCTCAGTTGCATCTCCGAGCACATATATATACGCTGAGTGTCGTTAACCGAGTTTTATAAATGTGCACCACAAGCAATTACTTGCCTGTGTTTGCGTCTCCATGATAAAATTGGATGTTACAACTGGCTTATGTTTAGTTGGGTAACTTACTTTAAGGTGGGGGGGGGGCAGCATGCAGGTGTCATGACTTGCCCGTTTCTTGCAATGACGGTCCCTGGTTGTGAAATGATGTCTCGTCTCGTCCCATTGTCTTGTTATGGTATTCCCTGTACTTTTATAATGTTCCTTGCCTGGTTATTGTGTTTCCCTCTTGTCATGGGATGAGCTTCGCGTGAGTAAAGTATCAATTATCCAGCGCAAATTCCGTTGTAGCTGAGAAGGGGCCTCGTGTCAGCACTGACAGTTTGAGAACACCTGTGATCAAAGTGCTAACGAGTCATCTCTGCAAATAACTCCCCCCCCCCACTCGTGTGGCGGAAAAGTGGGGCGGGTGAGTGGAAGCGCAACGACCTCGAGTTATTTTTATTCCCGACTGTTTCTCGTCAGTTTTCTTTAAAAAGAAAAGTTATGGACATGTAGTGAATGTACCCCGACCTTTCACCCCACTCTGTCAGCCCCACTCTGTCAGCCCCGCTCTTGTCAGCCCCACTCTTGTCAGCCCCACTCTCTCAGCCCCCGAAACGAAGGTAAGTAGTTAAAGTCGTTTACCCCAACTACCATCAGTGAGTTTCATCATTTTACTGCTGTGGCCTCAGTCCTTGCAATATTGGCCCAAGAAGCTATCTGAATTATTATTTTATTTAATAGTTATAATCGAGTGTAAGATGAAAACCCTCAAAATTCTCGAATGTTCAAATTTTCACCCGATTCGAGTGGTGTACAAAGTTCATACACACCTGATGAATAAATGAAATGGCTCTTACAACAGTTCATTTAGCATTGGACTGTTTACTCTAAAAAAAAATAAAAAAATAATAAATGAAGTCCCCTTTTCAGACCATGCTGGCCTATGGGGCAAGCGATGCAACGTTCACAAGTTTCTTTGTGTTGCACTTGGCCATGCACGGGAACGGAGATTCGAACCCGTGTCTCTCGGTACCCCACTGTTCACTACTCTAAGCCCATCTCATTAAACCATCGAGCCAAACTGTTAGTTGTAGTGTAGTCCTGCACCTTAGACAAGCAATATGATGCAGCACATTTCTAAAGCAACATTTTTTTCCGTAATGAAACGTAAGGGAACGATAAAATTAACCGAAACCTGATATATACATGTACATCCCAATGACCTATTAGAGATATAAGATTGACACGTTCACCATTTGGACACACAGGAGCTCTAGCGTAAGTATCGCACAGGCTATTTATTCTTTAAAACGAAAAAAAAATATGTCAAGTGCTGGGGTTCTTCAAATATTTTTAGGACTTTTGATTTTTTTAAGTTAAAGTGTGTTGTTAGCCGCCACCAGCACATACATTTTAAACGTAGGATTGAGGATGAGCTCATTCGACCCGTATTTTTGGAACCTCTGAATCTAATATATATTCACCCGACCGTCGTGGCTCGTCAGATAGAAACGTATGAGAACCCCTGAATCTCCATAAGTTGTTAACCAAGTTCCAGGCACATCCGAGTGACGGGTCAGATAAGGTGATATGCAAGTTCCGCTTGGAGTTTTGCTATTCGTGAGATCTGGGCTAACGGCCTTTTTGGATTAAGATATCCAGGTCACGTGGTGCAGAGCCTTCAAAAGAACGCCCAGTATTCCACTACCCGTATGCCTAGTATTCCATTACCCGTATGCCCAGTATTCCACTACCCGTATGCCGAGTATTCCACTACCCTTTGCCCAGTATTCCACTACCTGTATGTCTAGTATTGCATTACCCGTATGCCCAGTATTCCACTACCTGTATGTCTAGTATTCCACTACCCGTATGCCTAGTATTCCACTACCATTATGCCCAGTATTCCACTACCCGTATGCCTAGTATTCCACTACCTGTATGCCCAGTATTCCACTACCTGTATGCCCAGTATTCCACTACCCGTATTCCTAGTATTCCACTACCCGTATGCCCAGTATTCCACTACCTGTGTGCCAAGTATTCCACTACCCGTATGCCTAGTATTCCACTGCCAGTATGCACAGTATTCCACTACCCGTATGCCCAGTATTCCACTACCCGTATGCCCAGTATTCCACTACCCGTATGCCCAGCCTTCCACTACCCGTATGTCCAGTATTCCACCACCCGTATGCCCAGCATTCCACTACCCGTATTCCTAAGTATTCCACCACCCGTATGCCAAGCATTCCACTACCCGTATTCCTAGTATTCCACTACCATTATGCTCAGTGTTTCCAAGCTGGTGCTGCCGTTGTCCTAATGGGTATAGACCCCTTCTACTCACTACATCACGCCACTTCCATTCTCGCAATGACCTGCAATCCCTATTGGATACAGTTTCATCGTTAAACCGCGTATTCTATTCAGTTAGTAGGAACACACAGACTGATGACGTCAAAATATTCCCTTTCGACAATGTTGATATTGCGACCAATTCATTATTCTCCCTTCCAACCACTTCAAAATTTCCTTATCTTGTGTTAACATTAATTGTTACAAGGGCACCAGGATATACACCTCAGCATGGAATCGGGTCCAATTTATAGTCCTCAAATTATTTATCAGTAAAGGTTGTATAATCCGTCGGAGATTTATAAATCTTGTCCCTGTTCCCTTGCTAATAGTAATAGCCATTTTTAAACGCGGCCGCCTCCTCGGAATAGATTAAGAACCGCTCCTCGCGGTGTTACTTTTCCAGACCCCGCCAGCAAGTGGCCTTAAGTTTATCGCCAACATCTATTATCTTGTGAAGGTCTCTTGACGCTGTTAACGGCGGTGGTTCTTGTTCTGTTAGTGGGTATAGTTGGGGAGAGGGGGACGAGTAGACGGAAACACGTGATCGAAGCGGTTCTTTAATTTAAAAAAAGATGCCTTGCGTAATTTATTCTAATGAGATCTCCCAACACGTCAGGAGGATGTATCTGCCCGTGTATGATGCCAGCATGCACCCCCGGGTCTCCACTCCCATATTTATGGTCTGGGTTATTTCTTTTTTCTATTCTTGCTTTTCCTTCGCTACTCCCCTGCCCTTTTTAAAAGAACCCTTTTTTAATTAAATAGTTCGTAACCTTAAACCTTATAATGGAGTATTTCATCTTTCCAAGTCCTTCAAGACTGCAATTTTTTAGTCCTGGTCATCTCAACAAGTTACTTTTCTTGACCACTCACTCACTTAAATGTGAAAGCTTCCACTTCTTAAAATATATATATTTTTTTAAAAATGAATAAAGCAATCAAGTTTGATTATTTAGACATTAAGAACGCTTTAAAGTGATGCGTGAACTTTTGACTCTGTTCATATCATATACCGTTGTTCATATCATATACCGTCATCTCGTCGTTACTGATGTAATCAGTGCATGCATGGGCTAATAGATAACTAACACAACAACAAATCTATTTATGGGGGCGAAACCACTTACGAAAATAGATACCTGTTTATTTATGGATTACTTTAAAATGTCATCAACAACTTACTACCAGCATGCCACGTAAGCTGGATTAGCTCATTCTGGTCTTACTTTCTGAGAAAGAAAATCAAACCTTGCAACAGGGCGGTGGTTGTGGTATAACTCGTCAGCCGCCTAACTCATCTTCAACAACTACTTGACGATATATATACTTTCTTGGTGGTAAGTTATTATTAAATAAAACATGAGTGCGTAAAGACAACGTGCCATAATATGCTACAGGCACCTGTGTGTGGCCGCACTTGCCGGCGCAGATCAACAGGTAGACCGACTGTCAGATCAACAACAGGTAGACTGTTGACGCTTTAATTTCGTGTGTTTGGTCTCCTCTCGGCTCACCTCGTTATCACGAGTTCCGTCGTTATCGCGTCGGATGACGTCATGACGAGGAAAGTGGGTGCTTACCTCAGGATTATTTCTTCAGCGCTTTCTTAAAAGTCGTTCTGTCCGTTTGTTTGCTTGTTCGTGGAGGAGTCGCGCATGCCTTTCCTTAGCTAGAGATGCAACTTTGTAGACTGCCCCGCCCTTGATGATGATACAACTCTTCTCGATCACTGACATCTACTGACCGTTGAGTGACATTAAGATTTCTGAACGTTGAGTGACATTTACAGTTCTGAACGTTGAGTGACATTTACAGTTCTGACCGTTGAGTGACATTTACGGTTCTGACCGTTCAGTGACATTTATGGCATCTCTGGCTCTCCATATAAATATGTGTGTGTGAGGGCGTTTGTGATTGAGTGTTTGAGTGAGTGCTTGTGAGCGAGTTAATGAGTGAATGAATTAATATATGTATACATAAATAATGATATTCGAATAATTTTTCTATATGCATGTTCACCTACACTTTTGTGGTCTTAATGTGATCAATGCACTTAGAGATGTTTTATATCTTACTAATTAATTAGTAAGTGAATTCGTTGTTTTTTTAATTTAAATGTAACTTTCAAATTCAAGGAAATAGAAAAGTAAACAATAGAAAAGAAATTATTATTTAGCCACAATAAAGTTCTAAGTCCAAAAGCTTAGTGGTCAAGTTTCATAAGATATAAAATATTACGAGGATCAGTTTTGTTGGTTGTAAGATGATGGGCGTGGAGTTCAGTTCCTATCCTCAAAAATGCCTAATGTGATCTGGGCTCTATACTCTAAACAATACAACAGTTAGATATATTGAGTCAACTATCAGTTTTTATTTTCATAGGAAATTCTGAGTGTGTACTGACACTGACAGTTTTTAATAGACTTATTATAAGTTCGGTAACCCTCAACTATATTTATTTGCCATCACAGCAAATGTCAATCTTAGTTCAAATAAGAGCGTAACTTTCGCATGCATTTCACTTATACATTTTTATCTTTCAGCGGGAGTTTCTCAAAGATATCCTCAATTTAAGATCAATGGCTATAATCTGTAATGAGTTGATAATTAATAGTTGGACAAATGCCCAAGAAATCATTTCTCTTATCTCTCTCCCAATGTCATGTCCTCTCCCTGCAATCCTTCAAAATGGTTTCTTTAAAAATTCGTGTACGATTATGGTCGTTTGTTCTTACCAGGCCTTTATATTTACTTGTTTCACTGTCATCACGGCCACCACCCCACCCCCTGGCCTCACCTGTTCCAAACCCATGTTTGTACCAACTGTCTCGCACGTTGTACACTTTTCCCATTCCCTCTCTTCCCCCCTCACTTACCCTAACACCCTGGTACGCACCCATTAACACTATGGTCACGTTCCGTGTGCGGCTGGCCCCACCGTGGTGTGACAGCGCCTGGTGTTAGCACCCACGACCCACACTCACCGTCTGTTCTGCACGGCACATGTCGGTGGGTGACCCGAACGAGAGGGCGGTTACATTTACTTAGTCTCATGGAGGTGCCCAGTTTGGCACGCCCATGTCAACAATCAGGGGTGCGTGGCCCTGCTTCATTTTGGGGTGTGGGTGGGGTGGGGTCGGGGTGGGGTCGATGAACTCTAGACCTGGTATGTACACAACACATTTGAAGCAATGCTCCCTTTAGGCTGCGCGGCCGCGCAGATATCTGACAGACGCCGCGCATCAGTTTAGAATCACAGCGCAGCAGATTTTGATAAGGATATTATAATAATTATTGTTTGTGGGTTTTAAAAAAATGTATGCACAAAAATGGAAGCTGTGCAACTTTGCACACGAGATTTGTTTTTTATAGTTTGCACAAGAAACAACGAACCTGAAAGGGAACATTGATTGTAAGACAAACTTGCGTATCTCTAACTGTATACCATTTCCTCTCTCCTCCTCTCTCCCCTCTTACTTTATCAGTTATGTAGGACTATATACTATTTTATATAACGTACTTTCTCCTTCTCTCTCCCCTCTTTCTTTGCTCAACTCTGTAAGGGCCATATAACATGTATTTTCTCCCTCTCTCTCTCCTTTCCACCCATTTTTGTGTTTCGCCGTAGACGCTATGAATAAATAACCCCTACCCGGCGTTGTTAGTTCTGTTATCTAAAACTTATTTAACGTATACAATTACACACCAATTTCCTGTGTCATCGCACGACTGCATGCTCATTGCATTTCTACAGGATATAATAACACTGACCTGGAGTTCGTAGTTCTGATATAATGAACATGCACTCTAGTAGAGATACGGTAAACTAAAGACACGGTGTGTCGTTGAACTTATTATCAAATCAGTTGAGGTGTTGGTCTTGATTTAGTTTTAGGGTTGTACCGGATTTCGGCTCCGGCAAACACGGAATCCGGCCATTTTTACAAATCCGGCTCTGGCCAGATTTTACTTCTTAAATCCGGCCAAATATTTTGAATTCGGTACACCCCTATTTAGTTTACTGAGTTAAATTTGGTTCAGATGTCACATTACATAGTTTTTAAAAAATAGAAAACAGCGTTTACCCCTTAAATAAATGACCAGGTGTTGTACTGTTTCTTTACTTAATGACCAGGTGTTGTCATGTTTATTTACTTAAATGACCAGGTTTTGTTCCGTTTATTTGACCAGTTTAAAGACCAGTTTTTGATATATTTCTTTATTTAATGACCATATTTTGACCTGTTTCTTTACTTAATACCCAGATGTTGATCTTCTGTTCATAAGCCATAAATTCCCTAATTTCAGGCCTGATTGTTACGAGGGCGTTCCTCTTAGGACTTACCTTACACATGTGGACAATTAGGGCCAATGCCTGGGCATGTAAATATCACATGTTTACAACGAGGGCCAATGCCGGGACCTGTAAATGACACATGTGCACAATGATGGCAAATGCCTGGACTTGTAAATGACACATTTGCACAATGAGAGCCAATACCTGGACTTGTAAATGTCACACGTGCACAACTGCACAGATAGGGCAAATGCCTGGACCTGTAAATGTCAGGTTGAATCATGCGGGGCACGGGTAGGTTATCGACACCGACGAACTATGCGATATCACCGGCAAATACTATAATTTTAATCTTACACTTACACCCCTTGTGCTTTTAGGACACGTTCGAAATCTATTGATCCTTGAGGTCTGCACTGATCTATCGCTATTTTCACCGTTTTTGAAACGATTAATTCGTCCGTTGAGACTAGTCGATTGTCAGGCGGGTGTTAAGCCGAGCAAATAATCTGTTGTTGATGCCTTATCAATAATTGATGTGTGCACAGTGCAAAGGGTTTCTTTAAACAACAATACCAACAAATGGTGTGAGGTGCTAGGTGGTGCAGCAAGACTAGCCACTTTGCTGCGATGAAGCTATTCGGTGGTGGTTCAATGCTACTATCATTGTCTTGACCAAACACATCACGGCTACGTTGTGTCAAACACATTTTTAGCAGCTTCATCAAACTTATTGAGCGGACAAGTTCGCAAGTCTGCACAGAGCTTTTCCCTTTTCTACACCACAACCACAATTTTCTATACCACAACCACAATTTTCTACACCACAACCGTCCTTTTCTACACCACAACCACATTTTCTACACCACAGCCATCCTTTTCTACACCACAGCCATCCTTTTCTACACCACAGCCATCCTTTTCTACACCACAGCCATCCTTTTCTACACCACAACCATCCTTATCTACACCACAGCCATCCTTTTCTACACCACAACCATCCTTATCTACACCACAACCATCCTTTTTCTACACCACAGCCATCCTTTTCTACATCACAACCATCCTTTTCTACACCACAGCCATCCTTTTCTACATCACAACCATCCTTTTCTACATCACAACCATCCTTTTCTACATCACAACCATCCTTTTCTACACCACAGCCATCCTTTTCTACACCACGGCCATCCTTTTCTACATCACAACCATCCTTTTCTACACCACAACCAGTCTTTAACACACTCGTGCCACCCTTTTATACACCCACACCATCGTTATCCTTACAAATGCCTCCATCTTGAAACTCAACGCTATGCCATGGAAGCAACGCCGTGAACGGACTTGGGGGCCGGGTAGTAACGGGAAGATGAGTTTCTTGAAAACAAAGATTTATAATAACGAGAAACAAATACATCTATAAAAATCAATAAAATTAAAACCCAGTCGTTCTTGGACAGTAAAGAACTACTCAAATATTATGATGGGTTTGGGGGGCGGGTTCCACTGTCGAGGTCAGACGGTACACACCGTTATACAATATCACAACTGGCGATTTACTTAATTAATAAAACTTGAATTAAAATTAATAACGTGGAATTAAAGGTTTTAACAAAATATTAATTGATTTGATTTCACGAAATTTTGGCTTAGTGGACGTATCTCCTGTGACCATTAATTTATTTTCCAAGCCTTTGACTATATTTTTTATTACTAACCCGGCATGTCCCTTAATTACATTTTTTTTGTGACAGTGCTGATGGTAATCGAGTTTTAAATGAGATTGCAACGTAGTTAAAAATGCATGTATGTCATCTCGATACCGCGCACCCCATGTACGTAATTGCCAGCCGATCGATACTGGAGGTATCGCGTCACGCCAGGGCAGTTCCGAGAGAATACCAAGAACCAAGGCCCCTTATATCGCCCCTCGGCTGTGTTGTGGACCCGGTTTAGGGCCTCGGGTAGATCTTTTTTTAATTTTTTTTTAGTCCTGTCGCAGGGATCAGGCCTCCGGAAAGGGGTTAAGATAAGGCAACAGACTGGTATTAATAGACGTGTTACGTGTCGCGGGGCCTGGATCCGGGCGAATCTCAGCCTTTCACAGTCATGTGTCGTTCCGTGGAGATAGCTGATTAGTGGTGATTAGAATCAAAATGTATGTTGTACGCCGTCGTGCGGCCCGTTGACATGTGGTGATTTGGAGTTTTGATGGGCTCAGACCCGTTCTTTCTGTGGCTGGATACCTGGGTTGGTGTGTTCGCTGTTGTGTAAACCCGTGTGAACGCATAGCGTAAAGATCGGATACATTGATTTGAAATATGATTGGTAGTAGATGACCAGTTGAGCCAGATATCGATGTTTCATTCATTTATTTACATTGGTAGTGAAGCTTTATTGTTGAAAGTTTAGGTTGTCTAGGACAATCCATAAAGTGTTTAGATGGCAAGTGTAGATGCTACGTTTTAGACAGCTAAGTGTTTAGATTGGCTGAGTGTCCCATTTTTTAGCTGAGAAGTCTTGCTGCTGACATGGGTCTTGATTTTGCCAAGATTGGCTATGTAGTTTGGCCGCTGTTGTTTGGTCCCTAAAATTGGCTGTATGACCTTACGTTCAGCCTAGAGCTTTGCATTCAGGTCCTATAGTTTGGCTGTATGCTCTGACCATACAAGTTTGTTGTAGGTTCAATAGACTGTGAAGACCTTCTGTTTATGAAACAATCGTACGGTATATTTTCGTTTTGTTTTGTATTATGAATTTTCAAACATAAATTATTACCATCCCAACGTCTTCAACTCAAATACATTGGTCAACTTGACCAGGGTAATTTTCCCCATCGACGTTAGGACCCAAAGCTAAAAATGATTAGTTCCCCTATCCAGTAGAGTTGACCAGTGAACAGTCCAGCTGTTACAAAAGTCAACATTGTCAATTGCAGTGCACGTTAGTGATTTAAGACGACGCGTGTTTCCTGAGCTTGATGATTACTTAAGTGTCTTCCGTTTAAATTGTTCTAGTATACAAAATGTTGACATCATAGTATTACTTATTTACGCGCTGACAAAATTAACATAATAAACAAGTCCATTAATTTTGATCCATAAAATAATGATATTTTTTTTGTTATCTGGTGACTTGTAGTGATGCTGTAGATAACTTTTAGATAAGGGAACCATCCATCATATCTTGTACGTTGTTGTGGAAATGTGGATTTTTATCGTTTGTCTCTTCTTTTTTAATTCCCTGGATGTTACCGGGATTTCCCGTTTTTAGCCGTTCTTAGAACAAAACGTGATAATTTTCTTCTTTCTCAAACTTATTTACACTTTTAAAACAAAGCAAAAAAAACAACAAAGAAACAAAAAACAAAGAAAGAAACAAAAACAAGCGCGCACACACACAAACAACCACAGAATCGACATACACGTGTTTAGAAGAAAAAAAGTGTCAACAGCCACTTGTAAGATGTGTTACTTAATCTCTACTCAGGAATTTCTAAACTTCAATCACCGGTTAGCGGCAAGATTCAGCTTGGTTAGTAACGTAGTATAAGTTCACTTGGCACAAAAGCCATTCTCACAAGCAGTCTTAATGAGGCGTTGACAACTCTTGGGGCAATGAGAAATGCCCAACAACGACACGGTTTCTCCGACTCTACGACAACCCCATCCCTCCCACTCTCCTTGTGAGAGATTGTACCTGGCGCTCAAACTTGATTGTCCACCCCCACCCCTTTTTCACCCACCCAAGAGCAATTAAAAACAAATCGAGTTACGGTTTTAAAAAAAATAAAATAAAAACCAATTTAAAAAAAACGAACTCCTTAAGGCCCCTTGGCGGGAGTTCGCGTGTTGTCATAAGCACAACATGAGAGTACATCAAGTGTTACATGTCTGCTCATTGAGTGTGGAGTATAAACTCCCGAATCGTTACAAGTACACATCCAGTCCCGTCTGTAACCGCTGGTTTCAGGACCGTCATATCGTCTGCTGTTGCTACAAGCATTAGTAGGCCGATGAGGTTAAACAATTTGAAAATTTACATTCTATGGTTTTTGTATTAATAATTATAGACTATAGACTAAATGTAGAGATTCCATGTTTTTTGTTTCGTTTAAAAAAAAATTGTAACAAACTTGACCTAATTTTACCATTGCCGTTACCTGTCGGTGTTATGAGTCTGAGCTGCGCCTATTTGCCACTTTGCTTCATGCTGTTAAGTCACTCCATGTCGGAGGATACTTAGTTGTTTTAGGTTATCATCCGGACATAGGGCTGTATGCTAATTTCTTAGTTATCTGCCCGCCCCTCCCCACCAAACATAACAACAGAGCTTCATCTGTCTTGCTCCGGGGTACGAGGATGTGGGTTGTCAATGTATATCACGTAGGCTGTCAATGTATAGCACGGAGGTTGTCAATGTACTGCACGGAGGTTGTCAATGTATAGCACGTAGGTTGTGTCAATGTATAGCACGGAGGTTGTCAATATATAGCGCGGTGGTTGTCAATGTATAGCACGGAGGTTGTCAATGTATAGCACGGAGGTTGTCAATGTATAGCCCTGAGGTTGTCAATGTATAGCATGGAGGTTGTCAATGTATAGCACGGAGGTTGTCAATGTATAGCACGGAGGTTGTCAATGTATGTATAGCACGTAGGCTGTCAATGTTTAGCACGTATGTTGTCACACACCTTCGACATTCATCCAGGTACTCGTGATATGAAAAGCTCGTGCATATATTCACATATCAAAGGGAATCTAATACCTTGCTCCGTCTCTACCGGCAATGGTTTGGGGGCCGTTAACTGGGTTTTTTTATTATTTATTAATGTAAGAAATTCTACTTCGTTAAGCTTTTAGAATTCACCGAAAGCCGACGTGATAGAAATTGTAAGCTCTTCGTTGGACACCAAATCAGTCATGCTGTACATTGGTCCCAGAAATTGTAAGCTCTTCGTTGGACACCAAATCAGTCATGCTGTACATTGGTCCCAGAAATTATAAGCTCTTCGTTGGACACCAAATCAGTCATGCTGTGCATTGGTCCCAGAAATTGTAAGCTCTTCGTTGGACACCAAATCAGTCATGCTGTGCATTGGTCCCAGAAATTGTAAGCTCTTCGTTGGACACTAAATCAGTCATGCTGTACATTGGTCCCAGAAATTGTAAGCTCTTCGTTGGACACCAAATCAGTCATGCTGTGCATTGGTCCCAGAAATTGTAAGCTCTTCTTTGGACACCAAATCAGTCATGCTGTGCATTGGTCCCAGAAATTGTAAGCTCTTCGTTGGACACCAAATCAGTCATGCTGTGCATTGGTCCCAGAAATTGTAAGCTCTTCGTTGGACACTAAATCAGTCATCTGTGCATTGGTCCCAGAAATTGTAAGCTCTTCGTTGGACACCAAATCAGTCATGCTGTGCATTGGTCCCAGAAATTGTAAGCTCTTCGTTGGACACAAATCAGTCATGCTGCATTGGTCCCAGAAATTGTAAGCTCTTCGTTGGACACCAAATCAGTCATGCTGTGCATTGGTCCCAGAAATTGTAAGCTCTTCGTTGGACACCAAATCAGTCATGCTGTGCATTGGTCCCAGAAATTGTAAGCTCTTCGTTGGACACTAAATCAGTCATGCTGTACATTGGTCCCAGAAATTGTAAGCTCTTCGTTGGACACCAAATCAGTCATGCTGTGCATTGGTCCCAGAAATTGTAAGCTCTTCGTTGGACACTAAATCAGTCATGCTGTGCATTGGTCCCAGAAATTGTAAGCTCTTCGTTGGACACCAAATCAGTCATGCTGTACATTGGTCCCATTTGTGGTAGCATGTCTCCAAAATAAGGATTCAACAAATATTATGAAAGGCACAATTGATTAAACTAAATTTGCAACATGTTCCGGCGCTGAATTAAACGATTTTTTGTAACAGTTTCAGATGTTTTCATGATTTTATATGAAGTGATTATTTTCAGACGCGTTTCAAAACCATCAGTGGGGCAGGTTTAAAAGGCTTTGGCGAATGTTGACTAAATTTCCATGAAAGTCAATCAGTGTTTCAGGCAATGTTCCCTCTAAGGTTCGTTGGTACAATTGCAAAGTAAAAAAAAACAAAAAAACTCGTGTGCAAGGTTGCACAGCATTCATTTTTATGGAGTATTTTATAAATTTTGCTGCGCGGTCATTCTAAACTGCTGAGCGACGTCGGTCAGATATCTGCGCGGCCGCGCAGCTAAAAAGGGAACATTGGTCACAGGTTGTCTTTAAAAAAAAAGATTAAATACGTGATTGAGAACCTTCATTTTCATTAATTTCGTTGATAGCGTGCTAAATTAAGCCAATGTATTGTTGATAGCGTGTTGAATAAGCCAATGTATTGTTGATAGCGTGTTAAATTAAGCCAATGTATTGTTGATAGCGTGTTAAATTAAGCCAATGTATTGTTGGGGCAGTAGCAAGTGTATCCTAAAGCTACCAAATCAATACCTGTGCGTGTCGGCCATAGGAAGAGCAAGTTGATCTGAAAAAGTTGTTATTTTAAAAGGATTTTCTTTCAGGCTTTAATTTTAATGTAACGGATTATCAAACTTGTAAAGACGGCGGTAGAGACTTTAAAACAACTTTATACAACTTTTGAGCTGGAAGAGTAATTTTTTTGGCTCGGTGAGGGGGGAGGGGCTTCTAGGCCCTTAAAAACATGTATATATTTAATATTTGCGAAGACAAAATGACCGAATTATGATATTCTAGGACGGACGCCGTAATGGAAAAAAAAATTGATTTTCATTTCATGGGGGCAATGTCAAGTTAACGGCATACCCAAGTCAAGTGTATATTTTTTATGTTGGAGCCAAAGCTAGTTTATCTTGTAGGTAGATTCCAAGTTAAGTATTTTAGTAGTTACATGCCGTGTTAAGATTCTGACGTCTGCTGGTTTTTTCTCACATCGGACGTGTCGTTTTAACCCAGCATCCTTTTGCGAGCGTGTTCTGTGTGTAAAAAACAAACCCAAGAGAAACAAGGAATAGCTCTCATACTTTGAAAATTTGAAAAGCTAGATGTAGTGTGTGAGGTAAACGTTGCATGTGATTTTTTTTCTCTGCCCTCTGTTCAGTTTAGTTTGTTTTTTTGTGTGGAGTCACGTCTAAGAAAGAAAAGTAAGGCCTTCAATAACAACATCTATCCTCCGGTCCTCCGTGTCAGATTGTAGTGTAGGACTGTGTACGACGTTGGATGAAGGATAGAATTTCGTGGTTTGTGTTCAGCGTGTGATCCGTGATGGTGCCATCATTCGATGTGGATGGTAGATAACGCACAAACGGTCTCGTGCCCACGTGAGTGGATAATGCCATGCAGGAATGGATAACCGACTGGTTGGATGTCGCGTGGATCCTGGTGGCCATGGGGATATCCACGATCGTCTTGTTCAGGATCGCTCAGGTAAAGAAGACCCGGTTGTCTTGTGTTTTGTTTGTTGACCGCTTGTCTTGTGTTTGGTTTGTAGACAGTTGTCTTGTGTTTGGTTTGTAGACCGGTTGTCTTGTGTTTGGTTTGTAGACCGGTTGTCTTGTGTTTGGTTTGTAGACCGTTGTCTTATGTTTGGTTTGTAGACCGGTTGTCTTGTGTTTGGTTTGTAGACCCATTTGTTTGTGCGGACGTCAATGGACCTAATTTATAACGCAATTGGCCTTGGCTCACTTTAAAGCTATATGACTATTGCTATAATTTCTAGCTTCTCTGGAGTCCACTGTTTGACCTAAGCTTTGTAACTAACCCTTTCTTCCCTTTACCATTTTAACTGGACAAAACAAGAGGAAAGGGGGGGGGGAGCCAGTAACCTTGGGACAAATTAACAGGCTAAGCTCTAGTGGGGTTTATATTCCAGCTTCCAAAAGTTTGTAAAGAGTTTTTTTGATACTGTAATTTACTTTCCTAAATGAAAAAAAAATAGTAATGCTGTAACGCTATAATACAGATCCGCTGTTCCCACTGTCTATTTCAGGAGATAAACCTTCTGTGAAGAGTCTTACATTTAAAGTAGACATTCTGAAAAGATAGTTGTGCGAATTGGAGTGTATTCCTGACTTAAGAGTCTTAATTTTAATGCGCTATCATGTCTTTGACCTACTATAGCAGTGATGGCGAACCTATGGCACGCGTGCCACAGTCGACACGCACAGCCTCATCACCCGGCACGTGACTACAATATTACTTCCTTAATCAAACCAGCTAAACCGAACCCTCATTTTCAGATTTCATCAGAGTGTTGGCACTTTGCTATAAATAAGTGGGTTTTGGTTTGAATTTGGGGCACGCGGCCCCAAAAAGGTTCCCCATCAGTGTACTATAGGCTCAATGCAGCTGTGTCATTTTTCAAGAAATTGCATTTGCCATTTTAGATTCCGACAAGGGATTTTTATTTTTTAGTTTCTCTTTAACCTGATATAGTATTATGGTTTATGGACAATAGTATCTATCTCAGTTCTACTATCTATTGCAGATATTATATTATGTACAGTACCTACTCTGTGTCCATCCATGACCTAATTTTGAGTCCATCTATGACCTACTCTGAACTCACAAAGCCTTCTGTAAACCCCGCCAACAGTCGCTCGACAATAACATTTCTGATTTCAGTACTCATTCCGCCCCCCGCCCCCCCACTACACGAACCAGGCCAAATAGAACGTCAAATTGAAGGGCTTCACTGGTTGCCATTCATCAAAGCCAAACAAATAAACATGTGACAGGCTGAAACCTTTAGTCTCCCCCCCTCCTCCTCCGGTGAACTCTGCCATTGTGTATATGCAGGGTATTGGCTAAATGAGTACTGGCAGGGTATTGGCTAAATGAGTACTGGCAGGGTAGTGGCTAAATGAGTACTGGCAGGGTAGGGGCTAAATGAGTACTGGCAGGGTATTGGCTAAATGAGTACTGGCAGGGTATTGGCTAAATGAGTACTGGCAGGGTAGTGGCTAAATGAGTACTGGCAGGGTAGGGGCTAAATGAGTACGGGCAGGGTATTGGCTAAATGAGTACTGGCAGGGTTTGGCTAAATGAGTACTGGCAGGGTAGTGGCTAAATGAGTACTGGCAGGGTAGTGGCTAGATGGGTACTGACAGGTGGCTAGATGGGTACTGGCAGGTGGCTAGATGGGTACTGGCAGGTGGCTAGATGCGTACTGAAAGAGAAATGGCTAGATTTAGATAGGTACTGAAAGAGATTCCTAGATGGGTACTGAAATAGATTCCTAGATGGGTACTGAAATAGATTCCTAGATGGGTACTGAAATAGATTCCTAGATGGTTACTGATAGAGAAATGGCTAGATAGGTACTAAAAGAGATTCCTAGATGTGTACTGAAATAGATTCCTAGATGGGCACTGAAAGAGAAATGTCTAGCTGGGCACTGAAAGAGAAATGTCTAGATGGGTACTAAAAGAGAAATGTCCAGATGGGTACTGAAAGAGAAATGTCTAGATGGGTACTAAAAGAGAAATGTCCAGATGGGTACTGAAAGAGAAATGTCTAGATGGGTACTGAAAGAGAAATGTCTAGATGGGTACTGAAAGAGAAATGTCCAGATGGGTACTGAAAGAGAAATGTCCAGATGGGTACTGAAAGAGAAAAGTCTAGATGGGCACTGAAAGAGAAATGGCTAGATGGGTACTGAAAGAGAAATGTCCAGATGGGTACTGAAAGAGAAATGTCCAGATGGGTACTGAAAGAGAAATGTCCAGATGGGTACTGAAAGAGAAATTTCCAGATGGGTACTGAAAGAGAAAAGTCTAGATGGGCACTGAAAGAGAAATGGCTAGATGGGTACTGAAAGAGAAATGTCCAGATGGGTACTGAAAGAGAAATGTCTAGATGGGTACTGAAAGAGAAATGTCCAGATGGGTACTGAAAGAGAAATGTCTAGATGGGTATTGAAAGAGAAATGTCTAGATGGGTATTGAAAGAGAAATGTCCAGATGAGCCAGATGGGTATTGAAAGAGAAATGTCTAGATGGGTATTGAAAGAGAAATGTCTAGATGGGTATTCGCATAGTGGTGTTGGGTTGGGTCTTCACTGGATGTTTTACCAAGTGTAACAAGTAACTAGTGTCCCCATTACCTTAGAAATGGTTCACCAATTATAATAAGTGTATCATCTGATGCCCCTTAACCAGAACAGTCTCACACTATGTCACCATGTACCCTTTTCTAACAATTTTTGAGAGTGCTTCATAAAGACAACACTACGGGAGCACATGTCTAAGTACCATGCTAGATTTATGAAAGATCGGAAGGTGTGTGGGGGGGGGGCTGGGTTGATGGGTACGGGGTGGGTCGGCATCAAATATAAACATCGGGCTACTCGCGTAGACAAAGGGAGGTGAGTCATGTCTAAGGTAAAGAAAAAACTTGAAAATTATGGGATCTATCCAGTTATCTTTCCTGGCTTCCGCAAGCAAAGTGTAGACCTTGCTCTGCGCCGCATCAGCCCCCCCTCTCCTCCCCCTTACCTTCTCTCGTCTCAACTCCACTTACCTTGTGCCCCCACCCCCACACTTACCTGTTTGCCCCCCCCCGACCCAATCCTCGCCCGAATCTGCAATCTTAACCCGGCCAACTTCTATTGCCATATTGAACATCTTGAAACGATTAAATAAAAAAAAAGTCAATCCATTAATCACGCCAGGTGCGTTAGATTCATTTCTGGTGTATCGTAAACGGGAAAAATCCGCGAAAGAACCGCCCATGTAGTTAGTTAGTTTGCCCGTACACGATATGTTTGAACTGAAACACTATATGGCAGCAGTTGAAGATCCGTTACCCCGGACTGGCATGCTTTGATCTAAGACAGTATATGGCAGCAATGTTCCCTCTAAGTCCATTGTTCCCTCTAAGTCCATTGTTCCATGTGCAAAGTTTAAAAAAAACAAAAACAACTGGTGTGCAAAGTTGTTCAGCGTCCATTTTTGTGCAATATTAATTTTATTATTATTATTATTATTATTATTTATTTATTTTTTTTACAAAATTTGTTGCGCGGTAATTCTAAACTGCTGCGCGGCGTCGGCCATATATCTGCGCAGCTTAATGGGAACATTGTATGACAGTAGTTGAAGATCCTTTAGCCTGGACCCGCAAGCTTTGAATTGAGACAATATAAGGCATGAATCTGAGATCACGAGGCACCTCTATGCGAGACTCACCATTCCAAACAGCTCATTATTCCAAGGCCCGTGCCGCATTTTGGCGTTTCCTGGAGTGTTTAGCAGCAGTGCAGATGTATCGAATGGTCACTTGGCCGTTCACATGGCAGAAATAACAGCGACATAACCGCTGCCCGTGCCTGACGTAAACTAAAGGTTTGAACCTCTGACATCTACTTCCGTTTGAGTAGCTTCTAACGTCCGACAAAACAATCCACACTGTTACACTCCATACTCCTATTATCTGCCAAATCCCCGCCTGAAGTTCCCCACAGCCCATAAAACTCTATTCGTCCCTGTTTTCCCTCCTAATTTCCCCTCACATTTGATCATTAAAGCTCTTCCCTCATCGGCTTTCATTGCAGCCCTGCCACAACTACAGTTTTTTTAAAAAAAGGAAAATAAAATAAAAAGAAGTAAATAAATAAAACCAAACTATGCCACCTCTCATCTATAACTTGGCTGCTCCATCACCATCCGACTAGCTTACCTCCCCTGCCCACTCCCCCCCCCCTTTCCTGGGCACGCGAGAGTAATCTTTGTTTCGTAAATTCTCATTTTAATATAAAAAAAAGTTTAACTCATTTAATAGCAAACATTTATTATGAAACAGTTTCTGATAAAGTGTGTGGCTGTTTCACTTCAAAGTGCTTGCCGGAAATCGGTTCTTGAGTCACCCGTGAGCGACTTGGCTTGGCGTAGAACCGACCAATAAATGTGCCGCTCTTGACGAAAGGAAATACATCCGCCAGCCCGTGATTAATGGAACACTTCTTCAGCGATCTGGTCTACAGTCTACAGATGTTAATTGTAGTGAACCCCACCCCTGCTGGCGAGCATGGGAACCGAACCCAACACCCCTGCTGGCGAGAACTGGAACCGAACCCAACCCCTGCTGGCGAGCATGGGAACCGAACCCAACACCCCTGCTGGCGAGAACGGGAACCGAACCCAACCCCTGCTGGCGAGCATGGGAACCGAACCCCACCCCTGCTGGCGAGAACGGGAACCGAACCCCACCCCTGCTGACGGGAACCGAACCCCACCCCTGCTGGCGAGCATGGGAACCGAACCCCACCCCTGCTGGCGAGCGAAAGGAACAGCCCCTTAGACAAAAGCTGTTCTAGATTTACCTTGCAAATGTCGCACACCACTGCTCTACGCCCCCTAAAAATTCAGCTAAAAAAATTTCGACTATGATTTTGGAAAGGAAAACAAATAAATTGAAGTTTAAAAACCACGTTTTTATAAGCGGACTAAAAAGAAGAAAATAATTTAAAACTTATTAGTTCAAGTACTTCGATTTAATATGACTAAAAACGTGGGGCGGGCGCTTATGAGGTTTAACATATGCGGTTCACTCATTCTCTCACTTATAGATCTCTCTTTTGCCTTCTACATTAGAAATCTTTAATTTTTATACCAAACACCCACCCCACGTTTTTAGTCATATTAAATCGAAGTACTTGAACTAATAAGTTTTAAATTATTTTCTTCTTTTTAGTCCGCTTATAAAAACGTGGTTTTTAAAAATCTTTTTTTTACTTCTATTTGTTTTATTCTTTTTAGTCCACTTCTAACAAACTGGTTTTTAAAAATATTTTTTTACCTCTATTTATTTTACCAAACACCTCACAAGCGCCCGCCCAACGTTTTAAAAACATTGTGATGTGGTCACGGGGCGAACTCACAAATGTCAACAAAAGCCGACGGTACAGATGCTTTTATATAGACTATAGATAAACTGAAAAGTTCAATAATTTAATAACAGTACATTTGATCAATCTGAAATTTTGATACAATGCATTGTCATCCAAGATCTATCTGTGGTAAAATTTTCAGATCTCTAGGACCATCAGAAGTGGTTCAATTTTACAGAGTTGGCAGATTTGAAAAAATCTTGGACAATGCCTCACCAACGAAAGCGAGCTAATAAAAACGTAGTAAAATAACAAACCCTTAAAAACAAAGTTTTTGACTATAAATCCCTTATAAATGAGACATAACTAACAGTATTGATTATTTTCAAACATTTACAGACTGAATCTGTCTTAACTCAAGTTTGCTTCATAACCCTAGGGGGGGAGGGGTGGGTGGGAGGGGGAGAGGGGAAAAGTCTGGTCACCGATTCGCTTGACCGAGCTCAGAGTGACACGTAAAATGTAAACAAAAGCGCCCCGTCGCTTCGTTGGGTCTCCTCAATGCGTCAGCTCAAACTTTCACGTGGCAAAAAAACAATAACAAACCGTGAATTTAAATTACATACCTCATATAAGGATAAACTAAAAATGCATTAATTTAATTACGGTACGTTCGATCGATCTGAAATTTTGATACGATGCATTGTTAGGTCAGACGGGTCCGTGTGCCAAATTTCAGTTCGATCGGATCATGGGAAGTGGGTCATTTTTTACTTCTGTTTTTTCCGCCCGCCCAAGACAGAGAGAGAGAGACGCCGGTGAAGTTAATATAAGGGATTTAAAAAGACTTTTTTCCTACTTTTAAGTGTACGACGTGATTAGTTTAGACCAGTTAATTTATCATCCCATAGCTAGCAGCTGACATCTTCGTATAACTTAGGGACAGCCAACCCACGAGGCTTCTCGCGTCATATCGAGTTTTTAGTTTGTGGAGCACATACGGTAAAGAACCATTGCACTTTATATTGACACACACAATTAATCGAGTTATAGCATCAATGGTCTATTCTTATTTCGCATTTAGCGAATCGTGGTGTCATTAATTATAATTGTTCCGCAAGTCTAAAATTGATCTTTCAGGTAATTTTTTGGGACGGTTCGATAAATCATACATCTCTTTATCCCAGGCTGTATGATATGGGGTACAAGGTTCCCTCTAAGGTTCGTTGGTCAGTGTGTAAAGTGAAAAACACGTGTTAGCAAATTTGCGCAGCGTCCATTTTTGTCCAAAAAATGTTAACCCCCAAACATAGATATTGTATTATCTTTATAGAAATGCACTGCGCGGTAATTCTAAACTGCTGCGCGGCGTCGGTCCGATAACTACGTAGCCTAAAGGGAAAATTGATAGGGTCCCGGGCTGTTGGCTGGCAATCCTTGACCTAGAAGGATTGAAATGTGCGTGGGTGGAGAGAAAGAGGCAGAGAAGCTCAGTACCAAAACACCTCTACACACAGAAATAGATCCAGTGGCTGTCAAAGGGGCAGAGACATAACCTACTGTATGGGAGGGAGGGGTCATGGTAGAGAGCGTCCACTGTCTTCTCTCTTTAATTGAACCATGGATAACGGTGTGTCCATAATGCTCTATGTCGTTTATCTGGAAGTTCTCATTGTGGCAGTGGTGTTTTTTTTTCTTTCCTAAATTATTTTATTTTTATTAGTTATTATTAATTTAACGTAGAAGCTTTGATTCGACTTCGCCCTCTGTTATTTCCACGTGCCCATGTGACATTTCACACTTGACCATGTGACATTTCACACTTGACCATGTGACATTTCACACTTGACCATGTGACATTTCACACTCGACACATGACCGTGTTTCATTTCGCACGTGACCATGTGACATTTCACGCTTGACCACGTGACATTTCACGCTTGACCATGTCGTCAAAGATTTGACTTGAATAGCTCGAGACAACTTGTGTGTGTTGACTTTAAAATGAAAATGTTTATAATCTTTTCCTCGGACAGCTTATAAAATCCCCCCCCCCACACACACACTCTCTCATTTCATCTCCCAAATCCTCTCACTACGACGAGGCTACCTTGATCAGAGTTGTTCAGTTACCGTTTATTTGAGTTGCATCCCCTGTTTTTACAGCTGACACATGAATGACTTGCTCTGTGCCACTAAAACTTGCACAGAAATTGCCGACACATAAAAACGTTTTCGATGTATTGGTACACGATTGAACTTTTTAGGTATTCACAGAAATCGTGGGCGTTATGGCCACTCAACAGCACCTTCCTGGGGGGCGTGGAGTGCTGAGATTTTGTCCACAGCGTTCACCTGTGTCTGGTTGTCAAACATTTAATCTGTTAGCAGATGTCACCCCCCCTCCCCCCCCCCACACCGACATGCCGTCAATAGCCCACGTTGTGCGCAAGTTAAAACTGAGATTATTGTTTACGTCATGAGGGCGACCTGTTGCACCAGCGCTCGCCTCCCTTTTGGCCCGGGCATTTTGAAGTCAAAGAATTTTTAAAGAAATCATTTTTTTTTCAAGGGAGAGAATTTGACGGGAGATAAGGGAATACATTTTTTGGACATTTTTAGCAGTAAAATATAACATTAATTTTTAAATTATTTATAACTAGAATGTGCTGCGGCGCCGTGGCACCTGCGGCGCCCCCTTTTTTATAAGGGCGCCTACAGCGCCCACATTTTTCAAAAGCCCAACTAACTTGTCCTTGTATGATAAATACGTAATATTAAAATTTCTTAAATGTACACAAAGTATTTTATAATAGTTTTTTTTTAAATCTTATTTTTTATGTCAAAAGCCCAAGTAACTTATTCTAGTATATTCCTGAAATGTACACAAAGTATGTATATAATATAGGTTGTGCTGCGGCGCCCACCTTTTTTAATTATTTTTTGGCCAAAAGCCCAAGTAACTTATCCTTGTATGATAAATACGAAATATTCCTGAAAATTTAACAAAGTATTACTTTAGATCGAATAATTTTTACAATGCTAATCACCACACGATTTTTAAACTAATTTTAGAAAGGCAGCGCACCAAATTACTGCACCAAAAAATAACTATTTGAGTCAATCAGCACTGCTTACAACACAAAATTTAAAAAAGCAGAGTGATGTCCCTTAGCGTTAGGCATCAGTGATAATTGAGCGTAAATATTATATATATATAATATAATTACTTATTAATTATAACTAATAAATTTTACACTTTAATTTGAGATTATCCTTGCTCTGTTGCAGCAATGCATGTATAATATAAATATATATTAAAGTGCTATAATTTAATACTGTTATGAATATTATTAGTCAGAAACCATATGAAAGTTGCTAAATGTTATTATCGCGTAATGTTCCTACATTCCACAGCACTACTTCTATTCAGGTATGGAAGCACGGGGTGCCCAATATATTATTATTTTAAAGTACAATGTTACTGAACATATACAAATTCTTTAAAAATAAAACAAATAACAATCCTACTGCTATAGCATTACTCAAGTGTGCCAACCCAAACAGATTCTAAACGGGGCGATATACAAGAAATTGTTCATATCTGAAAAGGTTTTTGACCTGTATATTTACGATACATGGAAAACTTTACAACAGGTTCGTGAAGGTCATTTTTCAATCACGTTGTACGACCACAGCGTGCAGTTAGCAACACCCTGTTGTAAAGATCCCTCATTTAAAGGCCTGTCATCAAGACTGTCGCCGCGGGGTTTACCGTGTCGGCCAAACGGTTTAAATATCTGGGTCGGTCAAGATCTCTGACTCTCTGCTTTCAGATATCAGATAATGTCCAGATATGTTATCTCTCAGCGTTGTCAAGGAGGTTTGTGTTTTTTTTTGTTTAGTCCTTTGTGGTCGACGTTCTTAAACCAAGTTCATTAGAGGCCAAGGCTAGAAAACAAAATCTTTGACACAAGGCACAAGGCAACTAGAGGGTGGGGGCGGGGATATAATTATATCCCATATTTCATGAATTAAAATTGATGCTATTGGCGTCGTATTTTTGGGCGATTCTTAAGACTGAAAGGGAGTCCATACTAACGCTTTGAGAACCCCTGTTTTATGTTCTGCTATACACTTGATAATGTTTGATAAGTCACGAGTGTGCCTGTTACTAGCGGTGATTGCTTTCATTAAAAAAGACAGACGGCGATTTGTTGAATCAAGGTTTTAGGACAAGAAGTATAGGTCACCTGTTGTTTCATAGGACGTGGTTACAGAATTGCGTTTGATATTCGGAATCGTAATGTGATTTATTTGTGTAAATTCATCATTCGTGTCCAGCGTTGTCCGGCCTCATTCACTTTAGATGTGGGGGTATAGACCTGGAGCGACATCAGATTCCACAGACGATAAACTATATCAACCGTTCTTTGAAATAAAAATAAGCAGGTCTCTTCACCCTCCCTCCCCCAGACGTATTTGTCGGGAGGTTGACCACTCAGCCGAACATGTGACCAGGATGCGGGTTTCCAATACGAGGGCTTGCGTGCAACCATTCACCTCTACGGCCGTTGTCATGTGTGTGGGCCTGGGACGTGCTCCTACACGCATGTCTAGTTAGGGATGTTGGCATCATTACGGCTCACTGATGATATGATTAACACGCATGTCTTCTCTCTTGGTGTTAATGTTCGTCTGCACGTCCCGGTACTCACGCGGCTTGTCTGAGTTCAACTGGTCAATGCAGGTGAGGTCAACGTGTGTCTGCACGTGATTCAACTGGTCAATGCAGGTGAGGTCAACGTGTGTCTGCACGTCCCGGTACGCATGCGCTATTATCGGTAATCTCACCTGCCGTTTCTTTTTTTTCCCAGTGCATAAATGCTCACCAGACTATTTGAAACCATGCCGGCCTTACCAGGTCATCCGTTAGTATGCCATGTTGAGCACTGCTTTCTTTCATGTGACTGATTGTTGATAAATGGGTGTTAATCAGAAATATCCAGTCAAGCAACTACCGTATATAATCGTTCTAAAGCCGAGTTTTTTTTTCTAGGGGAAAATGTTGGTGGTCGGCTTACGAGCGGGTCATAGGTGATTTCTGCATGTGCATGTACATTGAATATCTGTGTTGTTATTGTAGATCATCAAGGTACTTGTCTACATTCCACAAGATTCGACTGCTCTACCAGAAGCTATAATATATTATTAAACATCTGCACTTATCTTATTTATTCATTTTATTTATTCTTGTGAATGTTTTAATAAATTGTTTTACAAATTTAATTTTCAACAACGAATTTTAATTACGCGCTTTCGCCACTGTTTACCAAAGAAAAAAAAACCGGTAACTCTTGCCTAACAAAGAGCACATAGACACCGTGTACGAGGATAATGAAGCCATAATGGAGGAAGAGTTTATTTAACCAACTGTTTGGAGAATGAGATGAGTCGGACTTTGAAGGATTTTAATTTTTATAGAATTATTTATAACAAAATAAATTACTCGGGGATTTTTTAAATTTACGAACTGTATTGATGAAACATTTCTGTTATTTACCGACTTTATTCAAATGAAATATAACAAAATGACGTTTTCTTATCGTTTCAACACAATAAAAAGCACTCTAGCGAATGCTATAAAAAGTGACATCCATCTTCTCTATTGTTCAAATCGCTTTGTTCTTCAACC
Organism: Ampullaceana balthica; assembly: GCA_944989445.1. NCBI lineage: Eukaryota > Metazoa > Mollusca > Gastropoda > Lymnaeidae > Ampullaceana > Ampullaceana balthica. The sequence continues at coordinate 200,771 of CALYLW010000246.1, read as the reverse complement.
TAAACATAAGTAAACTATCATAATGACCGATTTAGCTTGTAGTTTAAAAAAAAACGTGTACCATTTTGATTACGCTGCCCTATTATTTTTGGGGTCGGCTTGCGAGCGGGTTACACACTTTTTATTTATTTATACTATTGTCTTCCAAAAGAGGTGGGGGGGGGGTCGGCTTATGAACGAACGGGCTATTGAATGAGTATATACGTTACTCATTGCTATTGCTCTCTCCCACCACACACTTTACTCATTGCTATTGCTCTCTCCCGCCATACACTTTACTCATTGCTATTGCTCTCCCCCCACCATACACTTCACTTATTGCTCTTTAAAAGACTTAAGTCAATGATGGTTGCAACTATTACAGATGTTCTACGTTTTCTGGGTGGGGTTGACCCTTCCCTTGCACTTTGATGTCAGTACGATAAATGGGTTTTATTTCTTTTGATTGCGACTGTAAGCTTCAAAGCGTCAAAACTTCCCCAGCTCACCATGGAGTTTTGCGCGATATTCATGATCTAATAATAATAATTTGATAATTTTATTAGTGCATTACCCCAGCAAACAGCTGGGGTCACAGCGCGTCAAATAAAAATAGTAACACACATATAATTACCAATGCATTATTTGCTGAGCTCACTCTATAGAATGTTTCAGAGGTTTTAAATGAAAGTTTCTCATCTCATCGTGGAATGCTCTTATTAACTCTTATATCCGAGCTTATCATGACATCTTAGTGTTAACTGAATTCTGCGTTGATGCTTATCATTGGGACTCATCTTACTACGCACATGTTAATTATATTCCTATACAGTTGTGAATTGAGTTCACTATTTGATATATTCGTGGAATCAGTGAGAGCTAAGTGACTATCATTGTCAATACCAATTATATAACATGGGCAGTCCAGCCTTGTGAGTCTTAATTTACCAATCCCAAACCTGAGCACGATCAAGTTTGAGAATCCTTGCAGTGAGAACACCTGAAGTAGATCACTATCTTATAGGACTGTCGCGTGCTTTTGTGTGTGATTTTTTTTCTTCTCTTAATGTCTTTGAAAATTGGCGGGTCACCATGACCCCTTACGACCGTACTACCTGGCTTCTCGCTTGCTGTCAATAGAACTAATTGTACTTGTAATAAACATGTTCTCTGCGCACTTTACCTCTTACGTCTGCTATTAGAAACAGGTTTGGTCGTGGAGTCTCGCCACGGTTAGAGTATAAATAATGTTAGCTCTCCTAATGTGTTTGTAAATAGATTAAAAAAGTTTCCCTTGGTACAGTGTATATAACTTCATCCCTCGTGCGCTTGCTGTCAATAGAGCTACTTGTAATAAACGTGTTCTCTGTGCACTTCACCTATTACGTCTGCTATTAGAAACAGGTTTGGTCGTGGAGTCTCGCCACGGTCAGAGTATAAATATATATGAAGAGAGAGCTCAGGGGAAGAAACGGCTATGTCAAATTTTTGTAGTTTTGAGATATTCAAGTTTTAAAGTTAAAACATGTACAGATTTGTTATAAATTAACTAAATAGATTTGAATTTTTAATAGGGCCAGAGACATATTTTTTTCATAAAACCTCATTCAGACCATTCTATTTTTCACCCTCTATCAGATACAGGGGATAACTAAAAAAAAATTTAAAAAATGTGACATAGCCGTTTCTTCCCTTGTGGTCTTCATATGTTAGCTCTCCTAATGTGTTGGTAAACAGAATAAAAATTGTTCCCTTGGTACTACAGTATAGATCACTTCATCCCTTATTCCAACACACTCACCGTATCCGCCGTATCCCCACCCGAGTCCCCTACCACCCATCACCCACACACACACTTAAACCTACCCATTGAATGATGAACGTTTTGTTGACCCCACTGAAACGTTTCTATACTCCAGATACTTGTAAACATTCCTCCACAATTCACTCACATTAAACTTGCTGTTTCTATTGAAACTCTTATTCATTTGAGCTAACGAAAAACCATCTCTTGGTCGTATCATATCATGTCCCTTGTATTACACAAAAGTAACATACTCTTTTACCATTCATTATACTCATAAAGTCGTTTATTACCGGTGAGGTTCGTTACATGAAGAGTCATGTTGCTTAATACGTACCTTACAGAAATCCATGTTCGCTTGTGCAGTTTGCCTGCTATCTATTTATATTAATGCAATTTTGTCTATTTCATGCGCTCTGCTCCTGTTATTTTTGTATTGTTTTGCTTTTTTGTCAGTTTAGTTACCCATCCTTTCATCAAAATATATGATTAGTTAATCCTAGATTTAAAAAAAGACGACTTGATTTTTGTTTAAAAAGGTGACCATTAATACTTATTTTAATTTTTTAAAAATTAAATACATTTAATCAATTTGTATTTTAAAAAAAATTGTCTGAAAATAATAATTTTAATATCTTCTTTTTTTTTAAATTGTATTTTGTTAATGGACACAAAATAGTTTTAACATAATGAAGTGTATTTTATCGCATATGTACCCTACCCCGTCAATGTCAATGCAGTGAGAAGAAGTCAGTACAAACAGCGCCGCCTTTGAATACAGCTCTGATTTCCTTGATACCTGGGCGTGTAGAGACAGGAAGCGTGCGAGGAAATGCTGGCTGAGCAGTTAGCTTCTGAACTATGCTTTTATTTCCCCTACTGCACCAACTCAATATCACCGCTGGTCTTCTCTTTATGTAAACAGCTATTGGGCCCAGGAATTCGTATTCCAAAGTTAGGATCTAGGTTCATGGAAAACGTTTTCATTTTCTTTAATTTTGAAATATACAAAATATACAAATGTATATATATATATATATATATATATATTATTAATGACATTAAAAAATTGATGCTCAACCTTTGACGTCATAAACAAAATGACTGTATACGCATATATAGTCACAAAGACGTTTTCCCGGAATACAGCCGGATCTATCTGCTAGTAAAACTCAAAGACGTGTATATGTGCGTTTGAAGGCTGTTGCAAAGATAAGCCGAAGATTTGCCTCGTCATTTTACGCGACTCGCCGTCCCGGCCGATCATCCGCCAAATTTGAACGTTGTGTGATGTTTGTGTCCTTACATCTGGTACATCTCGCGTGATAAGACTGATTAAGTCATAACCCGAGAAAGAAGTTGAGGGCTTTGAGATGTGTGTACCTAGCACACGCCCGCAACTCGCCCACACGGACTTCTGTTTGAATGTATACCCAATAGTACATGGCGATAGTTCAATGGGAGTAACGTTGACGCAATGAAGAAATGTTTGGGATGTGCGAAGAAAGAACGGGTGAGCTCAAATTTGAGTTTTTGTCACATTTTTGACCTTATGTACGTCTTAGCGGAAAGCACAGTTATTGTCAGTTCGAGATATTGAATCATCTGTGACTGTGTCATCGCTATACATTTCTGCTGTTCACAATTTAGTTACAAATCCAAGTGGAAATAACTGGGTATTTTGAAAATGTATTGAAAAGCTAGTTAGTTCTTTTGAAATTAGACATGTTAATATATCGCCACTTTGTGAGGAAACTGTCTTCATTGTGTTTATATAGACCAAAAGTTTGTCGCTATTTTCAAGTATACCGTCGTGATTTTGTTGTTACAGCAGACTAATATGTCGATTAAAAAAAAATTTCATGTGTTGTACTGCCGTGATTGTGTTGATATAGAAGACTAAATATGTCGATTTCATGTGTTGTACTGCACGTGATTGTGTTTGTAGTACTGCCCGTGATTGTGTTTATATAGAAGACTAAATATGTCGGTTGTATGTGTTGTACTGCCCGTGATTGTGTTTATATAGAAGACTAAATATGTCGATTTCATGTGTTGTACTTTCCGTGATTGTGTTTATATAGAAAACTAAATATGTCGATTTCATGTTTAGTACTGCCCGTGATTGTGTTTGTATAAAAGACTAAATATGTCGATTTCATGTGTGTACTTTCCGTGATTGTGCTTATATCGAAGACTAAATATGTCGATTTCATGTGCTGTACTTTCCGTGATTGTTTTTATATAGAAGACTAAATATGTCGATTTCATGTGTAGTACTGCCCGTGATTGTGTTTATATAGAAGACTAAATATATCGATATCATGTGTTGTAGGTTCCGTGATTGTGCTTATATAGAAGACTAAATATGTCGATTTCATGTGCTGTACTTTCCGTGATTGTGTCTATATAGAAGACTAAATATGTCGATTGTATGTGTTGTACTGCCCGTGATTTTGTTTATATAGAAGACTAAATATGTCGATTTCATGTGTTGTACTGCCCGTGATTGTGTTTGTAGTACTGCCCGTGATTGTGTTTATATAGAAGACTAAATATGTCGGTTGTATGTGTTGTACTGCCCGTGATTGTGTTTATATAGAAGACTAAATATGTCGATTGTATGTGTTGTACTGCCCGTGATTGTGTTTATATAGAAGACTAAATATGTCGATTTCATGTTTAGTACTGCCCGTGATTGTGTTTGTATAAAAGACTAAATATGTCGATTTCATGTGTGTACTTTCCGTGATTGTGCTTATATCGAAGACTAAATATGTCGATTTCATGTGCTGTATTTTCCGTGATTGTTTTTTATATAGAAGACTAAATATGTCGATTGTATGTGTTGTACTGCCCGTGATTGTGTTTATATAGAAGACTAAATATGTCGATTTCATGTTTAGTACTACCCGTGATTGTGTTTGTATAAAAGACTAAATATGTCGATTTCATGTGTGTACTTTCCGTGATTGTGCTTATATCGAAGACTAAATATGTCGATTTCATGTGCTGTACTTTCCGTGATTGTTTTTATATAGAAGACTAAATATGTCGATTGTATGTGTTGTACTGCCCGTGATTGTGTTTATATAGAAGACTAAATATGTCAATTTCATGTGTAGTACTGCCCGTGATTGTGTTTATATAGAAGACTAAATATATCGATATCATGTGTTGTAGGTTCCGTGATTGTGCTTATATAGAAGACTAAATATGTCGATTGTATGTGTTGTACTGCCCGTGATTTTGTTTATATAGAAGACTAAATATGTCGATTTCATGTGTAGTACTGTCCGTGATTATGTTTATATAGAAGACGAAATATGTCGATTTCATGTGTTGTACTGCCCGTGATTGTGTTTATATAGAAGACTAAATATGTCGATTTCATGTGTTGTACTGTCCGTGATTGTGTTCATATAGAAAATTAAATATGTCGATTTCATGTGTTGTGCTTTCCGTGATTGTGTTTATATAGAAGACTAAATATGTCGATATTATGTGTTGTACATTCCGTGATTGTGTTCATATAGAAAATTAAATATGTCGATTTCATGTGTTGTGCTTTCCGTGATTGTGTTTATATAGAAGACTAAATATGTCGATTTCATGTGTTGTACTGCCCGTGATTGTGTTTATATAGAAGACTAAATATGTCGATTTCATGTGGTGTACTGCCCGTGATTTTGTTGATACCCAGCCCACCACCAGCTGTAGCCCTGGTATAAGGACGTGTTGAGTTTGTGTCTGCACTGGCGTGTAGCAATTTATTTTTGCAATAGCCAATCAATAACATGATATGGGTCTCATGTAGTGATGTTAGTGAGTACATTTTAGGGATGGTATTGCGTAGTTAGTGAGTACATTTTAGGGATGCTATTGCGTACATTGTAGGGATGGTAGTGCGTACATTGAAGTGGTGGTAGTGCGTACATTGTACTGATGGTATTGCGTACATCGTAGTGATGGTAGTGCATACATAGCAGTGATGGTAGTGCATACATAGCAGTGATGGTAGTGCGTACATCGTAGTGATAGTATTGCATACATAGCAGTGATGGTAGTGCGTACATTGAAGTGATGGTAGTGCATGCATTGCGGTGATGGTAGTGCGTACATCGTAGTGATGGTAGTGCACACATAGCAGTGATGGTAGTGCGTACATGTGTTTTGTACGCCATACTTTTATTATTAACTTATATAGTCTAAAACACTTTTTTCCCTTTTTAAAAATACTTTCATATCTTCATGGTGAAGTTAAGATTATTTATTTATGTACATTTTTTAACGCAATTTCCCCAGGGAATTGTGTTTATAGATTCGAAATGTCTGGCCAGTCTTTTCGAGCTTTGAACAGCAACCCCTCCTAAACCATACCAGATAGAGGGTTCGGGTCTTTTGCAAATATGTTAAGGAGTTCCCAAGGATGTGCACGGGCACACAAAAAAAATAACGCAAAGATTTACTGGATTTCTTGGAAAATAAAATTTAAAAAAACGAAAAAATATCAGTATTTTGTTAATTTCTCGCCAACCATAACATCTATCGGGTTGAAACAAACGCCAAACGGTAGCTAAAAATAATCATAACAATTTTGGAAAAGGAATTTTTGAAAAATCTGTTTTCGTTCGACTCCCGTAATTTTAGCAGCCATTTGCAGATAGCAATTGATTTGTTTAGTTTCAAAATTATTGATTTCAAATTACTTTTAATGTAATCTTGAAGGATAGTTAATGGGTTTTTCCCGCTTTGTGAATGCTTATGTTAGATTGTTGCGTGTTGCGCATTATATTGACACATTATTGGTGTGATGTAGCGTGAGGGGATATGACGTCATATTGTGTTCAGTTTCAGAATTACTTATTTGAATCGACTTTTAATGTAATCTAGAATGATTTCCCTTGAATACAAAAATCGGAAATTATTTGTTGGAAATTGCGTATACTCATTCGAGTTTTTATTACTTGTTTAATGTTAAAAACAAAGTGTGATACTTTTGATAAGGAATACTTTTATAAAATATATTTATCGTATTTCTTCACACAACCACCCGGCCCTAAATCTTGTTAATAAAATTATTCAACTCATTTTAACACACACAAATCGAAATGAAATTATGAAAACAACTCGCTGCTCAAAAAGCTGCCTGAGCTCAATTAGGCAATTTGCTCTCCGTACACATTGGTTGCGTAGCTTCTCTTTTTCCTTTCCCTCAATACACTCTTTAGAAAGCTTCTTTCTCTCACTCTCTCTTTCTCTCTCTCTCACACACACACACACACTCTTTTTCTCTCAGCTCTTTCTGTTTTTCTTTCTTTATTATTTATCAAATTAATGCATACATTATCCATTCTCCTTTATTACAATAAAAAATCAAGCATATCATTAATTATTTGAAATTTTCTACATTTCAGATTCTCGCAGGCATCTCAGAGATCGAAGAGGCTCATGCGTCACAAGAAGGCGCTGTCAATCAAAGAGCTGACCCCGACTCAACTCACCTGCAGGCCGGCCCAGACTGCAAGGAACGAGTCCGCGCCTCGCGCTCACCTGTCCGCCCACAGACCAAACAGAGGAAGGCCCCCAGGCGGAGCTTGAGCCTCCCCTCCGGGGGCCTCTCCTACGGGGACGTCAAGATCTTGTACAAAGATGGACATTTCGTCACCGTGGGGGCCCCGTCCGAGAGGGGGCCCTCAGAAAAGCAGGCCGGCGAGGACACAAACTCCTCACAGGATAGCAACTTGGAGAAAGCAGGTTATGACGCTCCCCGTCACAGGAAGCTGTCCTCCTCGGCCAAGGAAGTCCACGAGGATTTTTATGACCAGGACGGGAACATGCGAGCTGAGATTCTGTCTCTGCTGGAGAACGGGATCACGGGTCCCCAGCAGTTACTGGCAGAGGCGGCGCTGGCATTGGATTATAACTGTAACAGGTGGGAGGAGGGGGACCTGGGGAGGAAGACCAGACCTGGGGCTCCTATCTTCCTGTCGCTGCCCAGGCGCAGGCAGAAAGGCCATAGGCCGGCCTCTGTGGACGAGGTCCATCTGTTGAAGCTCTACAGCAAGTCGCAGCAGTCGCTGGTGAGCAGCACCGAGATGGAGCGGCGGAGGAGAGAGCACGAGCTTGGCGACGACGGCGGGAGGGTCAACGACGGATCCACCCTGAAGCGCAACAACAGCTTCACCGAGGCCATGGGGTCAAATCTCATGCTGAACGATACCGAGAGGGGCGGGGGAGACACGGACTGTGATAACGGTGCAGACGACGCCCAGCATAGACTGGTGGATGATTCACGGAACGGGAAGTCCCGCTCCAAGGGACCCGGATTTTTACAACGGATGCTGAAACGCAAAGGCTCGGCCTCCGATAAACAACTTTCGCTGTCGTCCAAGCCGTCCAAAGAAGACCTCTCGGCATCTTCGTTGTCGTTGGTCTCACAGACGTCCACCACCAGCGCGGGCCAGCCGACGTCCCCAAACAAACGTGATGGGCGGGACACCTCACTCACGCGAAAGATGTCCTTCCGCGGCATCTTCAAAAGGAAAAGCTCCACCGACCTGACTGTTAAGAAATCTTCCCCCACCCCGGATGAAGCGGACGGTCCGCCCCTGGCAGCGTTTTTGCAAAACGATGACATCGGAACCGTGTCCAGTCCCCCTGCCTCGTCTCAGCGGCGGCAGCTCAGAGACATCGGCGAGACGGACCTGCTCGAGGACGATGTCTCGAACATGGACGAGTACGAGTCTTTGTCGCAGACCTCGTCGAGGTCAAGGTCGCCCAGGACTCCCCTCTCCAACTCCAGCTCGCACAGCTCCTTGTACTACAGCGCCGGCTGTGAGGACAACGATAAAACCCCCACCGCTGACTACGGGCCTGTCGTACATCGCCGCGCCCGTGGCTCGTCCGGGAGATCTCGGTACTTGGGCTCGGCCCGACTGTCTGGCGACTCGTTCTCCGAGTACGACTTCAGCTCTTCGGAGTTCCAGGGTTCTGAAGACACCTTGACCCCGCGATCGTTCTCCCCGTGCGTCGCGGACGTCTCCGCGGAAGGGGAGCGAACTCTTGTCCCCAGCCCTGCGTCTCCCGGCGATGGGTTGTCTCCGCCCATTTACCAGAAACTGACGTCCAGCCCCCAGGGGGCGAGACGGAGGCGGTCGAAAGATGGAGCGGTTTCACCCCAGGCCGGTCAAGGGGTGGACCGAGGGGAGATCACCTCCAGCAACAGCAACGACTCCGGTATACAGAATGATGCCAACGTCACGTCGAGTGCTGAGTCTATACAGGTGAGAAGATGCCAGTGTTCCTATATGATCTTAAATGAGACGGATAGACATTATATTGTATTTTTTTGTTGTATATTTGTGACCACTATATACTATAGTCAATTTCAACCAATCTTCAGTGTACCTGTGTTTTATGCTGCTGGAGATGGTGGATTAGAAATGGCACCCAAACATTCACGGTGGTCATGCATCAATATTCCTATCTTCTTTAAGTTACTTGACAAATCACCCATTCCAAAGTAGGGGTCTACCGATATCAGGATATTGGCGGTATCGGTAGCATGTAAAGGTCCCGATATTGACGTCACCGATATTTCACAATAAGTGACATTTTGACCCCAAAAAACATTCAGAAATAAAAATTATCATTTAGATTTTTAAATATCTCCACAAATGAATATATCGATCCCGATACCAGTATTGAAAGAACTAAAAGAGTCCGAATATTGATATGTACAGACACGATACAGCGTCACATGTGCTAATTTTGACACAGTTTAGGTATCGGCCGATTTTCGAATACTCGGAAATACTGTGTAAGTGATGCCGATACCGAGTATACCGTAATTGCTCTATAGCCAAGATGTACGCAGAATCGAAGATGTCTCAAACATTTCGTTTCGTACGGAATAACAAAATGTACCGTGTGCAGACTTGTTGTCATTGGCAATCATTCATCCTTCAACCTCATTTTTACTATATTACTATTGCTTTGTTCCCATTGTTTCATTCATAAAAGGTGGCCGTGTGCAAAAGGCATTTAACTATTGGTTAAAATTAGTTATGAGTCAAAGTTGAAGGTTCAAAAGGAGTTCCTAATTTTATGTGTACATTTTTAAGGCGGACAGTTAGTTTTGTCTTGAGTCATAATGTAGGTCATGATCTGGAACTTGTAAACACATCAGAAACTTCGTTTAAAGATAAAATTTACTGTTTATACAAATTTAAATGAGTTATTAATAAAGAATATTTTAAAAACAATATAAAGAAATAATAATTTTATTTATAGTTATAGCATTGATCCTGAAAATAAAATCATTATTAAAACGAGAAAAAAAATGCTTGACGCGAACAGCGGAATTAAGGTCACAAAATGTGGATGTAAATATGACCGATGGTTTTTGTCCTAACAAATACTCATATCGGCGAAGAAATTTTTTTTTAAAGATCGGTAATATCGGCAAAAATGCATACCGGTTGACCTCTAATGTAAAGTTTAAATAATTACGAGATGACGTCATCAAATATGACCGCTGGTTTTTTGTCCTAACTAATACTCATATCGGCAACAACAAAAAAATTGGCAATATCGGAAAAAAATGCATACCGGTTGACCTCTCATGTAAAGTTTAAATATGATAAATAGTGTTAAAAAGTTTAAATAGTGATAAATTTAAGAATGACGTCATCAAATATGACTGCTGGTTTTTGTCCTAATACTCATATCGGCAACAACAAAAAATCGGCAATATCGGGAAAAAATGCTTATCGGTAGACCCCTAGTAAAGCAGTTTAACTTTATAAGAATATCGATTACTTCTAACATCCTCCTCCCAAAGCTCTGTTCATAGTAATATAGACTCATTATACAGTCAATTTCCGTACTAACTTGCCAGAACTTACGTTTCCTTCAATGTGTACACGTGTATTGAAGTTATCTCAAAATGTAATTGACTGTACGAAAGGCAAATAACAGAATATGAAACCTAACCTGCTCGTAGTACTAATTTCTAAGAGTCTGAAAATTGTAGCCGACTTGTGTCGCAAACTTAAGCTAACTGCCATCACAATGATATTTTTAAAAGTAACGTTTTTCTGTGTGTCGGTGAAAACGACCATACGATAAACAGGATTCCTATCTTGATTAAACCCTCAACAAATGGAAATATCTAACTTTCCATTGATCCGTCAAGAAAAAAAAATAGATTTATAACCACGCAAAAAAAAGTATGTGCGTGTAATCTTTTGTTTACGCAGTTGCCCTGTACCTGAGAGGACCCAAAATCCGCCAACTCATCTATTTCCGCCACATTTTTTCCTGACTCCCCAGGCGGCAGTCAAGCTGAGAAAGTCCAAATCGCCGTCCCCGGTGGCCGAGAGACCCAAGTCGGACATCACTGTCCGGTGGGCAGACTTGCTGGAGCAGGTCATGGACCCAGGGGCCATCAAGTACCGCAGGGACGCTGGGAAACTCCGCAAGAGACCGCGTCCAAAGTCTGACATAGGTACGACTCGTTTTGTGGTGTGCTCTGTGGGTTGTATTCCTCATCCTAGTGTAGTCCCTACATGAAAACAGTCTCTACATAAAAGTAGTCCCAACACTTTTGTAACTCTCAGAGGCGTCACTAAAGGGGGGATGCGGACCCTACGGTGTGACACCATCACAAGGTGTGACACCACAACGTAAAATTCTGTATGTTCCCGTTATTTGGCACTGGCAGATTTGGAGGAGGTCTATGGGTAGAGTCATGAGCTACCGCACTTGGTGACACCAACCCTATTGACGCCTCTATGACGTCATTTCAATAAAATATTGTGAAAAATATGTATCTAAAGATATTCTGTCTATATTTGAGATTACATATTGTCTTTCCTCAATGAGGGTTATTTATTCATGGGGAAATGTAAGGTATAGTTCAGATATTAATATGTAGTATCTTTGTTCATGGGGAAATGTAAGGTATAGTTCAGATATTAATATGTAGTATCTTTGTTTATGGGGAAATGTAAGTTATATTTAAAATATATAAAATTTGTTTTGTCTTCGATTTTTAATTGACATTGAACCTTTTCAGGCCCAAATATTGGATATTTCTTCAAAGTGTTCACTAAATTGTGTGTTGCTGAAAGTTAATTTCAAATATTTTTTTAGCAGATTATTTAAAAAAGGATGTTATTCTCAAATGATCAATATTTCCAATAGCCCTCCCCTAAAATTATTAACGTCATGACACTGTCAAGAGCTCTTTAAATTCAGACACGCAACATTTCTGTTTCCAATTTGTTCAAGTGAAAGTCTTGCAATTTTAAACATATTTATTTTTTATTACTTTTTGACATTCTATCTTTTCCCGCAATGTTCGCTTTATTAAATCTATAATAGCAAACGTAATAATTGTTCTGCAGATTATATTTTATCGTATGAACTGCAATTGAAAATACGTTTTTTTTGGTGGCTTATATTTTATATTGAGTCCCTAGTCATCAATACAAATGAATGAGTACATACGAATTTTTAAATTATTTTTTAAAAATATTTTTGACGAGCATGTGTGTTATTATCATTTGATGGTCTGACACCAACAAAAAAAAACACAGCCCCTATGCCTATGTCCTTATATTTGAGTTTCTCCCACATCGACAGATGAAAGTTTGGAGGATGAGGGTCTAGATAATAAAGAGGATAGTGAGGAGGATTATGAGGAGGAGGATGAGGTCGATGGGGAGGAGGAGAGCGACGAAGGTAGATTGGTTCTTCACTTCTCTGCAAGCGGAATGGCCTTCTTTGTGTATTGGATATGCTTAGAGAACTCAGTGGCGTAACTAGAGGACTTTTCACTGCCCACCACCACTAAACCCATGATAAGCCACGCACCTTATGAGGCGAGTTTCTTTACTCCGGCCTCAAATTCCTGCTCATATTTTCACACAATTCAAGCTGTTCAATTATTTATTCTTTAATTCACGCCTGACGCGTGTTAAATTGTATAGCTAAAAATAGAATGAAGTAATATTGAATCACTTTCAGTTATTATTCGCCCCCCCCCACCCTCAACCCGCCCCAACCCTCACCAAAACACCACCTTAGCCCTACGAAGTGGGAAGAGGTGGAGAAAGTCTCCCCCCCCCCAACAGTTACGCCACTGTTTACATTCTGAAAGCTAAAAAAAATCCTGCATCCCCTCTCGTTCTATCTATCAGCATGGCTGACTAACACAGATGTTAACTTGAAATCTTACGCTGTCGAATGTTTTAATACCTTGTAAGGAGCTAAAAATAGATCGGGTTTCAAATAAAATTTTCGTATGTCTTTATTTTTGGAATAGATGCGGCTGATTTCCTGGGCTACGGCCAGTTTGTTTTGCTTATATATCTGTTTACTCGTGCTTTCGATCAAATCTGGCCTATATTTTCATTTGGAGAACTTGTTTGATATGCCGCATGTTCATTTTTTTTTCGTTTTTGAAGCTTTATTATCCTACAATAAACAATAACATTGATGTAATTTTAAAAAAATTTTTTTGATATAAACCAACTAAAATAGCATATGCGTGTCTTGATTTCTTTCATTATCGGTTTAACAATACTAAAATACTAAATACTAAAACTGTTTCTGAAGAGCGTAGATCTAACTCTGTATAGTTTCTGTGATAACCTTTCTACTGATCTGAATACTTAGTATGGCAACAACACACCACAAAAACACAATAACACCACACCACAACAACACACCACTGTTACAACAGTCTCACAAAAGGACTTACGGGGACCTTTGTGACGTCATAGTCTATTATTTTTCACCAACGGGGGACAAGACGAAATTTCTATAGGACCGAATATTATCTCCTTTTTTTTATGTCACACAAGGACAACGGTTTAGCAACACAGATATGATAGGCCAAACACTCGTTTGTTACATGGTCATATAGGAGAAACTAACAACAATACAATCACGCTTCAATTTATATTTTATCTTTGCTTCTTAACAAAATTGAAGATCATTTGAAATCTGAAACACCAGTGTCATCTGAAAGACCTGTGACATCATAAATCCATGTGACATCATAAATTCTTGTGACATCAGAAATCGCTGTGACATCAGAAATCGCTGTGACATCAGATATCGCTGTGACATCAGAAATCGCTGGTGACATCAACAAAAATCCATGGGACATAAAAAAAAATCCCTGTGACATCGGAAATCCCGGTCTCAACTTTTACATCAGAAACTGCAATGACAACAAAAACTCATAACTGCTTACTTCCCTAAATTTCCTTTCGACTGAAAATCTGAGAACTGCAAGTGGCCGTCAGCATTGAGTCGTCCTGATCCGTGCCACTCAAATGCTGGTAACAGTATCGAGGTCCCCGGCCAATGCCCCGGAGATAATAATTTACTTTGGTCGTGGCCGTAATGGCGCTACCATTAGGGGCCATTAGGGGAGAAAGGTCCTTCAACCGAGGTTCTCAACTTTTTATCGTGTTCACCGAAGAACGAGCATCAATGAGACATAGTAAAACATCAATTTTTTGTCGCGCTGCCTTTTTCAGTATAATTTGACAAAATCAATTCTATAAAACAAGACAACAAACGGAAATCTATCATCTTTTGAATTCGAAAATGGGTTCCTCTTATAAACTTTCAAATAACAAATGTAGATAAATGTCGTGCTCTTTGATTTAAATCGCGCGGTTCACCGAGAAAACGGCCCCGGACAAATGGGCTCCGACATAACGGCCCAGACAAAACGGCCCTGGACCAATAGATGGACTAATAGTTAAAAATACAATCAAATATTACATTCGTATTTTTACTCACGGATTCAGTGTCATGTTTAGTTCACAAAAAACAATAATAATGACATCACAAGAATGGATTTAATAGCCTTTACTCGATATGGTACCAAGTCACTGTTGTTTGTTGACAAGAAATAATATAATAACATAACAAGAAATAATTTCACAATTTTACCACTTTTTTAAGGGTGAAAAAGTCGACAAAAGCTAAAAATGCACACACACACACAAAAAAAAATAATTTTTTTTTGTTAAAAAATGTAAACAATTAGTCTGGGACCGTTTTGACCGGGGCCGTTTTGTCCGGGGCCTTTTTGACGGGTCACCAAATCGCGCACCATCATTTTCCACCCCCACCCACGATACACACACATATTTCTTTTTATAAACACAATACGAAATGCATTTTTTCTGGTACAGGACCGTATGAACTTTGGCCGCAGGGGATCTACAAGTTGGGATCCGCTGGCCTACATGACTGACTAACGAGGGGAAATGTGAGAAGCATCCCATATTTATCCCAGGAGTCGGCTGTATTCACGAGGGAGGGTTGGTTGGGTGTGGGGGGTGGGGTGAAGCTACTGGTCTGTTGGCTGGTGGTGATTCAGTCCCACCCAACACATGGGGTCATCACTTCCCACAAAGAAAAGGTGCCATAGTAATTATTTCACTAGTACTAGTAGCGGAATTTAATTGGCCTTTTATATATTGAAGCCCACTCCCTCGTCGTCCAAGTGGATGTCTCTAACAGCAAGTCCAGTCATTCGGCGAGAGAAAGGACATTGTTATTTGCTAAGCAAATGGTCAGGGAGATATGATCATCTTTCACAATGAACATGGCTCAATTTCTTCGAGTGGATCTCATTTCAAATCATCTTTTCTGCATAACACAGCCCATATTTTATCATACCTTCATGAGAGAGGAGGCGCTTTTATTTACTGGAAAGGTACAGAAACATGGCGTGTAGAAGACGGATGTCTTGTTGTCACATAAGTCTACTGAACTGTGAGACACCACAGGCCCGACGTTTAGTCGCTACACTCAGTCATTGAGACTAAAAGACGTGTCTTTAAAGACACACACACACGTAATGAAACAGGTCTTTCTCCTGGTGGGGGAAGGGGCGCAGATCTCTATTTTTATATTTTAAAAAAAAACGAATCCTCCAGAAGCCGGGCAATGTTAAGTCCTGGCCAATCGTCGTGAATGTCTGGATTAGCTAGACGCGCGTGCTGGCAGATTGTATGTCACGCGGTGAGATTGTGGCCCAAAACGACTGGCTGTGACATTTCCATCGGCAGCCCAACTGTGGAGTAATTAACTTAGGCTGGTAGGTCTATCACGGTGCCACTGCCCTGCACGTTGGCTTTTATTTTTAGCCACATATTGCGGAGGGCCGTAGACCAGAATGGGCAAGCTGCGGACCCGCATGCGGCCCGAGGAAACACTGAACGGCCACGACACGTTCAATGTTGATCTAAATATGTCGTTAAAATAATTATTGTATGTAAATTTTTCATGTAAAATGTATGTGTCAACGCGTCGGCAAAAATTAAATTCAAAACGCTGAAAAGTTCTGGTATACTCCAGGAATTGATAGCGTCTTATTAACTTATAAGGTTCCTTCGGGTTAACGCATTTGTTGCTCTTTACCTGTGTCCGGTGATATAAGTAGCGTGTAACGATAAATCCTCAGATGGTTGCTTGGCAGACAAAATTAAGACTGATGCATTTTAGATTTGGGCATACGGGCTTTAATACGTTAGTCTGTTTAAAACTTCTGAGTTTGATATAGTGAACCCCTTTTGAAACTATTGACCTCCGATATTCCTTTTAAGCTGCGCGGTCTGACTGATGCCGCGCAGCAGATTAGAGTTACAGCTCAAAAGAATGAATGGTGTGCAACTTTACACGCGAGTTTTTTTTATTTTGCACAGAGTCCAACGAACCCTTAGAGGGAACATTGTTTACCTTCATCAGTTTTGGTAAATAGAGCGGGGCTTAAAAAGTGTGTAGAGAGAGACCTTGTAGTTGAGACAAAAATTGTTTTCAGGAACACCAGACTTCTTAATTTAAGCAACAGTCGATCAAAGTGTGTTTAAAGTCTAAGTCTTGGGGGATGAGATCTTGGGTCATTCCTTAACGGTAAAAAAAATATATCAACCGGTTTTAAGGACATCAAGATTTCTTCAACGAAGCTAATATCCAGTTTGACTCAAAAAGCCGTCTTGCTAATATGTGACAAGTTTGTCCGTGTACAGTCTGCATCACTTCCTCCATGGGCGGGCATTTACCCTCAGTGCCCACGAACGGGTGGCACTCACACACACTGACACATACACACACGGACACTCGCACTGACACTCACACTGTTACAACACACACATTCACATCGCGTGCATGGATTAATGGACGCTATTGGACGTGACGATTACAATGGATGAATTTTTGCTACTGATTCTCGGAAAACTGTGTAAACATTTTTATTCATTTTGTTTCATTCGCTCATTTTTTTGCATCTGTGTTCTATTCATTATTGCATGACTGTTTGCTTCATGTCTGTGTCTGCCTCTACTTACAACGACCGCTAGGATCATACGATTCACAAACTTCTTAATGTGTTGTACTTATTACTGTCTCATCCATCACTTATTTGTCGTGCTCTTATAACAGATATCACTGTTATTTATTTATTTTTAAAAAAAATTGTTGCCTTAAACAAGATATTGAATGTGGCTTTTAAATTTTAAGTATCAACGGTTTTAGTTACAAAAGTTTTAATCATCTTAAGAAACGAAATTCTTTTTTTTTCCTGGTACGCTTGAAAAGTGATTAAAAAATAATTCTTCTCGAAATGATGTTGACGCTTCAAATTAAGTTATATTTTTGTGTTCATAATTTTTTTTTAATGGTGTATAAATAGTAAATAGAAATTTGAGGATATGTTAAATGTATGAAACAAAATTTTGTTAACGTTTACGTCGTTTCCATATTTTATATCCAAGGGTATTCTCCTCGAATACAAGAACATACTTTCAATAGATCTAATTGTCTCCATCTCACAACCTCGGGATTGCATACCTTTATATTTATAAAATATTGATTGATTTATCCAATATATTCCGAAAATCTCAATATTTAAGCTGTCTTTTTTTTCTCAAGTTTTATTAAAGCGTATAATAACTTAATCTAATTGTTGTTCTTGTTGAATACTAGTCCATTGCATTTTATAGTAAGCTTATATATGATAGCATTCACGAGATGCAAAGATTAAGTCCCTAGTCCACGACCCACAACCATCCCAAAAGTTTGTGTTTGTTTCCCTCGGGTGTCGTGGTGCCCAGGTCGTCGCCATTAGATTCTCACACGTGTATTTTACCTCAATTCCACCGCAGGCGGATGCCACACGCTTGAATCGCGGCGGGCCGTCATCATCAACGCCAACAGCCTGAGCAGCATCCACGTCTCGGGGGCCGCCCCTGCAGGGTCAGTGTCCAGTATCCTCAACATCAGCGCCGCCAGCAGCTCCAGCGACATGGTGGCCATGCACTCGGGAGAGTCTCTGCTCAGCCTCGTGGAGATGAGGAGGCCGACACGAGAGCGGGACGTCCTCTCGGCCAAACTGGCCAAATTTCGACGGGTGAGTCGTTACTAAAGGGTTAATATCATTTTTGACTAAAAGGTTAATGTCATTTGTTACTTGTAAATGGTTTACTTAT
The DNA here is from genome assembly GCA_944989445.1 of Ampullaceana balthica. NCBI lineage: Eukaryota > Metazoa > Mollusca > Gastropoda > Lymnaeidae > Ampullaceana > Ampullaceana balthica. The sequence goes on along the minus strand of CALYLW010000246.1, from coordinate 182,465 downwards.
GAATGTATCTTGTAGGCGTTCTCTCAATACGTAACCTTGCATCCAATAATCCTCTGAAGAATTGGTTTCAATAAAACAACTTTAATATGTATACTATATACATGACTCCTAATTTGAGGTTATACAACGTGGAGTTCTCAAACACACACCATACGCCATGACACCCAGGACTCTGACACCCCCAACTCCTTTTTCCGCTCTTTCTCTCACGTGACCTCTCCGTCACTAATCATGTGATTCACACGTGACATTACTAAAGGGTTAATACCATTTGTTACTAAAGGGTTAATAACATTGGTTACTAAAAAGTTATGCCATTTGTTACTAAAGGGTTAATGTCATTTGTTACTAAAGGGTTAATGCCATTTGTTACTGAAGGGTTAATGACATTGGTTACTAAAAGGCTAATGCCATTTGTTACTAAAGGGTTAATGTCATTTGTTACTAAAGCTTAATGCCATTTGTTACTGAAGGGTTAATGACATTTGTTACTAAAGCTTAATGCCATTTGTTACTAAAGGGTTAATGTCGTTTGTTACTAAAGGGTTAATGACATTTGTTACTAAAGGGTTAATGCCATTTGTTACTAAAGGGTTAATAACATTTGTTACTAAAAGGTTAATGCCATTTGTTACTAAAGGGTTAATAACATTTGTTACTAAAGGGTTAATAACATTTGTTACTAAAAGGGTTAATGCCATTTGTTACTAAAGGGTTAATAACATTTGTTACTAAAAGGTTAATGCCATTTGTTACTAAAGGGTTAATAACATTTGTTACTAAAGGGTTAATAACATTTGTTACTAAAGATTAATGCCATTTGTTACTAAAGGGTTAATAACATTTGTTACTAAAAGGTTAATAACATTTGTTACTAAAGATTAATGCCATTTGTTACTAAAGGGTTAATAACATTTGTTACTAAAAGGCTAATGCCATTTGTTACTAAAGGGTTAATGTCATTTGTTACTAAAAGGTTAATGCCATTTGTTACTAAAGGGTTAATGTCATTTGTTACTAAAGGGTTAATAACATTTGTTACTAAAGCTTAATGCCATTTGTTACTAAAGGGTTAATAACATTTGTTACTAAAAGGCTAATGCCATTTGTTACTAAAGGGTTAATGTCGTTTGTTACTAAAGGGTTAATACCATTTGTTACTGAAGGGTTAATGCCAGTAGCATTGAGCTCAACACCTGCCGCTGTTCTGTAGGCAGTGATTTGCTTAAACAAATTAGGGGGGTTACTGACATAGACCGGGCCTAGTGACAGAATACATATTTTAAAAATATGTCAAGTGTTGAATATCTATAACAGCTAACAAATTTAGTTATGTATTATATATTCCATCGCACTATACTAATTCATCGAGATGAGCTTTCTTGTAAATATTTTCTGTTTTAAAGAGTTGTTACATGTTGGCGGATATTGGTTATGTTAGTCAACGGATAAGGGAATCCTGACTTCATAACTCAAATTTACGACATTGAAACATTGAAAGGAAAGTGAAATCTATCACTAAGGACGTATTACTGTAGTTTAATGCTTCATTAAAAATTATTTTGGTAACAAACAAATAATGTTTTTGGATAAATTAATATGACTTCTTATGTACAGTGTTGGAAGTATTGACACTTGGAATAATATTTGAAAAATGTTTTTCTTTAAGAAAAAGATGATATATTTATTAGACTCTATAATAATTTATCTATAATATGTAAACGCACGTGTATTTTAGTTTAGATTTTTTCTTCCCAAGAAATTCATCGCTTGTGAATTATTTCCATGTCTTCAGACAATAAGCCATAAAGGGGAGATTATTCAATTCGTCTTAGACTATCAAATAAAATTTACGCAGTTACTTCCATTCTTTTTTTAAAAAATAATTATAATTATACATTACAGCTGTTAGAAACCAAAATCACTACTGACCACTGACCACTTTTAAATTTCTTTCCACAAACCAGGGCTCTACAAATTCTCAAAATAGACTGCTAATAGCGTATTATTAAAGGCATCAATAATAATAATATATGATATTGACGTAGTACATCCATAACAAATCTAGTTGCTATTAGATGTACTTTTTTATGTTAGTGGTGTTTTAAATCATTTTTTTTTGGGTCGTTCTTTTTGTTGAAAAAAAGAAACAAAAAAAATCGTGACAAGAATTTTCTGTTTCTAATTGTGTAAAGTGTGAGCACTTAGGCTAAGATAACGGACACGAGTACACACACAAGCACAACACACAAACACACACGGACACAAAACACAACACAAACACACACGGACACACAAATACACACGGACACAGGCAAACACACAGGGACACACCAGTGTCGATGGTTACAGATGTAAATCGTATTCACCCTGCGGAAGATCGGGCAGGGTGGCACCTCTTCCATAACAAGTGCGGAAGATCGGGCAGGGTGGCACCTCTTCCATAACAAGTGCGGAAGATCGGGCAGGGTGGCACCTCTTCCATAACAAGTGCGGAAGATCGGGCAGGGTGGCACCTCTTCCATAACAAGTGCGGAAGATCGGGCAGGGTGGCACCTCTTCCATAACAAGTGCGGAAGATCGGGCAGGGTGGCACCTCTTCCATAACAAGTGCGGAAGATTGGGCAGGGTGGCACCTCTTCCATAACAAGTGCGGAAGATCGGGCAGGGTGGCACCTCTTCCATAACAAGTGCGGAAGATCGGGCAGGGTGGCACCTCTTCCATAACAAGTCAAGTCGTCAATGGAAATTTTGCAGAACGACGGTGTAAAAACTAATAATAATAATAAAAATCCAGGAAGTAAGAGACGGCAACTCTTGACCCAATCCGTTTGGAAAGTTGATCACGGCCCTTTTCCGTGTTGCCGCTCTTCTCTAACAACTTTTAACACTGTGTGCGTGGTTCTCAAGCACGAGTGAAGGGGTTTTATCGAGAGCCGCCGCTGGCTAAATACGTGTGTTTATATTATTTATCTATTATTTCCCTACAGCGAGCCATGTTGAATAAGTTTGATATTACAAGCCGTTGAACGTCTCCCAGCTTGATAAGCCAAACTGAATGTGACGTCAGACCTGTGCCGACTGTACGCTATTTTTAAAACGCTCAAAACACAATTCTGCGGCTTTGCAAAGAGCCTCCATTTCAGTTACGTTAATGCCTAAACTTCATACCCCCCCCCCATCTTCCTTCAAATACTGACGTCAAAAGAATCCTCTTTGTCTCGGCCAACTGTCACAGTTTTTTTTTGTTTTTTTATTTTCTTACTTTCCGACGCTTGTGGGGATGGGGCGGCCTCTTTTGAGAATCCCTTTTATTTTTAAACGCATGACATGACAGACAGGCGTATTTACAAACTAGTTAGTGACGACTGACGTGGTGGTTGTGGATGGGAGATGGGGGGGGGAGGGAACACGGCAGCCGAATAAGCCCGGTGATAGATCCTAGAAAACACTCGCGCCCTTGCACCGCGCAATTCACACTACTTATTGTGGACGGCCTGCAGGAATACAATGCGCCGTGGCTCGCGCTGTTGGATATGTGGATAAAAATGGCTTTGAAATCTACGCCGCTTGGATGTGATGTCGTATTGGATATGTGCATAAAATGGCTTTGAAATCTACGCCGCTTGGATGTGATGTCGTATTGGATATGTGCATAAAATGGCTTTGAAATCTACGCCGCTTGGATGTGATGTCGTATTGGATATGTGCATAAAATGGCTTTGAAAACCACACCGCCTGGATGTGATATGGTGTTGTGTATGTTGATTAAATTGGCTTTGAAAACCACGCCGTCTGGGTGTTGGATGGTGTCGTCCGGGCAGTTGATGCTGCCGTCGGTGTCCGTCTCGATATCGGCTCCATTTCTGGGGATATTTTGTGGAAATCTCAGCCTTTCGGCCATAAGGATATTTGGCTATTGTGTGTTCTCGTGTGTTCAGGATTAGTAGTAGAAACAATGTTATAGAAGGAAATTTGCTGTGTGACTTTATTTACACAAATAGAGGAGCTTGAATAATTTTTTTTCCTGAACTATTGTTACCTTTTCCTTTGAAACTTAAAAATAAAACATCGATTTCAGTTTTAACTTGAAAGTATTCAATTCATAAAAACCCGATTTCAGCTAGAGCTTGAATGTTAAATATCGACTTCTGCTTTAGCTTTTAAAATGGTGTTATACAAATTTGTGTTTGTTATTTTTGGTAATGATAATGTTCTTTAACCACCAAAATGTATAGATATCGTTTGTCTATTTCCGTTGTAATTTGAGTTATGGATAGTCATAATATAACCCACCCCTCCCCCCACATCCCCCTCCCCTCACACTCAATGAAGCAGTTTCTCCAACATTCTCCACGAACGTTAAAAAATATTTTCTAAAGGCCCGTCACTCCGACTATGCATTCATTGGCACAACACACCGGCTTGAATAATGTCTTGGTTTAAACATGATTGATGGTTGGGGGGTGGCGGAGGTCTTCGTTTTGATAGCTGGTCATGATGCCCGTCGCTGTGCTATGTCGTAAACTCGTAGACCTGTTCACATAATGGCTCAGTCGCATAGATATGGGCTTGTTAATCATAATGATGATGTCTGATGTGGTCTTGTTTCTTGAACTTCTCTTGTGGTCTTCTGACTCCATGTATTGTTGGGTCTCCTGTGACTATATTTAGTCTCTTGTCCTTTTTGTCTGACTTTGGCTATCTCTCATACAGCCTTTTGTCTTGTATCTGACCGTGGCTTATGTCTCAAAAGGGATTTGTTATTATCGCATCGGCTGCTCGGTTCTCAATGCAGTCACCGTCCTACTATCTTTTTATGCGCCATGACGTCAGCCATCTATCAGACAACCGCCCTGGCCTCCCGACCAAGTTCTACTGAATGTCTTAACGAGTGAATGTCTTAATAAGAAGTGACCATTATCTTGTCTCACAGAGCCGACTGTTGACCTAGTTCTTGTCACTCAGCTTTGTGTGACCGAGTTCTTGTTCACCTCTTGACGTTTCAGGTAAGAGTTTATCCGCTGTAAATCAATATGAAAGTTAAAATTCGGTCGTCTACACAATATCAAATCTAATATCTCCACAATCTCAAGTCAAATATCTGCACAATCTCAAGTCAAATATCTCCACAATCTCAAGTCGAATATATCCACAATCTCAAGTCAAATATCTCCACAATCTCAAGTCAAATATCTCCACAATCTCAAGTCAAATATCTCCACAATCTCAAGTCAAGTATCTCCACAATCTCAAGTCAAATATCTCCACAATCTCAAGTCAAATATATCCACAATCTCAAGTCAAATATCTCCACAATCTCAAGTCAAATATCTCCACAATCTCAAGTCGAATATATCCACAATCTCAAGTCGAATATCTCCACAATCTCAAGTCAAATATCTCCACAATCTCAAGTCAAATATCTCCACAATCTCAAGTCAAATATCTCCACAATCTCAAGTCAAATATCTCCACAATCTCAAGTCGAATATCTCAACAATCTCAAGTCGAATATCTCCACAATCTCAAGTCGAATATCTCCACAATCTCAAGTCAAATGTCTCCACAATCTAAACTCACTCCCAATAAGAATGCTGTCTTTTAACAAACTCAATGAGAGACTACAAATACATGGCTGAATTCAAAGATATTCTCGGCTCTTGAAGGGATACATTCGTTTTCTGTAATCTTTTTTTTTAAAGAACTATTCGTTATTTCGCTATATACAAGTATTGTAATTGGATATGCCCCTTTTTATTACACGCTTTTATTTAAGTTACAATGTTTGTATGTTGTATCCATCCACCCTTCCTTCCATCCTTCCTTCAAAACTTGAAACGTAAAATTATACCACTTCTGATGGTCCTAGAGACCTAAAAATTTTACCACATATAGATCTTGGATGACAATGCATTGTATCAAAATTTCAGATCGATCGAATGTACCGTATTGAAATTATTGCACTTTTAGTTTTTGTCTATATAAAATATTATCACTTGCATCAATGAACCATGCCTCAATTCGCCCTAGAGGGATACAATTATTATAACTTTAAAAAGTACTATCAACATCAAGTCTTGCTGGCCGAAATATAAGCGTGATCGATTGCCGACATGGGGGTAAGAGGTTCAATTTTCAGTTAGGGGAAAAAATTTTTTTTTGTATTATACATATTTAGTGCAATTTCTATATGTAAATAAAAGCGTGTCCTTTTTTAAAAAAAGATTTTTTTTTACATTTAACTTATTACCACGTTTTTATTAATTCGCTTTCGTTCCTGTTTGTTGGTTTGTCCAAGATTTTTTCAAATCTGACAACGTAAAATTGAACCACTTCTGATGGTCCCAGATATCTGAAAATTTTACCACAGATAGATATAGGATGACAATGCATTGTATCAAAATTTCAGATCGATCGAATGTACCGTTATTAAATTATTGAACTTTTTAGTTTATCTATAGTCTATATAAAAGCATCTGTACCGTCTGCTTTTGTTGATATCCGTGAGTTCACCCCGTGACCACATCACAATGTTTTTAAAACGTTGGGCGGGCGCTTGTGAAAAATAAATAGAGGTAAAAAAATATTTTAAGAAACCAGGTTGTTATAAGTGGACTAAAAAGAATAATATAAATAGAAGTAAAAAAAGGTTTTTAAAAACCACGTTTTTATAAGCGGACTAAAAAGAAGAAAATAATTTAAAACTTATTAGTTCAAGTACTTCGATTTAATATGACTAAAAACGTGGGGCGGGTGTTTGGTATAAAAATTAAAGATTTCTAATTTAGAAGGCAAAAGAGAGATCTATAAGTGAGAGAATGAGTGAACCGCATATGTTAAACCTCATAAGCGCCCGCCCCACGTTTTTAGTCATATTAAATCGAAGTACTTGAACTTATAAGTTTTAACTTATTTTCTTCTTTTTAGTCCACTTATAAAAACGTGGTTTTTAAAAAATCTTTTTTTTTACTTCTTTTTATTTATAACTTTTTTTTTCAACCATAGGAACAAGTCATAACGCGTTATGTCAGTTTTCTGGAATGTCCTGTAGTGTATGCAGTTATTATAATTAACTTCCTTGTTCCACAAAAATCAACTTTGTGAACTAGAACTTACTAAAATTCTATGTACTCAACGATAATTTTAAAGTATAAGGAATCCGCTATAAATCCAAGTGGACACTTAATCGGATATCTGACTGTTACATCAGTGTTACAGTATAACGTACTATTTCGCACGTATTACACTATGACGTACTATGACGTTTTAGGGTATAACGTAGTTTGATGTACGGTTGGCGGTTAAATGAAAGGTAACAAACTCGTCTCATCCCATCGACGCTTTTGTCCATACCATCATTGAATTGGTCCCATGAAATCGACGAATATTTCCCATGCCATCATCGAACTGATCCCATGCCATCATCGAACTGGTCCCAAACCATCAAGAATTGGTCCCGTGCCATCATCGAACTGGTCCCAAACCATCAAGAATTGGTCCCATGCCATCATCGAACTGGTCCCAAACCATCAAGAATTGGTCCCATGCCATCATCGAACTGGTCCCAAGCCATCAAGAATTGGTCCCAAACCATCAAGAATTGGTCCCAAACTATCAAGAATTGGTCCCATGCCATCATCAAACTGGTCCCAAACCATCAAGAATTGGTCCCATGCCATCATCGAACTGGTCCCAAGTCATCATCGAACTGGTCCCAAACCATCAAGAATTGGTCCCATGCCATCATCGAACTGGTCCCTTGCCATCATCAAACTGGTCCCAAGACATCAAGAATTGGTCCCATACCATCATCGAACTAGTCCCAAACCATCAAGAATTGGTCCCACGCCATCATCGAACTGGTCCCAATCCATCAAGAATTGGCCCCATGCCATCATCGACTGGTCCCAAACCATCAAGAATTGGTCCCAAACCATCAAGAATTGGTCCCAAACTATCAAGAATTGGTCCCATGCCATCATCAAACTGGTCCCAAACCATCAAGAATTGATCCAAAACCATCAAGAATTGGTCCCAAACCATCAAGAATTGGCCCCATGCCATCATCGAACTGGTCCCAAACCATCAAGAATTGGTCCCAAACCATCAAGAATTAGTCCGTTAGCATCAACTTATTCGGTAGTGGGTTTATCACAACTTTCCCAATAGACGTCTTTTGTAAAACTCAGTTAATGACTTTCTCACTGCGGCACTGAGCTGAATGCACGATATAAGTCGTGTGGCTAACGGGTACTCCGTGTGGCTAACTGGTACGGCGTGTGGCTAACTGGTACTGCGTGTGGCTAACGGGTACTGCGTGTGGCTAACGGGTATTGCGTGTGGCTAACGGGTACTGCGTGTGGCTAACGGGTACTGTGTGTCGCTAACGGGTACTGTGTGTGGCTAACGGGTACTGCGTTCGGCTAACGGGAACTGCGTTTGGCTAACTGGTACTGCGTGTAGCCTACAGGTTCTATATGTGGCTAACGGGTACTGCGTTCGGCTAACGGGTACTGCGTTCGGCTAACTGGTACTGCTTGTAGCTAACATGTTCTATATTTGGCTAACGGGTACTGATTGTGGCTATCGGGTACTGCGGGTTGTTAACGGGTACTACGTGTGGCTAACGGGTACTGCGTGTGGCTAACGGGTACTGTGTGTCGCTAACGGGTACTGTGTGTGGCTAACGGGTACTGCGTTCGGCTAACGGGAACTGCGTTTGGCTAACTGGTACTGCGTGTAGCCTACAGGTTCTATATGTGGCTAACGGGTACTGCGTTCGGCTAACTGGTACTGCTTGTAGCTAACATGTTCTATATTTGGCTAACGGGTACTGATTGTGGCTATCGGGTACTGCGGGTTGTTAACGGGTACTACGTGTGGCTAACGGGTACTGCTTGTGGCTAACGGGTACTGCGTGGATAAAAAGGCAATGTGCGTAGTTTGCCTGAATATTTGAACAGAAAGAACAACATATTTTGTAACAGCTGAAGAGGACATCGTTAAAACGTCAAGATTACAACCTCATAGCCGGAACCACCCCCCTCCCCCACGTTGCTTTCGGCCCCACCTCTCCTCCCTGAACATCCGTCTTTGACCACCCTTCGTGCTCTAAGTGGCCTCGTTTGCGAATGTCTGAAAATAGTGAAATCCGCTGCACACGTTGATAATAGAGTTACCTTTCATGATGACATCTCGTCCACTTCAGTTTTTTTAGAAAACCTGTGTGCCAATTACAAGTTTTAAATAATTTTAAAATATATATATATATATTTGTGTGTTCTTTTGGTCCCTCAAATGTTTCTTTTTTTTACCCGCGAAATTAAATCTCTAGTATTTTCACAGAAGCATAGATACGATTTGTGGAATCTGTTTCAGAGGCTTTCATGTGCTGTCAGAACAACTTTCATATGTTCTCAGAACTACTTTCATGTGTTTGTTGTCAGAACTATTTTCATGTGTTTGTTGTCAGAACTACTTTCATGTGCTGTCAGAACTACTTTCATGTGCTGTCAGAACTACTTTCATGTGCTGTCAGAACTACTTTCATGTGCTGTCAGAACTACTTTCATCCGTTTGTTGTCAGAACTACTTTCATGTACTAAAAGAACTAATTTCATGTCTTTGTTGTCAGAAATACTATCATGTGTTAAGAACTACTTTCATATGCTGCCAGAACTACTTTTGGGGTCTACTGTCAATGCTCCTTCTAAGGTTCGTTGGTCCGTGGTGCTAAGAAAAAAAAACTCGTGAGCAAAGTTGCACAGCATCCATCTTTTAGCAATATCTTACCAAATTTGCTGCGCGGTAATTCTAAACTACAGCGCGGCGCCTTTTTTCAGATATCTGCGCAGCCGCGTAGCTTAAAGGGAACATTGTCTACTGTATGTGTGCGTGATACGCCACCAGCCACCGAACAGCTTCACCGTTTTCTTCTATCTGCTTGCGGATGGATCTCCCGGTGCTCAAACCGTTCAGCCCTGGGAAGCAACGGGTTAATGTGGGACAGGGAATGCGCATGCCGTTACGTGAGGCCAGTCACAAACTGGCCACATAGCCTCAAATAGACTGTCCTTATCTGACCCATTTAGACCGGACCCTTTTATTGTTGTGACGAGTTTAAGTGAAATGGGAGAGATAGCTGTCAACAGTGGAGAGGTTCTAATTTATTTGTTTGTATACCACTGGTTAGGTCATTGTTGTCGTTTGTTTTTATACTACTGGTTAGGTCATTGTTGTCGTTTGTTTTTATACTACTGGTTAGGTCATTGTAGTCGTTTGTTTTTATACTACTGGTTAGGTCATGGTAGTCGTTTGTTTGTATACTACTGGTTAGGTCATTGTTGTCGTTTGTTTTTATACCACTGGTTAGGTCATTGTTGTCGTTTGTTTTTATACTACTGGTTAGGTCATGGTAGTCGTTTGTTTGTATACTACTGGTTAGGTCATGGTAGTCGTTTGTTTGTATACTACTGGTTAGGTCATTGTGGTCGTTTGTTTGTATACTACTGGTTAGGTCATTGTGGTCGTTTGTTTGTATACTACTGGTTAGGTCATTGTAGTCGTTTGTTTGTATACTACTGGTTAGGTCATGGTAGTCGTTTGTTTGTATACTACTGGTTAGGTCATGGTAGTCGTTTGTTTGTATACTACTGGTTAGGTCATGGTAGTCGTTTGTTTGTATACTACTGGTTAGGTCATGGTAGTCGTTTGTTTGTATACTACTGGTTAGGTCATGGTAGTCGTTTGTTTGTATACTACTGGTTAGGTCATTGTTGTCGTTTGTTTATATACTACTGGTTAGGTTATAGTTCTAAATTATTTGTTTGTATTCCACAGGTTACATGAACGATTTTTCATCGTTTCGGGTTTTTAAAAATTAACAAATAATAATTAACATTGATATACACAGAAATAACAAATCTGGGCCTAGACAATACGTGTTAATTCATCAGCCGTATGTGTTAGGGGTTGCCATATATGTTCTGGGCGGGTAGGTTTTCAGGCTATCGCTTAAAGGTAATACAAGGTGATGAAAATCTTTAATTTTCCGTCAGTCAAAGTAACTCCTCGGATAAAACTCCCGATATATGAGCTAAACTAGATGTTAATACCCCTGAGCCCCTTTTGGTACGTACTATTTTCTTGTCTGTTACGGATATTGAAATATTGTCTTAATAAATCTGCGGTATAAATAGCTCATAAAGCTAACATTTCCCTTATAGTTGATCGCCGTGGGAAAGTAAGTAAGTGGTCGTGGATTAGCGTTGATGCAAATTCAAACAAAATGCGTTCCGCAAATATGTATTGTCTAACATCTCCAGCTGATGGGAAGCTGTGACGTCGCCGCGGTCATTGTTTGACGTGTTATTTCTTGTGCATCACACTAATGACGTCATCACTCTCCACGGACATGTCAGCTGATCGACCTGACCTTTGCACCCCGCACAAATGCGCCGCCACCCTTTTAAAATGTTACGCCTCCCACACCAAAAAAAAACACTAAACTAACGAAACCTTAACCGTGTCTCTCATGGGTTGATCCCTGAACACAAGAACTGAGGACCGCCCTCAAGGCTAACCTTGATACGGAGACTTCGGCCTGAATTGTGGGTCATTCTTCAGTATCAAGACATCAAATGATTTTAAGCAAACGATTTTAGTTACCCTTGTGGGCTGTCAGGCTGCTACTACCACTGATTGGATACGGGCGTGTTACTTGTGTTACAGCGGTCTTACAGCGCACAGATCGAGGGATTTGAGCAAGATAGACTTTCTGTGACCTACAGGAGTTGGTCGGATAGACCCCAGAATCAAATCCTCTTCAAAGACATTCATAAAAAAAACAGTGACGTAAGACAGCTTCTCTAACTTAAGGTATTAAGTCGTGTATGAACCGTTGGTTAATGTCAAGTTTCCACTGAAAAGACCTAAAGTCGTGTATGAACCGCGGGTTAATGTCAAGTTTCCACTGAAAGACCTAAGGTCGTGTATGAACCGCGGGTTAATGTCAAGTTTCCACTGAAAGACCTAAAGTCGTGTATGAACCGTTGGTTAATGTCAAGTTTCCACTGAAAAGACCTAAAGTCGTGTATGAACCGTTGGTTAATGTCAAGTTTCCACTGACTGCCACCTTTGACAGTGATGTTGAAATGCAGATTTTAAGTCTTATAACCTTAATTTTATTACAAAATGTTCTTTACGTAAAGTTCCCATCAAATGTTTCAGTAGATCATAACTTACAATCACTTATTTCCGTCAAGACTGCATTAAAAACACATCTCTTTAAACTTTAATTTCAAAATTCATTGCACAACAATCAAACATTTCTTTAAACGATAAATGTAGCTTATGTGTACCGTATTGTCATTATAAGTTGTAGTTAGGATACGAATATTTCACATTGAATGCTTGATGTTATATGTGTGTTATTATGTTTATGTGAAACGTAGTGAGCCCAGTTTCTTGCAGGGGTACAGCGCCGCATAAATTATCAATGTATTTATTATTTATAAATGTTTCGGTACGTGTACCTACAAACACCAATTTCCGTCTGTTAATTATTTGTTGTTTTTTCCCCCGGCCGCATTCATCTGTTAGGAGAAACAGCTGAACAGACGCAACCCATACATTCATGAGATTTGTCACAGGGACTCTCATATTTATCATAAGGTCCCTTGGTTTGAGTTCAAATTAAAGGTCATTTGATTTTTTTTCAGTTATGCCTGCTGTCTAAACGTGACCTGAAAGTGTCTGTTGGTTTCACTTCTTTCAACTCCCTTTTGACCAACTACCTCCCATTCTGTAAAACGGAAACTTTGTAGTAATCAAAGTGACTTGCTGGGTGACTGATAGTTGACTTGGTGACGTGTAGACGACTCGGTGACTTGTACATGAGTTAGTGACTTGTAGATGACTTCGTGATTTGTATATGACTTGGTGACTTGTAGATGACTTCGTGATTTGTAGATGACTTGGTGACTTGAGATGACTTGGTGACTTGTGGGTGGCTTGAGTATGACTTGTGGATGACTTGAGGATGACTTGGTGACCAGTAGGTGACTTGGTGACCGTTGGATGACTTGGTGACCAGTGGGTGACTTGGTGACCGTTGGATGACTTGGTGACTTGTATAAGCAGCGCAAATAGACAAACCGTTATTCATGACTTGACTCTAATATGGTAACTTAGTGGACAGGAGCTTGTCGCCTGGCCACTCGTGTATATAGTTGCAGTTACAGTGCAACAAGAAGACCATTCACACTCAAAATAGAAAGTATCTGCCATGCGCCAGTTTTCCCGGCGAGAGTCTGCACAGACCATCGTTTGTCTGCCGCCATGTCTTACATCAAGCGTTGGGGTTAACATTTTTAGTGTCGTCATCTTGCTCGCGTGGCGTGTCAAGTGTCGCAGCACCTGGGACTAAAGTTTCTCTGTCCGATGAAGAGAGGTAAAGGACGGCCAGGGCTGGGGGTGGGGGGGCTGTCCCCACTGGGGCTCGTGACCAAATGTTATTTTTTTTTATGGGACTGATGTCGGGGGTTCAGAAACCATATTGAGATGCAGTTACGTTGTAAAGTGCTCGGGTTATTGTTCTTGGAGGTGACACACGACAGATGACATGTGTATTTCTCGTTGTTGGTACCTCCTTGGCCTCTTTGATCCTCTATTAGTCATGATGTCGAGGTCCTCTGGTCGAGATTAGCTGGCGATGATGCGGTGAGTTCGTTTACGGCTACGGTGAGTTGAATAGGGCAGTGCTTCTCAAACTTCTTAGTATGGCGGACCGGCAGGATATTTTTCCATTGCACCAGGGACCGGTGCACTATTTTCCCAGCACTGACAATTTTTTCTGTCCTTGGATAACTTCTACGGACCGGCGGCGGATGGTCCACGGACCGGCACCGGTCCGCGGACCACCACTTTGAGAAGCACTGGAATAGGGTAAGGGGAGGGTTGAAATCACTTTACATCGTCTTAAAGAAATCACTTAACTTCGTCTTAAATGATGAGTCTGTCAGTCATGTCTTAATTTAGAGCAGAAGGGTGTCCGTTGACCTCACGACAGAAATATCCTGTCCCTCCGGCCCCTTGAGCCACTCCTGTCATTGATGTCCATAGTTTTGCGGACCAGGTTCTTGTGGTAAAGATGCGGGGGGGGGGCTAATATTTAAACTCTGGCCATCGACTCATTTACGGCCTGTCGCCACTGCTCTGTGGGTCATTTTGATTGTGTGTTTGTGCAACATTGATGTGTAAGTATTGACTATTGACCGTCGTATAAGCACCGACCTATCTGTCCGTATGGGCAGGTGTGTACGGATTGGTCAATGTGTGAATATTGGCTGATGTTTTAATGTAGGTTCTGGCTGATGTTTTAATGTAAGTTCTGACTGATGTTTCAATGTATGTTCTGGCTAATGTTTTAATGTAAGTTCTGGCTAATGTTTTAATGTAAGTTCTGGCTGATGTTTTAATGTTAGTTCTGGCTGATGTTTTAATGTAAGTTCTGGCTGATGTTTTAATATAAGTTCTGGCTGATGTTTTAATGTAAGTTCTGGCTGATGTTTTAATATAAGTTCTGGCTGATGTTTTAATGTAAGTTCTGGCTGATGTTTTCAATGTAAGTTCTGGCTGATGTTTCAAAGTTAGTTCTGGCTGATGTTTTAATGTAAGTTCTGGCTGATGTTTTAAAGTTAGTTCTGGCTGATGTTTTAATGTAAGTTCTGGCTGATGTTTCAATGTTAGTTCTGGCTGATGTTTCAATGTAAGTTCTGGCTGATGTTTCAATGTTAGTTCTGGCTGATGTTTCAATGTAAGTTCTGGCTGATGTTTCAATGTAAGTTGTGGCTGTTTCAATGTAAGTTCTGCATGGCTGATGTTTCAATGTAAGTTCTGGCTGTTGTTTTAATGTAAGTTATGGCTGATGTTTCAATGTAAGTTCTGGCTGATGTTTCAATGTAAGTTCTGGCTGATGTTTCAATGTAAGTTCTGGCTGATGTTTCAATGTAAGTTCTGGCTGTTGTTTCAATGTAAGTTCTGGCTGATGTTTCAATGTAAGTTCTGGCTGATGTTTCAATGTAAGTTCTGGCTGTTGTTTCAATGTAAGTTCTGGCTGATGTTTCAATGTTAGTTCTGGCTGATGTTTCAATGTAAGTTCTGGCTGATGTTTCAATGTAAGTTCTGGCTGTTTCAATGTAAGTTCTGCATGGCTGATGTTTCAATGTAAGTTCTGGCTGTAGTTTTAATGTAAGTTCTGGCTGATGTTTCAATGTAAGTTCTGGCTGATGTTTCAATGTAAGTTCTGGCTGATGTTTCAATGTAAGTTCTGGCTGATGTTTCAATGTAAGTTCTGGCTGTTGTTTCAATGTAAGTTCTGGCTGATGTTTCAATGTAAGTTCTGGCTGATGTTTCAATGTAAGTTCTGGCTGTTGTTTCAATGTAAGTTCTGGCTGATGTTTCAATGTAAGTTCTGGCTGATGTTTCAATGTAAGTTCTGGCTGATGTTTCAATGTAAGTTCTGGCTGTTGTTTCAATGTAAGTTCTGGCTGATGTTTCAGTGTATGTTCTGGTTGATGTTTCAATATATGTTCTGGTTGACTGGTGAGTAATCGCTCATGTCATTCGTTGCGTCAACACATTCGAGAAGATGGTGTGTTTTCGGAAAGGATGGTGTTTTTTCGGAAAATATTTTGTGTTTTCGGAGAAGATGTAGTGTTTTCGGAGAACCTTAGAGAGAGCGTTGCTCTTCCACTTTACGGAGAAAGTTCGCTGGACCCATCGCCCAGACCGCTCCCCCCCCCCTTGTTGACCCATCTCCCGGACCCCCTGTGTTGACCCATCCAATCGAACACAATTACAGCTTTGTTCCTGTCGGACTCACTGGTTGGTTTGCGAACAGGAAATAAATATTGTCCCGGTCGTTATAGGGTCCGCGTCACCTCGGTGTGCGCAGATGTCCCGTCTCCGCTGTGTGCTCGTTGGTCTCTGCCCCGCGTATTTGTATTGAGAACGCCCTCGTGTTTGATGGGTGATTGGGGTGTTTGAGGGATTAACCCCCCGGGGATCTGACCACAACACTTGTGCTGTAATCCACCAAATGGGGGGGGGAGGTGGAGAGAAGCCTTTTAACGGTAGGCTTGGAAAAACAAGTTTACAACTGTTCAAATTTGAAGCGGGGGCCCGAGCGGAAATCGCTGGTGAGATGGTCCTGGTACGCAATGAGCATGCGCGGTCGCGAGAGCGACTGTAATTTGTAATGGAAATAAAAGTTAACCGTGGCCGCGAAATGCCGACGAGTGATAGCTGCTGATGTTTTGTTAAGCTATTAATTGGATTCAAGTGTCAGAGACATTTTGGAAACCGGCGGTGTTATTTGTCGGTATATTTCTTCAATGGAAGGCAGGTGGATTTATTCGATTACCCAAGTTTCCTGGAGGGTGTATCGAGTACGGAGAATATTGGTCAGTGGTAATATTTTAGTCATTTTGAAATGTACTGACCGGGGACATGTATACTGTACCATGCTTTGAGCCGTACTTACCAGGGACAGTTAACGTAAACTGTACCATGCAGTTACCTGTACTGACCAGAGACAGGTATACTGTACCGTGGAGTGACCCGTACTGACCAGTGACAGGTATACTGTACCATGTATTGACCCGCACTGACCAGGGACAGGTATGCTGTACCGTGGAGTGACCCGTACTGACCAGGGTCAGGTATACTGTGCCATGTAGTGACCCGTACTGACCAGGGACAGGTATACAGTGTCATGCAGTGACCCGTTCTGACCAGTGACAGGTATAATGTACCATGTATTGACCCGCACTGACCAGGGACAGGTATACTGTGCCATGTAGTGACCCGTACTGACCAGGGACAGGTATACAGTGTCATGCAGTAACCCGTTCTGACCAGGGACAGGTATACTGTACCATGTAGTGACCCGCCCTGTTCAATGTTCACCAGGAGGGGCAGCACATGACCTGAATATCCTATGCTAAGATATAATCAACTTTTTATTTAATTGAAAGACTTTCTGTCTGGTTGCATTTGAAAACTGTGATGCCTCCTTTTCTTCTTCTTTTTTTTAATTTTTTTTAAAATAAATATTATTGATCTTTCGATCGATTCAGATTTCTACGAGCATAGATCTCTCTTGCTCATTAGGCTTCGTTGACCTCATCTGCTTCACTGAGTTGACGGGTGGGGTGGGGGGGGGCCTCATATAACCCACTTAGATATTGCCTACGTACGTCTGGTCAAAGTTTATCTGGGATTTTATAAGCATTCGTTTGTTTTAAAAATACAATCGCTTTATGCTGGGTCGTTCATTTACAAAATAGTTTATATAAGAAATACTGAAACGAATTATGTGTGTGTATATAAATAAAGGACTTTTCAAGCATTAGACGTATAATGTTGGTTCTCATTTATTTATAAAGATGTTTTTACGGAAAGAAAACCTGTATAAAAATAAACCATTAAGTGACGTCAACATTGGATCCAAACCTAACCTTCTGGCTAGGGTAAAGTTGTCATTTACAGGTGTTCACGGTCTCACTTTGAGAAACACATTACAAGAAATTGTACGTTAAAGCTATCGCTTCGCCATAAGCAGTGCTGCCAGCGCTAGGTTTTTCAACCTAGATCTAGGTTTTTTCAACCTTGTCTAGGTTTCTAGGTTTTTCTTTTAAAAAATAAATAAACGATGTTAAAGTACAAAAATTAATAAATATGTGCAATTAATATCCTAAATAAATTCGGTTTTTCAAAAATAGTATTAAGAATTTAGTTAATGACGTTTTTAAATGGCTTCGTGTGAGTTACGATATTAGACTGTAGCTCACACTAAATACACACTTAAATGACAATAAAAGGATTTGAAACAAGCTAATTTTCAACTAGGAAATATGGCTTTTTTTTTGGGGGGGGGGATCTTTATGACGTCATATTTGTTTATTTTTAGCGTGTCTAGGTTTTTTCTTTCAGGTCTAGGTTTTTTCGACATGTTGGGTAGGTTTTTCCCAAAATTGTCACTGGCAGCACTGGCCGTAAGGCGTAAGTTCTCCAGTCATGGATCGTCTGATGATTCATAACCGTACAGTGAATAGTTGGTTGTAAAGTACATCATGGGGAATGAACGTTCATATTATGGCGATGGCGCCCCGTTGTGGTTATGTTAACATGTCCCGCTTCTCCCCTTAACTCTCTCTATCTCTCTCTTTCTCTATCATTCTTTATTTCTCTCTTTATATATATGTATGTATATATATATATATATATATATATATATATATATATATATATATATATATATATATATAATATATATATATATATATATATATTTATATATATATATATATTAGGGCTGCGGAAATTATCGATTAATTTCAAGATTAATCGTTAAAAATTTTATCGATTAAAATAATTTTAATCGATATAAATTCGATTAAAATTTAAGAAAATATTTATAATATTTTTATAAAAATTTTAATAATAATAATTATTAATAATTAATAATAATTTATATATATTTTTTACGTGAAAACATCTCCCGCGTAATATTAAAATTTATTTTATTAGTTTATGTTTACCGGCAGACGTCAACTATAAAATGGCTGACAGCCAGAGCCGTCTTTACACCATTTTGGGCCCCCGGGTAAAGAAATAGTGTTGGGCCCTTCCCCCGCAAGAATAAAAAATGAATATACATAATATATATAAATAAACATATTCCCATGGGGCCCATATGCTCGTGGGCCCCCGGGCAAATGCCCAATGGGCCTATGCGTTAAGACAACCCTGCTGACAGCATCAGCGCAGTTAAATTTAAACATATAACTAGAAAGTTGAGCAAATGTGTTGTTCTTAAGCTAACTGCGGATGGCAAAGTCGAATATGGTGAAAACGTTAACTGTGTCCACTGCCATAAACAATTCTTTTTTAAAGGATCAAATACATCGCTGACGTACCACCTTCAGCACAAATCAAGTATCAACACATTGTCATGAAATTTAGTTCAAAATATTCTTAATTTTCAATGTCCGTGAGAAATGTTCAGTTTAATGACATCATAAATTTCTATTTTTGGTTTTAATCGAAATTATCGATTAATTAATCGATAATTTTTCAAAAGTTAACGATTAAATTTAAATTAATCGATAACAGCCCTAATATATATATATATATATATATATGTGGTAAATATACACTTATTAATTGTAAAAAAATATTACTTTTCTCTTTCTTCTCCAATACAAATCTTGTTTCCCCAAAATATGAACGCCTTGTATCCATGCTAACTACTTGTTCACATCTATCTTCTGTGCCATAATACCGCAGCTTACAACAGACCCGACTTGTCTATCATTGTCTTTTAATACCGTAAATAGATTGTTAGAACAGCCCGACTTGTCTATCGTTGTCTTTCAATACCGTAAATAGATTGTTAGAACAGCCCGACTTGTCTATCGTTGTCTTTCAATACCGTAAATAGATTGTTAGAACAGCCCGACTTGTCTATCGTTGTCTTTCAATACCGTAAATAGATTGTTAGAACAGCCCGACTTGTCTATCGTTGTCTTTCAATACCGTAAATAGATTGTTAGAACAGCCCGACTTGTCTATCGTTGTCTTTCAATACCGTAAATAGATTGTTAGAACAGCCCGACTTGTCTATCGTTGTCTTTCAATACCGTAAATAGAGTGTTAGAACAGACCCGACTTGTCTATCGTTGTCTTTCAATACCGTAAATAGAATGAAATGGGGGAATGCCCTTTTTAATCTATTTTTTTAATTATTTATGAGTCCTGTAGGAGTTTCGTATGAGAGTCTCATGGAAGTGTCTCCTGTAAGTGTCTCGTGGAAGTGTCTCCTGTAAGTGTCTCGTGTGTCTATTTAAGTTTTCAAGCCAATTGAATGCTTCCTTGTTTGTTATACGATTCTCACAATCGCTGTCATCAGAGGTCAAGGGTCGTACCCTAAAACCGCTCACCTATCCACTTTTATATTCCTCGACCCGCCTGGACTGGAAGATGCCAATAAATATCCCCATGTGATAACCCCTTCCACCGACCTTGAAGTTACAAAGACTGCAGGTATCACCATGTGATAACCCCTTCCACCGACCTTGAAGTTACAAAGACTACAGGTATCACCATGTGATAACCCCTTCCACCGACCTTGAAGTAACAAAGACTGCAGGTATCACCATGTGATAACCCCTTCCACCGACCTCGAAGTAACAAAGACTGCAGATATCCCCATGTGATAACCCCTTCCACCGACCTTGAAGTAACAAAGACTGCAGATATCCCCATGTGATAACCCCTTCCACCGACCTTGAAGTAACAAAGACTGCAGATATCCCCATGTGATAACCCCTTCCACCGACCTTGAAGTAACAAAGACTGCAGATATCCCTATGTGATAACCCCTTCCACCGACCTTGAAGTTACAAAGACTGCAGATATTCCCATGTCGTAACCCCTGAGAGGCCGGGACTCGGCTCTCGCTCCTGTTGTGCCAGGGAATGCGGATAGTCACCATTGCCAAACACGTCATCGCGCCATCGGTGTGATGGTTTGTTGTTTGTGTTCGGTATGTGAGACAGGACCTGAGATTCTCGGAAGGTAGTCAGTCAGTCAGTGGTTGTTGATCTCTGTAGCTCGCCGTGCCCGTGTGCTTCGATGTGTGTATCGGAAATCGTTTGGCCACTGCGGTCTTGTTTTTGTTGATGAGTTATTAGTTGTCAGTGAGGTTCGAGGACTAGTTGGCTAAAAGTGTTGTAGACTACAGCAGGGGTCGGCAACCTTTTGCTAACTGTGTGCCAACTTGAGCCTTCAAATTATTCACAGTGCCGGCATCGCATATCAATTTTATACGATTTATAATCAACTTAATACAGGGGTATACAAGAAAACGTGAATAGTCGTGCGTGCCATTTGAAATTGCTTGGCGTGTCAAGTGTGGCACGCGTGTCATAGGTTGTCGACCCCTGGACTATAGCACTCACCTATAGTGAAGTGTTATTACCGCATTAGGCACCAGTGAAAATGGCTGGAGGAGGTCAATGACGTAATGATTTAGTTAAATTTATTACGGGGGGTATCACCTCTTCTTTACATAGAGGGGCGCCACGTTCAACCGTGTTTTCGTGAAAGAAGGGTGGCGAAATTCCCGGCCACTCTTCCATTAATAACCCTTAGCAACCCTATATATACGTCACTGGAGGCATAGATTTATTATTGTGAGCTATCCTCCCTGGTTTGTTTATTTTGTGCTTAGTACTTTAGTAAATTTATTTGACTTGTTTGTTTCTTCTATTGAATATAGTTTTAAAAATTTGAGGATTTTACTGACCACATTTTTTTTTAAATTTTAAATTTGCTCACACTCTTTATAGAGTAGGATGTTGTACGCCTAGTTCACGGAAGTTTGACCACTTATCGTTTCTGTGAACCGGATCACCACTCGGTTATCCTTTTGGTACGTTAATAGCCCTCGTTAGTTCCCCGTTGTTGTTTTTTTTCTGTTCATCATCCTCGTGTGGCTAGTACTGACGTATTTAAATATCTGTAGCAAAAGGAAGTTTATCAACGATCTGGAACTTGTATTTCACTGGCGCATTGCCAAATAGAATGTTAGTTTTTTCGAGGCTATATTCTGTTGTTTTACTGCTGTGTTATTTGGACTTGTTCCACGTTATTTCCTGACTTGTTTTGTTCCACGACTGTTCCCTACTTTTTCCGGGTCCGTTCCCTACTTTTTCGGGTCCGTTCCCTCCTTGTTTCGACTGATTCCTACTTGTTCCAGGTCCGTTCCTTATTTGTTCCGGGTCCGTTCCCTACTCGCTCCAGGTCCGTTCCGTACTTGTTCCAGGTCCGTTCCCTACTTGTCCCCGGTCCGTTCCCTACTTACTCCAGGGCTGCTCCCTTATTGTATCCTGTTCATGTGCTACGTTCCGGACTGGTCTCTCTGTCCCACTTGTAATACATGTAATTAATTGTCTCTCGCCTGAGATATTTGTTGTATCACCTACTCCATACAGGATTACGCTGTACTTTAAATTCAATACTCAGCCGACCTCACAATTCTAAATCTGGTGTAACTATACACCCCGCAACCATATCACAATACAGTGGTTCTCACCATTACTCCGTTGGGACAAACTCACGGTGACCTCAAAATGACATTGCTGGCAGCTCCAGGTCCCGGCGAGTCCGGCATGAACGGCATCGTCAAGAAACTGTCGATCTTTCTAGAACCCGATGACAACATTGTCAGTCGCCTGGAGCTCAAACGACAAAAGTTTCAGACCCACCGATGTGTAAGCAAATACTGGAAAAACTATATATAAAGATTTGGGGAGGTGGAGGATGTGTGGTAATAGTGTCCATTTCAACACTGGATTCTGTAATTGTTTCATACCATTTTGGTGTAAGAGTATTGGTGGATGTAGATTATGGAATGATTATTTGTAGATTAAGAAATGATAACGATCCACCGTTAAAATCTAAGCCTGTGATCATTGCTGTTTGACAAAATGTTTATGTAAACTCGAGGCAGCTATTTTTACAATGGTGCCCGTGCTGTTGTTTATTATAATTTAACTGCAAATAAATATTTTCTGTAAATGAACGTTTTCACAGAGAAGAGTACAGTATATCACATCCCTACACTAAGCCAGAGTTTCCTTTCATTTATTTTTTGTCAATTTCCAATTAATATCTATTAGATTTCTCTAGCTGTGTTTTAGATAATTTTAAAAAAAAGATTATGTTATCATTGTGAAATAAACCAGATAGTCCTAATATTATGAAATAAACCAGTATGTCCAGAAATCATCTTAAAATAAACCCAATTTGTCCAGAAATCATTGTGAAATTAACCAATATGTCCTCAAATCATCTTCAAATAAACCTTTTTGTCCAGAAATCATCTTATAATAAACCCAATTTATCCCTGAAATGAACCAAATTTTCCCCTTGTTTTCTCCTTGCAGTTGTCCACCCCGCAGCCCATCACCCTGCACGCTGAGAAGCCCACGGTCAAGCCAGGCAATAAGACCAGCCAGGTTTTCAGCAATCTGAAGCACGCCTACAGCATGCCAGATAATTTGGACAAACTGTCGAGAAAGAAGCATTACTTCAGCTTGATTGGTGAGTCAATCCACATTGGCACCCTAACCCCATTTAATAAGCTTCTGTCGGTCTACTCACCAAGTCGTCAGCTACGCTCTTCTGCAGACACGCGCATTCTCTGTGTTCCTAATACACGAACTAAAACATTTGGTGAAAGGTCATTCTCTTTTTGTGCAGCCAAACTATGGAATTCTCTACCATTGCACTTCCGGAGTATTTCATCTACCAAGTCCTTCAAGACTGCAATTAAGACGCATCTTTTCAAAATTTATGTTCAAAATTAAAGAAACACCATTTCTTTTTAATGATTAATGTTGCTTATGTGTATTGTACTGTTATTTATGTGGATATAATGCAGAGAATGTATATTTAAATTATTATATGTATGTTATTATCTCCATGTAAAGCCCTGTGAGCCCGGCTCCTTGCTGGGAAAGAGCGCTATAAAAATTAGCAATTTATTATTATTATTATTAAATCCAAGGGCCACATGCCTAAATGGCGGTTGTATCTGCATGAAATTAAAATAATATTTTGGTTCAAATGAAGGAATATTTACGGCCATTCAGCTAGTGAGACATGGCAGGTTTCTTGTATTGAAGACAATGTTATGGGAAATTATTTGGATTGTTTCCAAACTAATTGTTAGAGACAAAACTTGGCTTTTTTCTCTTTCTTAAAGTTCCTTGTGTGTCCTCAGGTTCAGACAGCACGTTGACAGTTCCTTGTGTGTCCTCAGGTTCAGACAGTACGTTGACAGTTCCTTGTGTGTCCTCAGGTTCAGACAGTACGTTGACAGTTCCTTGTGTGTCCTCAGGTCCAGACAGTACGTTGACAGTTCCTTGTGTGATCTCAGGTTCAGACAGTACGTTGACAGTTCCTTGTGTGTCCTCAGGTTCAGACAGTACGTTGACAGTTCCTTGTGTGTCCTCAGGTTCAGACAGTACGTTGACAGTTCCTTGTGTGTCCTCAGGTTCAGACAGTCAGAGTATCGCAAGTCACCAGAGTGGTGGGGATGAGTCATCCGACGAGTCTGAGTATTCCGTGGATTATCCGGAGAAATCGCTCAGCACCCGGACGTCTCACGTTATGTTGGCTGCTCTCGACCAGGTCAGTCCAGACATAGGTCTTGATTTTTGAGTTGATCAGTTCTGATCAAGTGAAAGCTACCAACATGGTGTCCATTGACTGATGAACATCTAAAATAGAGGGTGTATATAGTGTATAGTGAGGGTGTTTGTAAGAAGGTGTAAGATGGTGTATTATATAGACTGGCCGTGTCTAAATAAGTGTCTATTGACTGGTCATGTCTAAATAAGATGGTGTCTATTGACTGGTCATGTCTACATAAGATGGTGTCTATATCGACTCGTCAAATCTAAGTATGATGTTGTCTTATGATCCATCTGGTGTGTTAATGATAACTATCTACACAAGGCAAATAGTCCAGCCCAGATGATGGCAGGTCAAAGGTCATCATTTCATGTTGACACAAACTTGATTGTGCTGGGGGGGTGGGGTGGGGGGTGGGGTAATCCAAATGTCCACATGGGCAGATCCATAGGGTGGGCTATTGTGAACCAGTAGGTGGCGTTCTGTTCATAGCTCAACTCAGCTGTTTTTATGAATATGTAACTTTGTGTTGAAATATTTCTATTAAATTCCCTTTCAAATACTAATTTAATTTTTCATAAGCATTGTTTTAATGTATAAAGGGAAAAGTAACCCCCCACCACCACACCCCCTCCCCCTCACGAATTCTCTCCACACCCCTTGTATTGAGTTTCTGGTCCTCCCCCTGTGTTTGAGTGTGAGTCATTAACAATTGAAGCTGGAAGTGATAAATTTCCTGTAGTTAAATCAATCAATCTCAACCAAATCAACAAAACAAATAGGTCACACTGAAGTTGGCGGGACTGTTATCATTGTTAACATATCTTAGATTGTGGCATGGACTAAGATGAGCTTCCTATAAGCTTGCCATCTGCTTTTTATTCATAATAGGACTTCGTCTAATCCCATTAGGAAAGATGTTTAGACCTTAAGTTGGACTCGAGTTTTTTTCCATCTCTATTTGTATCTGAAGAAGTTTTATCATGTTTGTAATTTTGATTTTTCCCTGGTTACGTACAGATCTACGGTGATGAGCACCTGACCTACGCTGAAGCCCTGTGGGATCATGTGACCATGGACCCAGATGAGTTGGGTTTCAGAGCCGGGGATCTGATATGCGTGACGGATGCCTCGGACAAGCACTGGTGGTTCGGAGTACTGGACGGGCACGAGGGCTGGTTCCCTACGAACTACGTCAGGGTAAGGTCATGCTGGGTCAGATGATGTCACACATACACTTGTTTAATTACTGCTAGGACTGTTGTCTAGGACAGGGCTACTCAAAGTGGTGGTCCGCGGACCGGTGCCGGTCCGTGGGCCATCCGATGCCGGTCCGCAGAAGTTACCAAGAAAGGACATTTCGCTGCCATGTCAGTACAGTGAAAATAGTTCACCGGTCCCTGGTGCAATGGAAGAAATTCCTGCCGGTCCGCGATACTAAAAAGTTTGAGAAGCACTGGTCTAGGGTGCATCAAAGTTTTGGTACATTGTCTTGTAATACTTCACATTTATTCACTGTCAATTTTACAGTACATCTTTTGGTAACAACTTTCAGTAAAATTTCATGGCACAATTTCACCCAAATTTTGTACAGTGATTCTAACACCATGAGGGAAGATGTCACATTATGATAAATATGTTTATTAAGTTTGCTGAGTTAACGATTCACAAACTGGTCTAATGAAAAAAAAATCACAGCAAAAAGATAGCATTACGTCTTTCAGTCTTAGGTTTTTCTATATTTTCATGCTATTTTGTTTATTATAATTTATCTATTAGCTGCGAGTCAACCAAGACATTATGGAGGAGGAGTTAGCCTTCCTGCTGGCAGAGAAGGAGGAAATGATTGCCCCGCAGCATTCTGGGAATGTCACCATGGCGCCCAACTACCTGGACAAACATCAGGCCAGGGCGAACGTTGTCAACGAAATCATCAGTGCTGAGAGGGAGTATGTCAAACATCTCAGGGACGTCGTGGAGGTGAGGGATTTTTTATAAGGGAATAAATCTCAAGTTAAAACCCTTCGCCATAACCAGTCTGTCCGTAGTTACTGAATTCTCTGTTGTATTGTCTGAGATAGTTACTGCATTGGTATTGTATTGTCTGACCATAGGACCAAATAGAATTTAAAACTGAACACTATTTCTATCTGTCCCTCAAGGTACTACACAAATTCTCCTATACTTCCATTCACCCAAAAATTAACAGTACAAAATAATTTGGATAAGTCACAAATCTTCAAACTTCCTATCTAATAAGTCACAAATCTAAAAACTTCTTATCTAATAAGACACAAATATTAAAACGTCCTATCTAATAAGACACAAATATTAAAACGTCCTATCTAATAAGACACAAATATTAAAACGTCCTATCTAATAAGACACAAATATTAAAACGTCCTATCTAATAAGACACAAATATTAAAACGTCCTATCTAATAAGACACAAATCTCCCCAGGGTTACGTCAAACAAGCCCGCAAGAGGCCTGAGATGTTCCCTATAGAGAAAGTGACCGTCATCTTCAGCAACATCGAGGATATCTACCTGTTTGCCACACAGCTGCTGGAGCACCTTGAACTCTGCATCAACGCTGACCAGCCACACCTCAGTGAGATTGGGCAATGCTTCCTGCAGAAGGTAAATGTTTCTAGATGGAGTATTTTATTTGTGAGCCAGATTTCAAGTTTCATGCCTGGTTTATTTTAATCCTGAGAGCTGGCTATCCACCTTAAATCGCAGCGGTTGCCAAGACATCAAATCTCCCTTTTTTTAAAAATCTGTAATGACTTACAGCTTTCCAGCTATTAGATGATTAGCAGCTTGAATGACTCAGTATGTGATGTTGCAGTTGAGGCCCTGCCAGAATGTGAAATGTTACATTGGGGTGATGAAGTAATTACCCCATTTGTGATCTCAGCTGTAGTCAAGGCCCTGCCAGAATGTGAAATTTTACATTGGGTAGATCAGTGTTGTCCAACAGAAAATAGTTCACGGCACACTAAACTGGTAAAAAATTTGCGCGGCACACCTCTCAAAAAACCAAGAAATCGTGTTTATTCAAAAGATGTTTCATAATTAATGAGATACTTGAGCGTTTTCTTTGGAGCAGATGAGCTCAAAACGCGGCTCATTGCTGGATAAGCAAACTCTCATTTCTCTGTCTATCATCTGCAGTCTTTCACGTTTGACGTGTGCGAGCAGTTGCGCATTTCCGCTGTTGTCAGTACTTTCATCGATTTGCATTGCCCAGAGCTTTTGGATGTCGTCGGCTTCCGCAAAATGCTCTTTAATTTGATTGTCCAAATCTGTTGAAATGTCAGTAATCCGACGTCCCATCGTCTGGTGAGGCAGTGGAATCTTATTTATTTTTTCAACAGCGTCGGGTCCCAACTCCATAGTCTCAACTGCGATTCGTAAAGACGGCAATATGATTGTCCCAGCGTCCAAATGAGATTTCTTTTGTTTGACCAAAAGATTCGCAAGTTTATAGCTTGCTAACTGAGCTTAGGCAGGAATTGAGGAACATTTCTTCATTATTTTTTTATTGCAGCTCTAAGTTGGACCGAATGGATGCAAAAAAACTTTTCGGCTTGTCTTTCAATCCTGGATGATTTGAGTTAAGATGCCGCTTCAGTTAACTGGGGTTCATGGACTCATTGGACAATGCCATGTTACAATTAAGACAAAATGGAAGAGAAGGATCATTTGCACATTGTATGAAACCATACTCAAGATATTCCTAGTGATATTTCCGTTTGTTAACATTCTTCTTGGATTTCGCAGCTCTCTCTCCATTTTGATGGTCGCTGGAATCCTTCTGGCTTCTCTTCAAAAAATTATCCATAGCCGTCTGTAATTAAAAGTTTTTAAAAAAGTGAACGGCAGGAAAGGGTTTTTATTTACATTTACTTACAACAGATATTTATTCCCAATGGAGGAGAGAAATTTTGTAGCTTTCAAGAGATTCTCACAACCAGAACAATTAGGGGTCTACCGATATATCGGCTGGCCGATATATCGGCACCGATATCTGGATATCGGCAATATCGGTATCGGTAGCATGTAAAGGTCCCGATATTGACGTCACCGATATTTCATAATAAGTGACATTTTGACCCCCCCCAAAACGGAATAAAAAAAAACTATCATTTAGATTTACAATATCTCGACAAATTAATATATCGACCCCGATACCAGTATTGAAATAGTCAAAAGAGTTCTAGTATTAATATGTGCAGCCACGATACTGTGTGCCATGTGCTGTGATATTGTTTAGGTATCGGCCGATTTTCGTATACTTAAAATACTGTGTAAATAGTGCCGATGCCAAGTATACCGTAATTGGTCTAATAAATGTATAACATGTAAACATTATGTTCACGTAATTGCTCTAATACTAACAGCAAAGATGCACGCAGAATCGCAGATGTCTAAATCATATCGTTTCGTATGGAATAACAAAATGTACCGTGTGCAGACTTGCTGTCATTGGCAACCATTCAACCTTCAACCTCATTTTCACTTATTACTATTACTATTACTTTGTTCTGATTGTTTCATTCATAAAAGGTGGCCGTGTGCAAAAGCCATTAAACTATTGGTTAGAATTAATAATTATGAGTCAAGGTTGAAGTTTCATAAGGACTTCCTAATTTTGCTTGTACATTTTTATAAAGGATTGTTTGTTTTGTTATGAGTCCTATGTAGGTCATGATCTGGAACTTGTAAACACATCGGAAACTTTGTTTCGGGGAGCAAAAAAATCGGTAATATCGGCAAAACTGGATATCGGTAGACCCCTTAATTATAAAATATAAATAATTACGAGTGATAAATTTAAGAATGCCGTCATCAAATATGACCGCTGTTATTTTTGTCCTAACAAATACTCATATCGGCACTCATATCGGAAAAAAATATCGGTAATATCGGCAAAAATGCACATCGGTAGACCCCTAATATTTTAAATAATTACGAGTGATAAATTTAAGAATGATGTCATCAAATATGACCGCTGTTATTTTTGTCCTAACAAATACTCATATCGGCACTCATATCGGAAAAAAATATCGGTAAAAATGCATATCGGTAGTCCCCTAATATAAAAGATAAATAATTACGAGTGATAAATTTAAGAATGACGTCATTAAATATTACCGCTGGTTTTTGTCCCGAACAAATACTCATATCGGTACTCATATCGGCAAAAAAAATATCGGTAATATCGGTATCGGCAATATCGGCAAAAAGGCATATCGGTAGACCCCTAAGAACAATACAAACATGAAACGTTTTTATTCCATTCTTTTTCAGTTAAGGATATTTTTTTTCAAAACTGAAAAGCCTAGCAATTTATGGTATTTTTTAAATCTTTCGCGGCACACTAAAGTTTTATCGCGGCATACTAGTGTGCCGCGGCACACCGTTTGGACAACACTGGGGTAGATGAAGTAATTACCCCATTTGTGTTCTCAGGTGAAAGGGTTCGAGATGTACTCTGACTACTGTAACAACCATCCCGCTGCTTGTGAGGAGCTGAGAGAGTTGTACCGCAACAAGAGATACAGGCATTTCTTTGAGGTACACATTAAAGTTATCCCCAGTACCGGCTAAAGTATTATTGACCATTATGTTATTGTCCATTATGTTATTGACCATTATATTATTGTAAATTATGTTGTTGACTATTGTTATTGTCCATTATGTTATAGTCCATTTTGTTAATGTCTATTATGTTATTGTCCAATATGTTATTGTCTATTATGTTATTGTCCATTATGTTATTGTCTATTCTGTTATTGTCCATTATAATATTGTCTCAAGGCTCCCCTTACTAATGGCTGTTCATTCCTTGTGTAAAACTCTCCAGGCCTGCAGGCTCCTCCAAGAGATGATTGAGATTCCCTTGGAAGGCTTCCTGTTGACCCCCGTCCAGAAGATCTGCAAGTACCACCTCCAGCTGGCCGAGCTGCTCAAGTTCACTCCCCCTGACCACCCCGACTACCGCTACGTGCAGGCGGCCCTGGAGGCCATGAAGAAGATAGCCACGCTCATCAACGAGAGGAAGAGGAAGATGGAGAGCATCGAGAAGCTGGCGGCCTGGCAGTTGTTGGTGGACGACTGGGAGGTCAGTAGACTGGACGGTGGCACCCGTTACAGGGGTCCTCAGTTCACAGCCACGGACACAAGTCATTTAATATCTATATACCCTGCCATGTTTGCAGGGATTTTTTAAAAAATCATTTATTTTTTTATGTTCGCTTGTTGATTTTTATAACAGAAATGAACTTTTTTTTTGGACAAAAATATTTTTATAAATCTTTGACATAATATTAAAATACACAGGCTGATTGTCAGGCAAAACGTTTTAAGTTATTATGCTGTTAGTCAGTTAGTTTATAAGGCAGTGGTCAGTTAGTTTATAAGGCAGTGGTCAGTTAGTTTATAAGGCAGTGGTCACTTAGTGGTTTTGCCAGTTTTTGTTTTTTCTCAAAAGTTAATTAATCTTGACTTCCTTGAATTGCAATGCCAATGGGGAACAATTAATTTAAGAAAAACTCTTTGGCCTCCCCCCCCCCTCTCCCCCCCCCTCTAAAAAGATAAGTCTGTTTTTTTTATTTCTTATTAGCATCAATAACCCTGACCTGTAACTAACTGACCTGTAACTAAATGACCTGTAACAAACTGACCTGTATCACTCCAGGGCCCAGACATCCTAGAGGACAGCTCCGAGTTGATCTACTCTGGGGAGCTGAACAAGGTGAACCACGCCGGCTGGTCACAGGAGAGGTACTTCTTCCTGTTTGACCACCAGCTCATCTACTGCAAGAAGGACCTCCTCAAGAAGTCCAGCTTTTGTTTCAAGGGGCGCATCATCATGGACGACTGCAAGGTTTTCAATCTACCGGACGGCAGAGGTCTGCTTTGATTTTATTTTTTCCTTCTTTCTTGTTTAACCTCTTCATTGAAATACATTCCTTCAAAAATTAAATTAGTTTAACCAAGAAAAAAAAACATTTCTCATATTAACAAATATGTGAAGCCAAACTTACTGAAGACTGATCAAATAATATAGAACATTAACTTTGACATGATGACTAGAGCCATCAAATTTTTGTTTATCATGTCAGATTCCCAGTACAATGTGACGGTGAGAAATGCCTGGAAACTCCACGACACCCACAGGGACAAGTGCTACCTCCTGGTGGCCAAGACGTCGGTCATCAAGCAGAGGTGGCTCAAGGCATTCCAAGACGAGAGGAGGAGGGTCAAGGACGACGCTGAAAACAGTGAGCCAGATTCTCATAACATTTCTTTTAAAGCCTGGGGAATAATAGATGTATTCTGAGATATTTGTTTTGTTTAAAAATTTTCTTATACCATCTATTAACTGCGGCTAGGCCACTGCACATGTGGAGGATAAAATAACCTAAATTATATATCACAATATTTTTTTTGACTTGTGATAACAAGGGGAGGGGCTGAACACCTTGGCCAAACACACAAACACAGCTTTTAAATTTCTTTATTAAAATCAAGGCCATAGATAATTTGTTATGTAAATAACTTTGGGCCTGCTAATCTGGATTAAAGGCTTTTGATTTATTTCTACTAAGTCGTCAGTCAACATAAATAAAAGTTTGTATTAAATTTCTTTCCCATTAGATTTTAACATTCCCGCCCACGTCAAGCAGGCAGTGATAACAAACTTCAAGCAGAAAACAAACCACAACAAGCCTAAAGGTGGGTAACTCATGTCAGCCTAAAGTTGGATAACTTGTGTATGTTATGTTGGTCTGTTTCATCCTTTTGACAGTAGCTCAACACGCTTCAATGGCTTTTGTGATGATATCTTTGTCAAATCTTTCCGCTTCAATGCACTGGAAAAATATGTTAATTTTAATGAGGAAAGTCTGATATTTTGAAACAGATTTTAAGGGGTTTTTTTTTACCTTTTACTCTTTTTTTTTAAAGTGGCTTTTCTTTAAAAAAATTAACATTTTAAGTGGAAAAAAGTTTTAATTATTATTTTTAAAAAACGCTTAATCTAAGTTGCATAGTGTTTAATCCGACTGATTTAATGCTGAAATTTGCAGGTATATTACTTTGGCTGACCCGAAAATCCTAAACACACGAGAAGGTGAAAAACGATAACAAAATTGCTTGTTTCTTCTTGGTTTTTTTTTAAACATGTGCTAAAGCATACCTCATCCCTACCCTACTCACACTGTGACACTTACTCCCTGTTTGAAATCTACTCACCATTGATGTGTGTAATTGTTGGGGAAACTGGACCACAATCTATTTATAGAATTATAACTGACCACTTCTGCAACTAATAAACAATTAAAGCTCTAATAAAAATGCAGGACTAGACACAAACCATGGATAAGCGTAGGACGCAATAATGTTCTTTTATAGAAGGCGCGTCTGTAACAGATAAGAAAGCACGAACCCAGCAATAGAACAAAGTAATTTGGAAAAACTTTGCCTAAATTTTTCACATATCTTTCAAATTTTTATTTGGTTTTGCTTATTTAATATGATGAACTAGAAGCTAAGCCACAAATCATTGATAGTAAATATATATTTAAAAGTTTACAATTTATTATTTTAGGGCTGGTACTGATAACAAAAAAATTGTTAGATTAATCTGTACAAAGTTTAATCGATTAGTTTCGATTAATTATATTTTTATAACGCATATATAGATCCCGTTAAGTTGCGATTCATTATTTCGCGAAATCGATTAAGTCGCGGTAATTCCATGGCTTCCAAATTTTGTGGCGTAACACAGCAAATTTGTTCTGGTATGCAAGAAATAAGGAAGAAAAATCTTTGTGTTTATGCAAGAAATAAGGATGAAAAAACCTATTTGATTACGTATGCACGTCTTAATAAATAATAATAATATGAGGTAAAAGTATGTAAGTAACAAAAAATTTTAATTATTAATAAATTAGGAGAAGAAAAAAATTAGAAATATTTTCTTAAATTTTAATTGATCAAATTAATTTTTATCAATTAAATTTTTTAACGATTAATCGATTAATTAATCTTTAATTTTCGCATCCCAAATTATTTACATTGATTTGTATCTTTAGCAAAGTTTAAATACATTTATATTGTCCTTTTACAGTGACCTTCTTGAAGGTGAATATTCTTATCAGAATATATTACAACTAATGCCTATAAGAATAGATTCATCTAAAGGAAAGAATA
Source organism: Ampullaceana balthica (assembly GCA_944989445.1). NCBI lineage: Eukaryota > Metazoa > Mollusca > Gastropoda > Lymnaeidae > Ampullaceana > Ampullaceana balthica. The sequence goes on along the minus strand of CALYLW010000246.1, from coordinate 148,971 downwards.
GTAAACTGGCTTTTAGTCATTTAATAAGCTTATTCTATTTCTATTCTATATTTTTGTTTAAAAAATAAAACCAAAACTATCGAATGATAATAAGAGTGTCAAGAGTGTGTTTGATGTCTACTCCCCTAACTGCACGTGGTGGTATGGCACTTGAATCCTGCATCCTTTCCACCCCCACTTATTAATTTAACTTATGAAATTCTTGTCGCTAGTCTCAGCATCTGCATCCAGTGCTGTAAGTGTGGCCCGGGGTGGTCAAAGCTGTTTGGTTGGGCTGGTCAAAGCTGTTTGGTTGGGCTGGCCAAAGCAGTTTGGTTGGGCTAGAAACTATTTTTGCATCTTTAAAATGTTGGGCTTTGGGTCACATTTTGTTGGGGCCTGTCCCGTGAAGCATTTAGGGACTTTTTTGTTTTCGGTCATTATGGTCTCCCCTTATTTTATCTGCCCTCAAAAGACTTGCGTTATTTTTTTGTCACTTATATAGTGGTTTCTTGTTACACTGATACAGTCGTGTGTCATCGGCACTGAAAAAGTTAACATTTATTGTCAGTTTTATAGTAAACTGTCAATGTGATAATAACTCAGGGCTTTAATGTATAATGGAACTGATTTTTTAAAAATGTTTCTCTCATATTTTATATAATCTTTCCAAACTGTTTTTTTTTAAATCAAATGTGTTCCATGTTTCAATTTTTCATGAATTATTTTCTTTAGTGAATGTCCGAGGTTGGCTTTCTTGATTCCAAAGGGAGGAAACTGTCTTCTTTTGTGTTTTTTTTGTTCAATCTCTGCCTTTTCTGTTTGTTTTAAGTTCTTTTCACTCTTTTGTTTTAAAAATAATTTGTTTCCATTTTAATAAAAACTCTCAACACTTTTCCACAATCATTTTTTCTATCAAGCATGAGGAATAAAACTGTTACCTTAGCAACAGTTGAAACAATTGGTCTGAGCTGCATGCCATGAAATGGATATCCCACCATTAAATCTTTACGTGTAACCCGCACTTACAGTCTATCAACCAGAGCTATTAAAATGCGATATTTTAAACCAACCCAAGTATTATTAAACCCAATCACTGTAGAAGATCATTTTGGCATTAATTAATCTCAGCTTTGGTCCTGCATAATATTAACGTTATCATGTGGTTTGGAACTAACTCAGGGCAGGCGCAGATATTTTTTTTTCTGTTTGTATTAATATTTTTTTAGCTTAAAAAAATTAAAATAAACTACAATGTATATTCAACAGTCAATTTATCTGAAGTTCAAATCTATTCTTAAATAATAAATGTATCAGTTGTTTTTTTTTCATTATTTCATTTGAATAAAAAAAAATCATCAAAAATACTAATCTATAAGGAACATTTCTAGGGTAAAATTATTATTATTAATAAAATATTCAAATCTTGTCTTAGAATGTGAAAGTGCACAGATTTTATTTGCAGTTTTTGTCAATTCATTTAAAAGAAACATAGACTCAATTTTTTTAATATCCTGTGTTGGCAGTATATTTAAATATTAAAAGAAAATGAAGTGCAATTATTTTTAATCCTTCATTTGAACACAGAAATTCTATTCAATTTGTATATTTAAAATCTCTGCAAAAATTCCCCACCTCACAACCAACTTACTCAAGTATTTTATAGGAACCATTTTCAGTTCATACACTCTCTAGTAACTTCCCTTTCTTCATAAAAAAAAACCTGGCCCAAATTCAATTCAGGTTCATTGCTATTTTAATGTTAACAGGGTCATGGCAAACCTTCCTAGAAAGATTCCCTTGTTAGAATTTGTAACTCATGCCATTGATAAAAGAGCTTTTTTAAACCTTTTTTTAAATTTTTTATTTTTACAGGTAAGAGCAAATTCAATCGCACCAACAGTGCGTCGGCAACGCTGCCTCGCTCAAAAGCCCGCCACAAGGTCAAATCTGATGGTACCCTGGAAAAGGCCACCAAAAAAATCAATTGGTTCTTTCTTCTGGGGAAAGGGAAATCGTGAAGATGAAATCATGGACAAAGTGTAAACCTGTAAATGACCCGCTTGGTCGGCAGGCTTACCTGCCCTTAATGCCACGGGCCTCTGAAAGGGTCAAGCTTCAAGAACATCAAGTAGGACAAACACCTCCAGATGGACAGTGGATTAATTTGTCCTTCCCATAATCCACCACTGCTCACAACCACAAGCTGGTCTTGTGCCAATTGTTGCGGACGTCATGATTCTTCTTGTGACCTGGCAAAGCACAAGGCCCAAACAGCCAGGTCTACACTTGCCGTGTGAAACTAAACTATAGGCTTGTCCCATCAAATGAGTGAGCAACTTTACGATAGTGTTATTCTATCAGAAGACGGATCGAAGTTCTTTTTTTTTCTCAAATGTTTCGTAGGCACCAAGCTTTTTCGAACTTATGTGCTATAAGAGAAAGGGGGAAAAAATCTGTCATACTATTATTAAATGAGTGTGCTGTGTTCTTGGTGGTGTTATGATAATATCCTTGCTATCAAAGGCTTCTGCTGTAAGTGGAACTGGATATAGGTGGATCTAGATCTTCTTGGATTATGTCTGAGAAGTGAGAAGAATTGATGACAATCCCAGTGGTTTATTATCTGTGAGTGTGAAGGGCCAACCACTGTGACGTAACTTTTCTAAACATTTTTTGAAAAATGTTGACAACAGGATACATCAAACTGCCGTTTTGGCTGATGCCATTGTTGGACCTCATTTTGGGAACCATTGCTAATTGGCTGAGGCCATCGTGGTTTCCAGCCATCTTTACATATCTGTGACCTGCTAAGACATGTGATGTACATACTTGTAACAACTGCCAGGTGACAGATTGACAGTTTGATGTCAACGAATAACCACATGTTTATAGTGTCCTGATTTTTTTTATGCCTCTGCTACCACCGGATTTTTAAAAAAAAACTGAACTCATCAATCTTTTGAGTATATTTTATGTCTACCTTTAAGCAATTATAAATATCTCCATGCTATCAAACGACCTACAATTTCATCATGTTAGCCGTCATACCATCTTGACAAGCTGTCACACCATCTTGACAAGCTGTCACACCATCTTGACAAGCCGTCGCACCATCTTGACAAGCCGTCATACCATCTTGACAAGCCGTCGCACCATCTTGACAAGCCGTCATACCATCTTGACAAGCCGTCACACCTTTGCTAGGTGTTGTCATACGTCATGTGACTCTACCATATGTCACACGAGCAACATCTTCAGATCAAGGGCCACCAAAAATGACACTGGACAAGGCTATTATTTATTCAGACCGTGATGGACACAAATAACCAAATTGTGTGTATCTTGATGAGTGATCAAAACAACAAATTTAGTGAAAAGCAGAGCCGAGTATTCTTTTCTATTAAATGCATATTTTGAATTATTTCAATTGGTTTCTTTTCAAAGGAAAAATTGAGATTTAGCCTAGGTTTGGATACCTGATTATATTTTTATATAAAATTCATTTCACATGCAAAATCTCAATTTTAAAAAGGCATACACAGGGTCATTCAATTTCTAGGATAAATGTTAGAAAAAGTATATAATCCAAATTGTGCTAGAGGTTTATGCTAGAGACCCCTGATAAAATCTGTAGGGGCAAACCCAGGAGGCCCTGTTTTAAAGATGGATTGCCTTTTTTCTTTCTTGTATTTATTTGGCTCTTATCAAGGATCTTCTTGGTACTCATTGTTTTTGAATAAGCCTATCAGCTGACCTACTGTGTATGGCTGACCTACCGTGTACGGCTGACCTACCGTGTACGGCTGACCTACCATGTACGGCTGACCTACCGTGTACGGCTGACCTACCATGTACGGCTAACCTACCATGTTTTTTCGACTCATCTGAAAAAGAAGGTTTCCCTGAAATGTTGCATTGTGGCCATTACTTAAATTTGAAAATTTCATGATCAACGGTTTTATCATTTGTTTCACAGGAGACTAAGGTTGTCTTAATATAGATTGCTTTCTAGTAAAGTAGTTGTATGACAATCAGCTCGGCTAGTGTAAATCTGTTATATAAACACAGAGGTTATAATTTCTAGGCTAGCCTCAATCTGTTGTAGGAATAGAGAGAATATAATTTCTAGGCCTGAGTAGATCCATCCTGGTAAAGAAATAGAGATGTTATAAGTCAGCTACCAAAGTAGCTGAGGGCAGCTGGTAAATGGTGTGCAAGATGGAAACATCCTACTGCTAACTACTTCCTGTATAACTACTTCCTGTATAACTAATTCCTGTAGCCCTTAACATGAAAGCCTTGACACTTTCTGATTTATTTATTTTTAGTCCTTCTGAGTGTTAGATCTGATGTGTTATTGTAAAGATGTCTGAAGGTAACAGTGTTTTAAATTGTCTGATTTCAAGGCATTACTCGTCTTCCTGTATGATAATAATATAAGATGTATAAACTTTAAAAAATGCATTTTATTTTTGTTTATCAACCGATATTTCAAATGATGACTTGTAAAATATGTATCATATTTTGTCCACTTAGTGCTAAGACTTCAAATCAATAGATGTTTATAGTCTATAGTGGCATTTTGTCATTTAGTTACAGCTTAAGTAGGCATTTTAATTTGCAATGAGAGCATTTCTACTTAAGCTACCATATTGGTTTTTTTTAATGGAACACAATGTGCTTAACAAAAACTTTGCATTAAATTAGGATGTATATGAGGGTGTTTTGTTTTTTTATGTATTATTTAGAGTAAATAATATGTTCATTTTTAAAAAAATTGCTTAGTTATGAAAACCTAGATTATTTTTCCTTATGGTCCTTACCAAATAACAGATATTTTATTTTTTCAAATTAATTGTACCAAGGCTTTTTTTTTGGGGTAGTTATATTAGTTAATAAATCAAACACTAAAAGAAATTGTTTTTGTTAAAGATGTAGAAGAGAAAGTTGACTGTTATCCGTACTGTAGGTCAGTGTTTCTCAAACTTTTCTGTATTGCGGACCGGCAGGAATTTTTTCCGTTGCACCAGAGACCAGTGCACTATTTTCCCTGCACTGATAATTTTTTCTGTCCTTTTTTTGAGAACATATGCGGACCGGCAGTGGATGGCCCACGGGCCGGCATCGGTCCGCGGACCACCACTTTGAGAAGCACTGCTGTAGGTAACTGTACAAATTCACTCAAATGCATTATTATCTTTTTATACGCCTTACCTGGACCAAGGACAGATCAAAACTTTTTATTCAAGTTGTTTGTTATTTTAATTGTATTCAATTATATTCCATCAAATTTATTAGTCACTGCTTATCAATTTCAGTTTTGATATAACCATTTAGACTAATTGGACCAACTTCTATATTTTGCCAATTACATCTAAACACTTGTAATAAAAATGATATATCATACAGCCTAGTTTTTTTTTAAAAGACTGTTCCTTTTTTACGCTATCATAAAGCATAATAGTTATATTTATAAATCAATCTTCGCAAATATATCATATTTACCAACCAAATTTAGGTAAAATATTCCAACATTAAAGAGAAATTATTTATACCTCCAATCTTATACACAACTCATCTAATGATCTTTTGTTATACCATTCGTTTTGGAGGGTTTTTAGTTTTTTTTTAGAGTTTTAAAAATGTTATTGAACCCAGTCCAACATTTATGTTGACATTATTTTGTTAGTGTGACATTTATAATTTTTGTTTTGTTTTATTTAATAAGCTTAATTTGTGTTGTATTATTAACAGCACAACCGAATCACTCAGTTTAGTGATTTGTGTTGTATTATTAACAGCACAACCGAATCATTCATTCTTGTGATAAATATTTTTTTTTAAAGTTTATGTCATAACTTCTCTCATTAAATGTATACACTCTGATGCCCCTCAGCTTTGGTTGAATGTAAATAGCTAAATTTGCCCTATGTGTGCAGTAAATGTTGTGCTGCTATTACTGTATGATCGTAGTGGAGAATTTACTAATTAACACAAATACATATTCTAACGGTACTTTATTTGAAAATATTTTTTTCTGTTATTTTTTAAACGTAAACTGCATCATCCAGTTCTGCTAAAAATAGATGAAAAATTATTTAACTGTTATTGCTAGAAACTAGAAACATTGATAGTTTTAACGCTGTCCGCTGGTGAAGCTTTGTGTCCGTAGCATTATTCTAAGACATTACTTACTCCAGCCTCGTCCCTAGAACTAGTACTTAAATTGACATAGCACAAGTTGTGAAATGGGTACAATAAATGGTGATACAGGACAACTCCATTTTCCTATGTATTTTTGTATAGCAATGAAACTTCTTGTGTTCATACTTCATACTTTAAAAATGAGAGTTTGCACATTTTATGTAATGTTGGTTTCTCAATTTCATGTATTGTGTTACATTACAAGTTCAAGACTTTATTATACAGCTTCCCGAAACCAAGAGATTTATTTCTAACAGAATTTTTAAAAATAAAAATGCTTACGACTAAATATTCAGCAAACCATGGCTAGTATGGTACTATTACTCTTAGTTACTGTTAGGTAAGTTTTCTTTGGAAAAAATGTTAAGTGGTGTGGGTTTCAAGAAAATATTCCTACATTGTAATATCTTTTATTTTACAGTCTTGATGGACTTGGATGTGGAATCCCTCCATTGCTTTTACATAGACTTAGTGACTAAATAGTTGATGTTATTTGCTCCGTGTAGTAATTGCTACCCAACCTAATATATGGTGTATGTTTCCTGGGCCAGCTGTAGCAGTGAGTGACCCAGAAGCATGACAGTAATTTTAACCTGCTGATAAAAAACAAGAGGACGCAACTCTGCTGTCGGTAAGAAAAATTTAAAATGCAGGGTTGTTGAGTCCACAATAAGAACACCTATGATGGGCTGCTAGGCACAAACAATGCACTATTTATGACAGCTGTCCTGACATCACATTTTGATACTGTAATATACTGTAACTACTGTACAACTACATGTCATTGGCTTATACTTAGACCAGATGTTTGACACATCCAAGGGAGGCGACTCATTGCTTGTTAAGCTCAAGGGTAAGAGTCATGTTCAGTTATAGGTCACACTGTCTTCCTCTCTCTCCAATACTTACTTATACCCCCCCCCTCATTATTGTAATCAAATGTGTATGTTCACATTGACATTGATTGAAAATGTTTAATGGTGTAGCTGGCTATAAAAACTCATGTAAATTATCCTTATTTTCGTCATGCATGTAAACGGTGTGTTTTCTGTGTGATAGTTAACATACTGAATGACTGACTGCACAATGAATTTATTAACATTGTCAAATGCTGATCTCTAATAAAAACAAATTCTTATGAGAATGCTCATAGCGTTACCCATGTAGAGAGCAGTTTTGTCTGTATATAAATGAAGTATTTTAGTTTGTCCATTGTTCAGTCCTAGAGATAAGTTCATCTTAATTTTGGTTTCTATTAATTTATTTCATTACATCTGTTTACTTGTTTACGAAATGTGTGCATTTACAAATGACATATTTTTTATGAAAGATCCAATAAAAATTACTTATTATAAGAGTTTGTGATTGAAAAGATAAAAAATATATATATGCAAGTGGTCCTGTCCCTAATCAATATGCCTGAAATTTTCAAGTAGGAAAACTTATCTCCCAAACAACTTTCTTGGACTACTGATGTCATGTCTTGTTTGTTTCTGTAGTACTTAATTTAAAAACCTGTAAAGCAGCTGTGAAATCCCCCAGGTCTCAAATGCCACAAGTTTGCAGCCAGATTCTCTCGGATATTTTACTATAAATGTATTTGTATAATAATACTAATAAGTAATAGATTTTAAAAAACGATGCAAAAGTAAAATAAAGTGAAATTTTAATTATTGAGTTATTGAGTGGTATTGCACACAACTTCATTCTTAAAATGTAATATGCACAACAAATAATTATAGCATGAAAAATGTCAATCTTGTCATCTGAGATGTGAAAGCACCAACAAATTGTGCATCTCTGTCATCCACAAGGCATGTATAAAAAGAAGTGTCCTTGTTAAAAGGCTGCACTCAGGTGTATACATCAGATGTTCATTAATGTTGATGCCCCAAACTTGTATTCATTTACACAAGCAATCTCCAAATAGTTCATCTAACAACTGTGCACAGACCGTTTGGCGCAACTTCATGAACGTTTCGAATTCATGATCCATCAAGTTTCCTGCGTGTCTCCCAGCATGTGGAGGAACATCCCACATTTTGATCAAGGCATTAATTCGAAGTATAAATTATTGCATTTTTAATTGCCCTATGATAAATGTTTTCTTCGAGGGAAGGAGAGAGTTAATAAAACTTCATTCTTTTATTATTTACAAAAAATTCTCATAAAATGTTACATATGACATGTAATCACATATGTAAACATATGAATTGTAATCATACATAAAACACATGTATCAGGTTTTTTACAGTCTATATTAGTTTCACCTGTTGAATAAATTTAAATAAAAAGGCTCCCATTTAAATAAAAAGGCTCCCTTGCATATCGTTATTTGTAATGTTAAATGAAATACAGCCAGGCACACATGGCCCAACATCCAATGAAAGGCAGCAACTGTTACTCCTTAAAGAGAAGCCTGAAAATTCTCTCACAATCATATTTGGATGGTTATTAATTAACAGCCTTTTTTTTTAATTAATTACCGCTTTATTGCACTATCCTAAAAATATTGGATTTCACAACTAAACAAAATAAGGAAATTGCTAGAAGTCAATTCTCTACCAGGAACAAACGCTAATTATGTTAATGAAGTTGCTAAGACTGTCGACTGATCGGTGACTGGCTATAGCAACAACAAAAAATAGAGCAGTTCCGAGATGATATACATTGTATTAGATATCGCTTAGTATACGAAGGGAGCTGGTCGAATTGGATTTGCACTGCTACTGGTAGGCCTAAACAGTTTTGATTAACATAGTACGTATTAGTAATGTACCCCTAACTTTGAATAACAATACGAACGTAGCAGCAGTAGTAGTCTTCGGTGCGTTTACGTTGGATAAGCTATGGGCATGGCTACTCTTTTTTGCTTAGATAGAAGATTAGCGATAGCGAATGACGAGAAAGATGATTACAGTGCTACTGACACACGTGTACCATTAATTCTGCAACTGACCTTTGCACTATGAACTTCGATTAGCTTTGTGCTAAAAATTCAACGGCATGGTGTGAGATCATAATCAGAAGTTTACTTGCATGACGTAAGATGGTTTAACACAAGAGTGGGCAAATAATATGACCGCTCACTAAACTCTAAAAACAATTCCCTGCAATTTTCTTTATTCAGTGAAATCCATTTAAAGCTCTAATTATCTCTTTCCACCACCTCAAAAAAGCGATACCTTATTTGCAGTTGCCTAATATTAAGCAGTTTAATATTAGGGCATAATAGGCTACATAACCTCGTAGAGATAAGCCGGTTTACAACAAAAAAAATTCATAATGTATAAGAAATTGATGTGGATTAGTCCAGGTTGTTACATTTCTTTTATGAATGGTTGTGTATGAAAACATGACATAATATTCCAAATTAAAAATAGGTACGTTTTCATATATAACGAAATTCAATTTTATTTTTTACATTTAAAAAAATTTAATACAATATAATTGGTATGACAAAAAACAATAAATATCAATTAGTATTATGGAGGATTGGATGAGCAAGTTTTTTGTTTTTGTGGGGGGTTTTTTTGTAGTTAATTTTTCAAGTCTTCCGACTTCCATATTTACATTATATATATACACGGTATATACACAGAATAAATAATATCTTGTGAAAATGTGGAGATTCTGGGTGAAGTATTGGTATTACTTGTTATCCAATCCAAGAAAATGTGGTCTGGATTACTAGAAACGAAAATAACTCCTGGCACACCAGGGAGTCCCCCCCCTCCCCCCACACACACACACGAACTCCTCCCATTGACACACACTTACACAAATCCCGGTCCACAATGAATGCTAATGCTTCTCCAACCAAATCGCTTTCCAAATGATAGAAGCGCCATGTAAAAGTTCTGGCAGACGTACAAAATTATGACATGTTATGTTATTTTTCACTAAACGATCTTTGGTCGTATCGGGGAAAGCACGGGTTGTTGTTTTTTTTACATTTAAAAAATTTAATATTCAAGAAAACTTTGATCATTCCTCAGCACTTTACTGCTTGATTTTATGATTTCAAAAATCAATAACACTTGTTCGTATAATGAAATAAATTTTGTCTTTTGACGTGGTGAAGTTTTCTAGCTTGTGGTAGGTGATATAGGTTTTAAAATTTAAAAAAAAATAATTAAATAAACGCTTAGGATTTAATTTATAAAAGTCAGCAGTGTAACCATGGCAACGGAATCGTGTAGGGCAAACTGGCATCAATGTGTCATGGAAGACGTAGTGAGCCACAACGAATAACGTTATATTTATGCAGAACGGAAAAAAGGAATATCAACAAAAATATCTCTGGTGAAACTGATTATTAGAGATGAATGACAAATTATAGTTTGTTCATAAAATGCAATCTGTTTTGCGAAAATTATTGATGACTACTTTGCCACGCCCTTTTCCCGGTTGGGAAAGACATTCACATATTAAACATCTTGTTCCCTGGTAGATGAAATAGTTTCAAGTTCATACAAACACATAAACATTATGTGGGTAAACTAATGTGGTGTACATTCAAGTCAGTGGACTGAAAAGTAACTGAAACTCAACTTCTTGACATTCTTTACATAATTATGTCGTTTGGATATGATTGAGCTGATATTACAATCGTTGAGCAAATCAATTATTTTACTGGATATCCGATTGTCTGGTTTATAGGCAGATTGACATACAAAAATGTCTCGTGCTAAGGCAAAACTCCTTGATTTAAAAAAAAACGTTGGATCACCTGGTTGAGGCGTGTGGATGCCAGAGGTAAGTCCAACAATGAAAGACACTTAGTTTATTGGATGTTCCGTGATCTCGAATATTTAGCACCGGCCAACAATGCTTGGAAGCAGGCGATGAGATGGCTAGTGTTCTGTTGAAGCTTTCAATACGTCGTGTATTTCCAGTTACACAGAAGTTATCCCAATCAAGAAATGAACACTGTGCTTGCGATGATGAAACAGAAAAGATTTGTATTTGAACAGCCGCGTGCATAGTTTGGTCGTATTTAGGTAGGGCAACAATAGATGCGCTAGCCGGAAAGGGGCGGCCACCAAGGTCAATGAAAGACTTGTGGTCACTCCCAGATCGATGTGCTCTCTCCCCTTTTGGAGATCAATTTTTAAAGAGAATTGCTTACAAATACTGTTGGTGGTAATCCTGCAGTTTCTATAGGGAGAGCATAACTAAATTTAAAAAAAAAGAAGCTATGACACCATGAGTCTGTTGCTGTAGTAACCAAATGAACTTTATCTAAACACTACAGTCTTGAGATATTAGGTGAGCTGTGAGTAACATCATTATAGAATCATATTTAACAATGGTAATATGATTTGAGAAAGTAGTTTCCAAAATATGTAATGCTGGGACATGAAATAACATCCCTAAAAGGTAAGGGTGTAAAATATCTTCAATTTATTTTCCCGAGAATGTGCTGAGTTGAGAGCTTTGCAGACTCCAGGATCTTGAGCGCCTCCTCATAGGAAGGCGGTGGCACCTCGTTCTCATTGTCCTGTTGAACCCTGAAGGAAGAAAATAAGTCCTGAATAGAGATGTGCATCCCGGGGAACCGGCGCAGAACTTGATGGATGGCCGAGCTACCGGAAGTCCCGGACACCTGGTGTCTGCTGGTGGTTGGGGACTGGTAAGGCGGGGGTGGTGCAGGGGGCGTCAGCGGGGGAGGCGGAGGAGATTCCCGAGTTGATTCAAACGATGACGATGATGATGATGATGAGTTCGGGGATGAACTCGATGACGTGGTGACGGTAGCATCAACAGCATCGACGGTGACCGCCGTGTCCACACTTCCGCTCAAAGAATCTGTTCTATCCAGGGCAGAAAAAGTCGCCGAAAGCGGATAGTCGAAGACCTGCGAGCCCGAAATGGTTGAAACGGAAGTGCTGGAGAAGCCATGATTGACGTTGCCTCCGTCGGGGGTCGGCTCCGGGTGGATTTCACTGCCTCCGGCATTTTGACTGTTGGCTGGGACCGGAAGCTGTAAATGTAACTCTCGCTCTCGTGCGGCTTCCCGCCGCCGCCGCCCCGGTTCCGTTATTTCGTTTGTGTCGATGAGCGCGTCCAGACTACCCGCCCGGGAGTGGACAGTGTCTCCGGACGCCGGAACGGCGGTGGTCCCAAACAACTGCTCGTACGACGGGGGCGGATCGTCTGTGGTCTGCTGCCCAGCCTCAGCGTCGGCGGCTGCCCGGGCGGCCCGCGCCCTCTCCCGCTCCTCCCTCTTGGACCGCCTCAGCTGGATGATGAGGACACAGATGAGAGGGACGATGACTGAGAGGCCGGCAGCCATGGCGATAAACCCGCCATTGACCTTCAGGGCGTGGTCTTCAACATTCTGTGGGCCCGTGGTATCTGTTAGGATGTTAACAAAAATACATGTGAGGTTACTGAGAATTTTTAAAAACCCGTAAAAAACCAAGTTTTTGACTATAAATCCTTTATGGCGACAATGGTGCAAGGGTTCAAGGGTGCAAGCAAGCAGACACCACGAGTTAATATCAAGGATTTAAAAAGATGGTTGGTTTCTTTGAATTGTCTCTGCCAATGGAAATTCTTTTAAACTTTTGGTTTGATGGTAATGGAGTGAGTGCTAAACATAGTATATAGTTAAGGAAGTAAAGAAATTACAGTTACAGTACTATTGTTCAGGAGGTTCAACTTAAATCACATTTTTTTATAGCAAATACAAATCTACTATATCCATGTAAGGAGCACAGTCCCTAAATTAAAGCATTTAAACATTTGGCATAGATTGACTAGGGCATCAAGAGACAACGGCATAGCGTGACAATGGCACAAATTGACGAGGTCAGTGTTTTATTACCTTTAACCCGCGGCTTGTATTGCGACACATCCGGTGCTTCAAACAAATTCGCCAAACTTTGCCAGAAACCCATCCTGTGACTTACACCTATGTTTCAACTCATTCAAACAGAAATACTTTTCGTGTCTGAGACTTAACCTATGCTTCAACTCATTCCGTGTCAACAAGAATGACTCAGCTAATGACCGTGTTGTTTTTGTTTTGTTTTAGCAAAACCCGCAATTACGCATTGAGACAACAGAACGGTGTTTTTCCATCAGAAAAGTTGCGAAGTTTCTCCAGCAAATATTGACATTTATTGAGCTTTGTAAGCGTTAATATTGTTACAAACGTTAATATTGTTACAAACGTTAATATTGCATGAGCGTTAATATTGTTACAAACGTTAATATTGCATGAGCGTTAATATTGATTTTTTTTATTAATAAACGCGTCGCACATATGCCGAGAATCAGCATCAGGAGAGCAATATCCAGACATGCGCACATAAATTAGCGAAAGCTTCTCCCTTCTCCGAAAGTGAAAATTTTCACAACAAGCCTCCCGTGGATGAACCCTGCAACGGCGGCAAGTCAGATGTGCACAAATTGAAATACAGACTCCACCCTTAACAGAATATTTCAGGTGGATTAAAAGTGGATTGTCACAGCATCCAGCGGCTGGAAGGTTTCGGGTGTCGGCAAGCGATCCGTCTGATCTGGGCATCCCGCCAGCATTCGCAGCTGGTCGCAAAAAACTGAGGCACTATGTGGGGCTTTTCAATCATGCAAATTAACCAACTGGGGGGTATCCATGGAATGGAAGATGATATTGATTTAAATTATGCTAACATGGGCGGAGATAGTGTTTCCACATGGGCGGAGACGGTGTTTCTACTTATTGGTTATTATTTGGTATTTATTGTGGAAGTAGGAGGGGGAGCCTTAGTTACAAAGTGAAACATGCAATAAGATATTTCGATTGTTTTTAACAATGAACTAACTTTAGACACATGATCTAGATTCAAGTTGCCTTTAGATGTGGACAGGAGAGTTGATAAAAGAAAGGTGTGAAGGGAAAGGTGTGAAGGGAAAGGTGTGAGAGGGGAAAGGTGTGAGAGGGGAAAGGTGTGAGAGGAAAGGTGTGAGAGGAAAGGTGTGAGAAGGGAAAGGGGATAAAGAGAAAGGTAATACGAGAGAGAGTAATGTTATAAGGAAAAAAATTATTTGTATAAAATGTGAGTGGGAAATGGGAATGGAACAAGTAATTCATTGTGTATACTGAAGACATCTCACGAGAGGTTTATAAAGAAAAGTAGAGGTAGGGGAGCCGGGGGGAGGGGGGTATATATTTTTTTAAATTTGGCGTCATCAGACATACTTACAGGTACAGTTACAAGCAGGGCATGGCTGATTTGTCGGGTTGGTCAAGTTTGACGTCTGATCCAGTGCTATGGTCGTGTTCGCTGTCGCCCAAACTACTAGGCTTAAATCCATTGAAACGTTGCGAGAATCTTAAAACAAACCGCTAACACAAACAGTTATTTGAATGTCCATTTAACACAAGGCTCGGGGTAGCGTCTTTGGTTCACATAAGATTAAGTTCATTCATGACCTGATGGCAAGGGAAATTAACTCCATACTATTAAAGCGTCGCTTAAATTTCACCTATTTGATCGACTCCCTTAACAAACAAACAAAAAGTAAATAAGGTCTAATAAGGAACAGCTGCTTTAGAAAACACAACCGCGTGTGACATTCCTAAAACATGGGTCCAGTGAAAACGTTAAGTCACAAACTGATGTCAACACGGTGTCATATACCTGATGTCACAACACGATATCACAACAAGATGTCACAAACCTAATCGCACAAACCTTATGTCACAAACCTCTACTAATGACATGATGGTTATTGACACAAGGTCTACTCACTACCACACAAGTATTCAGAACGCAGCCGGCAATCTGTTTAAACGTCTCAAAGTCCATCGATGACTTAAGTCAGGTCATCGGTCTGATCAAACAGCGAGACAAATTTGAGCATGTGACCGAAATCAAAAGTTGTATTCATACGGGGGCCGTGCAACAAAACAAAAAAAAACAAACTGTTTATCTTGACCATCAGCCGTTACATTGGCAAAGGTGTAAATATAACGTTGAATAATAAGAAGTGTCAAGGTCACTCAAGAAATGTCCCTGTCATCTCCCGTCCCGAAAAAATAAAGAAGAAAAACAACCGACGCCTAACGTATTGGCTATAAATAGAACAAGGGAATCGGCCATTTCTGAGTCTAAATATAGACCAAGTGTAACAACTCTGATTGTGCTGATATCACGGACAATCGGTGGGTGCGGGAGAACCATAACTCATGACGTCAGCAAATTTAGTCATTTCCGGTATTTGATGGATGACGCCTTATCTGTTGTCACCTACTCTGATATGGGAGTGAATTCCCAACCAATACTTTTTTAACAACGGCAGGATACAAAATTTTACGGCGTGGAGATTATGATACCTTGATGTGTGGCATTTGAAATACATCGGTGTGGCATTTAAGGCACATCGGTGTGGCATTTAAGACACATCAGTGTGGCATTTAAAACACATCGGTTTGGCATTTAAGACACACCGGTGTGGCATTTAAGGCACATCGGTGTGGCATTTAAGACACATCAGTGTGGCATTTAAAACACATCGGTGTGGCATTTAAGACACACCGGTGTGGCATTTAAGACACACCGGTGTGGCATTTAAGACACATCGGTGTGGCATTTAAGTTGCATCGGTGTGACATTTAAGATACATCGGTGTGGAAAATTAAGACAAATCGGTGTGGCATTAAAGACACATCGTTGTAGAAATTAAGACACATCGGTGAGGCATTTAAGATACCTCAGTGAACTGTGAAGAGCAACCTCAGTGGAGAGGAAGAGCAACCTCAAAAGATCTAACGATAAAGCTAGAGAGAGAAAAGGTTCCTTAACCGAGAGTTGAATCATGGTGTTGAAATGCAAGACAAGACTTTTTTTTTAAATTTCGCATCACTATTTTACAGCCACCTTACTCTTTCCGGTGTTTGCGAAAAGTGCTTGTATCTTATTTGAGGAAATTGACACAATGACAAATTTTATAAATTTATGATTTAATATATTGTGGGGCTTTTTTTATTTAAATCTGCCATCCCGCTATGAGTTTTATCAGATCCGGGATTTTCTGTCATTGCGCATAACTTCATGCGTCCTGTTGTCAAAAATTCCCGGAACCCAAATCGTTATCAAAAACGTTTCGGTTAGGATAAGGTTAGAGAAATGCTTGGCGTTTCTTCGAGGTGGAATTTCCTTGACGGTTAAAATTACACAAAGGAAGGGGGGGTGTCAATAGGAGCATGTTTTATGGTTGTGTCGCAATCAAGGCGTTCTCCTCAAGAACGTGTCAATGTCGAAAAAAATGTATTAAGACTGAATAGGTTGATACATAAACTGAATAGGTTGATGCATAAACTGTATAGGTTGATACATAAACTGTATTGGTTGATACATAAACTGAATAGGTTGATACATAAACTGTATAGGTTGATACATAAACTGTATTGGTTGATACATAAACTGAATAGGTTGATACATAAACTGAATAGGTTGATGCATAAACTGTATAGGTTGATACATAAACTGTATTGGTTGATACATAAACTGAATAGGTTGATGCATAAACTGTATAGGTTGATACATAAACTGTATTGGTTGATACATAAACTGAATAGGTTGATACATAAACTGAATAGGTTGATACATAAACTGTATAGGTTGATACATAAACTGAATAGGTTGATGCATAAACTGTATAGGTTGATACATAAACTGTATTGGTTGATACATAAACTGTATAGGTTGATGCATAAACTGAATAGGTTGATACATAAACTGAATAGGTTGATGCATAAACTGAATAGGTTGATACATAAACTGAATAGGTTGATACATAAACTGAATAGGTTGATACATAAACTGTATAGGTTGATGCATAAACTGAATAGGTTGATGCATAAACTGAATAGGTTGATACATAAACTGAATAGGTTGATACATAAACTGAATAGGTTGATACATAAACTGAATAGGTTGATGCATAAACTGAATAGGTTGATGCATAAACTGAATAGGTTGATGCATAAACTGAATAGGTTGATACATAAACTGTATAGGTTGATGCATAAACTGAATAGGTTGATGCATAAACTGAATAGGTTGATACATAAACTGTATTGGTTGATACATAAACTGTATTGGTTGATACATAAACTGTATGGGTTGATACATAAACTGTATGGGTTGATACATAAACTGTATGGGTTGATACATAAACTGTATGGGTTGATACATAAACTGTATGGGTTGATACATAAACTGTATGGTTTGAAACAAACTGTGTGAGATGAAATATAAACTGTATTAAACATAATCTGTATGAGATAAAACAAAGAATGAGTTGAAACAAGTTTGATGTTATGTTACAACATCAGGGTAACGTCAAGTTTCTGAATCCATCTCATACAGTTTACCAGGAGTAAGGAATCAAACAAAAATGTAAACTTTGAATATTACTTTGAAATGGCAAATAGACAGGATAAAATTGGGTTGCGGTCAATACCAACTGACACGTGATAGGTATTGTCGGTTGTATCAATGGCTGGTTTATGATATTTTCTATTTATGGCACTTGATGACGGTTTATTTGGTTATGGGTATATGGTATATATTTCGTATGGAGTAAAAAAAATCGAAAGAAATATTACTCTCGTGTAGCTCCGTAAGAAACTTGAGCCCAGGTACTGAATGATCTTATGGACAGACACCCCTCTTCAAAAAAAAATGTTTAAAGACGTCTGAGGCATGGACATGTGAAAAAAATTAAAATGTTGAGAGATATTGTCTAGAAACAATATGAACAGTGTAGAAATGATTGTAGAAATAATGCAAGCGAAAATAACGAGTAGCAGAAGATATCGAGAGACGATAATAAAATGGTCTCACTACACGCTTTGGTTGTTTCATAATTTCTAATGCGCGTACCCAGATATCTGAGCCCGAATACTTCAGACGACATGTCCCGGAAGAGAAAATAAAATACAAAATACACAAACAAATTGTGCAATTAAAACAATAAATTTGAGCTTTAATTTAAACTAAAACGACAATAGACGTTTCGGCTAATGCCTTCATCAGTACAATAACATAAAATATCATACAATAATTAAAAATATTCATGTAAAATAAAATGAAAGGAAAAACAAAAACAAACAAGGACACAGGATATAGGAAAAAGGATGAAGTATCTAAAGTTACAGTTAAAACCCACAACGAAAAAGATTCTGCAGTTAGGTAAAATTGTGAATTTGGTTAATTCCATATGGAGCCAACGTACCAAATCGTTTTATAAGTCTATTTTCCATGTGGATCCTATCATGGGTATTGCTTGCATATAAAATACCAGTAACTGCAACATCTGAAATACCGTCATGGTCAACGCTGTTAAAATGCTTAGATACAGGACATTATTTATATTATACAGGTGTTCTCGAAACGTTTATTGGGCAGTAAACAACTTGCTACTCACAAATCAGACAACGAATAGGCAACTTACGACCACCAGAACTACCTCAACTAATATCGCACACTTATTATTGCTTAAAAATTATTCTAAAAATAATTTTATAAAATAAAGTAAACAATCAATGAAGATTTAATATTTTCACATATTTTCACATATTTTTAACGCCTAGGAAAAAAACGAAAATAAAATAGGTTCACCACACAATTGTTTCAAATAACAGTTTGGGAAAATCTGGCAACGAGCTAAGGACGATCCCAACTGAGGAGATTTCCGGGAATACCCAGCCGAGCCAATAAAACTTGCCGATTTAATTACGGATATTGTCAACATGGCGTGGGTGTCTATAAATATTTTTTTCTTCTTCTTTTTCTTACATCAGACAGAAGCAGAATTTAACTGATGATGGTCAATGGGAGTAAAATGAAAGTTCATGACAAAACAGTTTTAGTTTAGAGAAATGATTCTAATCCACGATAAATATATTTACTTTAGGTTAACAATTTTGATTAAATATACCTATTTTGAAGGATTCAATGTCCATAAAAGTTTGACATGAAGCATGTGAAGTTTGCATGCAGAGACTAAAATTCTACAGCGCCTTCGGGTTGCGACTAGATGGCTGAGTGATTTGAGGAAACGTGCCCCGGCCTAAGACGAGTTGTCAATATAACAGTTTGTGAAATCAATCACTTTGCTATCTGTGGCCCCAGGTAACAAAAAGTCTAGTTTCATCGGCCAAAGTTACTTACACGAAGAAGGAAAACGTACGACTTACGACTTACTTTAATTTAACAAGTTATGGATGAACAATGGACTGCAGCGCAATAATTAACTAGTGTGTAATAAATGAACAGCACATTTGTATAACACGAAATTGAACAGGTATGATTACCAGAGAGCGGCACTTGACAGATCAGAAGTACATTTTTCTCATCAAAATGTTGGTGAGATATAACAGTAACGTAACAGGAACATAACAGTAAAAGGGCAGTAACGTAACAGGAACCTAACAGTAAAAGCGCAGTAACGTAACAGGAACCTAACAGTAACAGCGCGGTAATGGAACAGTAACCTAACAGTACCTGAAAAGTAACAGCGTTGTAACGGAAATCTGCAGAGCGGACGAAAACCAAACCGCCACCATTGCAATTTGAAAGACCTTTGAGAAAATCGTTCATTCATCTTTTTCCCCAGATCACCTGATCGAGCAAATCCTTTGACACTTCATACTTTTCTTCTTTACTTACAGATTCACATTGCTTCTGTGCGCTTTAGAAAAGTAGGCCACAATGGCTTTGTCACAAGAACCTTAACTATGATTATTACAATTATGGCGTCTAAAATCCCATTATCTCCCATGAATGGCCCTTTGTTGAGATGCTTCATTTAGAGTTTGGTTTATAACACATACAAAGGGAGAGCACAAAGAGAAGGCGGTGGTAGAATGCTGATGGGAGCGTGCTCTAACGTTTTGTAGAATGATCGATTTTTGAATGAAGACCTGAACTGAAGGTGATTCATACATTGAAGGTAATTGATACATAGTCACGGTGACGGACAGCCACAGTGTGCAGGGAATTGTCGGCCGTGTTTGTTTATATTTAGGTGTGGAAGGGGCAATGGTGTTGGGTTTGACTAAGATATTTTTTTAAAATAAGTAATAGAAAATAGGTAAACAAAAAAAAATATTTTTTATTCCAATGCACTAAAGGGACAAAATACATTTTCTCATGTCAACAAAAATAAGCTCGGGCGCCAATCATGCTGGTTGCCGATATTAATATCCTGCGTGTTTTCAGAATTGATCAGCGGAGTTTCATCTCCCTGAAGATTTATCGTACAAATAACTTTTTCTTGTGTACTAAATCATTGAGCTTCGGAGACACGCTGTATAAAATATGCTTAACGCATGGATGGATGTATGTTGGCAGAGATGGACACATAATTCTTATAATTTTTTAATGAGAACCCAGTCTTCAAAAGAAAATATACCTTGAAGACAATCATTAACTGTAAAAAAAAATGAACACAGCCGACTGTGCAAATTAAATAAATAACATTTGGGAATTGGAATAAAGTATTTTCATCGTAGCTAGGGGTGTATTCCGAATTTCAGCTGAATCCAGCAATGCAAAGTGCGCCAAAATGACGTTGCAAGATTTGGCGCAAACAGCAGGACACACACAGAATGTGAAATCTAAATAAATGCGTGAAAAAAAAACGTGTCTATGGACCCCTGCTTATATAGTAAGGGCAATACACTCAATACAGAATGGGAAATTACAGTTAGCGTAAAACATAAGTGTTACTATGCACCTATCCATACAGTCTTATATGAGGCCTACTCGAAACACCAGTATAACAAATAAGTCTCTTGTCTCTAGGAGGCGTCAAATGCAACAACTACCACCAAATCTCACAAGCGTCAAAACAAAAACAACATAATGATTACGTCACAGTGATCGTCATAAAAACACCAGAGGGAATGGCGGGAAGAGCATTCAATTTATGGAGTGGTCGGCTGAAAATTAACTGAATGCACAATTAAATTTGCTGCCCCTATGGAACTACGGCAGTCTTTCATGGAGTAAACGCGTTGGTTACAGCTTGAAACACGGAGAGTATATGCGTAATATGTACATAGGTAGAATAGTATAACTTCATGAAATGTAATTTACATTTTACAGGTAGTAGCTTCATGAAATGTAATTTACATTTTACAGGTAGTAGCTTCATGAAATGGAAATTAGTTAAAAAGTTAAAATTAAACCAAAAAATTGTTTTGCTATTTCTAAAAGTGAAAAGTAGGCTTGTAATTAAAAAAAAACATCAATTTATGTTGAAACATTGGGAACATAAAAACTTACTCATAAATAGTCTAGTAAATCCTGCTAGCGCAAGAAAGAATGGCTTAAAATCTTCATAAACAGCTGCAATACTTTTAATGAACACTCCCTCTCCATGGCAGTTCCCATTTTCTTTAAACCTCCCTTCCCGAGACTATTTGAATTCACCATCACCAACAGATTAGCGCGCCTATCTTCTGTTTGATTTAGATTTGCATTTACAGTGGGAGGGAGATTCGTGAACTTTACAACGTCGGGCTTCTGAACAATCTCATCCGGTCGTTAACAACCGCTTAGATAAGTAAATTCTTTAAAAATAACTGATAAGACAAAAAATAGAAACCGACAAAGGAACATTTCAATAGTGAAACAAACAATCGTCATATATGTATAAACTATAGGCGAAGGTAAATTATTTTTAAACCGATAACAAAAGAAATTCAACAGCGACTTGTTAGTTGCGAGGGTAAACAAGGGAGGGAACCCAAGATTCGGACTGGTTGAACCCTAAAAAAAACTGGACTAAGAAATTAGTCCATTTAGTGGTGTTGGTTAGATCGTGGGACGGTGACAATGTTTGCATTGTGTACCTGCGGCGTGGTTAGTTGATTAGTGCACAGGTACCCCTGTGTTACCCCTCACACCCCCCCCCCGCTCAATATTTCGTTTGATAGCTCGCCTCTCCTGTCCAATGGGCGCACCCCCCACCCCCTTGTACCAGTAGGAGGGCAACGAAACAAAAACCACAGACGACCAGAACCGTCAGACCGGGAGGATGACGTCACATGTTGAGGAGGCAGTTAGACTTACTGTTAGACTTCACAAAGACGCTCTGCTGATTTAAAACAAGTTTATACAGTTCTATAAATGCAAAAATAAACATGAGTGCGTGCGCATTTCTTAATTTTAAAAAAAATTGAGACCAGCAAACAAAGATCAAATCATCTTCCATCGCTAAAGTGCATGAATGTAGGTTACAGAACAGTGACGTTCGTGCCACGGGTCACTGGTTATTTGGGGAGGTAAGCCTACTTATCTATCAAAAAAAATATCAAGAAATTATCAAACAGATGTTTGTCAAGTGAATGCCTCTTGTTTGGTATATGACTGATGTTTGTCAAGTGACTGTCTCTTGTTTGGTATATGACTGATATGTTTGTCATGCTAATGTCGGTCGCTTGGTTTTCACGCGACTTCAGGATTTCTAGTATTAAGCCTTCCTAATATTTTAAGCAGATTCACTGGCCAAGTTTGAGACCTTACATTGAAACAGAATCTGGCAGATGTAGAGCAGAACAAAGATTCGCAAGCAGGCTTAGCGTAAACGTCCCATTTCCCCGCCCTACGTCCTGTTCAGGGACGTAAAACCAAGGGCGTAGCTTGGATTGTTCAGCGATCAGCAACCAACAACTAGACTAAAGAAATACCAACTCACAAAACGCACATTCCCGACAACCGAACCTTTCTTTACCTTAAACCACAAGATCCAGGCAATCTGTGTGATAATCGCAGTACAATTCAATGATATGTTAACTCATACAGCCTTAGACCTAAAGTAAGTTGTTCCAGTACAATTCTGTATGACATGTTAACTCATACAGCCTTAGACCTAAAGTAAGCTGTTTCAGTACAATTCTGTATGACATGTTAACTCATACAGCCTTAGACCTAAAGTAAGCTGTTTCAGTACAATTCTGTATTACATGTTAACTCATACAGCCTTAGACCTAAAGTAAGCTGTTCCAGTACAATTCTGTATGACATGTTAACTCATACAGCCTTAGCCTTAGACCTAAAGTAAGCTGTTCCAGTACAATTCTGTATGACATGTTAACTCATACAGCCTTAGACCTAAAGTAAGTTGTTCCAGTCCAATTGACGTGATACGGTACCTCCACTGGAGGGGGGCGGGTGACAAGAATGATGCCCTAAATTGGGAGTCCAAATATTGACACCGCCTGGTGTTAATCCGTTGTAGGTGCGCCCCGAGACAGGTATTACCTCAGGTATAACTCTGAGGTACGGCAAGCTAAACTAAACACACGGGCCACCGTCACGGGGATGAGTCATTGGTGGTCATCTCAGGTCTGGACTCGTCCACTCCGGTTAGCCGCACACAATGTGAAGGTATCTTTCGTGACCGAGCAGGGACATTCAATGGACTTTTCCTCTAAACTTATTGGTCAAATATTCCCTTTTGTTAGGATGCGTTGTTAAAGGTTCTTTAAAAACGGCTGCTACATTGTTAAGAGGCGCATACAAGCGGCACTGACCCTGGGTACGCCTCTGAGGCGAACCCAACATCTCATTGAAAAATAAGGGTGCATTTAAAATGTCGGCAAATTTCACATTTGTAAAAAGGTCTATACATTGTTCACGTATTTCTTTGTTGCACTTTACACCATAACCGGAAGTCTGGGTATACCGGGTATAACAATGGAATGACGCCATTCTAAAGTGTTCACGTCTTCTGTTTTGGAACCCATGCACTATTGTCACACTGTTACCATTGCCATGCAAGAACGACCACTCGTCCATGTTAATAGTACCGCAGTGTCTGGTGACAGGTGACAACCTTGCCATTTGATCTTGGGGTTACGTGTCGTAACCAATTCGTCACGCGATCTCCATGTTGCACAAAGGCAGACCATTCCAGTCCACTATCTTTCAACCCAACCCAACTATCTGTCAACAAACTCCCCCCCCCTCAACTTAATATAAATGTTTCTTGATATATATGATCTCAACTTTTGTTTTAAATATTTAACAACTAGGATTTAGCAAACAAACTCTTGTGGTTATTTGAAAGAAGTTCAAAAATCTTGGAATGGTTCGGTTATAAAAAACTGCCAAGGAAGATATTGCACAGGCTTCTCGCCTGTTAGAAATTAACTATATCTACCTGACGTGATTGCAGACCCAGTATATTTTTTATCACTGAAAACTAGCAACAGTAATAAGTTATAATAGTAATAGCAACAGTAATAAGTTATAATAGTAATAGCAACAGGCATTACAGAATCATCTCATTCGCCCATTCCATTTGTTTGAACACAAAATATTGAATACTGACGGGACTGACGAAAAATTCACTCACATGAACTAAAATGAGAGAAAGGTTACCTGAACATTAGTTAATGAAATACAAAGTCAGGTGTACGAGTTCTCGGCACACAATACAAATAAAGCGGACAAAAATAATCACTAAATAGAAATCAATAGAAGTTAACTATCATAAGTCCTTACTCATGACCGAATAGACCCATTCCAGTGTCCACGGAATAGAAACACACATCCCTCTGAAATAATCTCCGTTTTCAGTACATGAGAATTTCTCAAAGTCATCATGGATGATTTTCTAGAAATCAAATTCACTAAGAACAAATTTGAATTATATATCGTTTTTTCGACACTTAAGACACATTTGAATAGTCCAACCTCGGCCTGGGACAGTTATCTGTGTCACCCAATCAGCTGGTCCGCGCAGAAGTAGCAACGGGCACACGGGATGTATCCATGTGGCGTGCCGAATTGTATGGCGACACGCACGACTGATTTCAGCACGACCCTAAGTTTCTCCCTTTTCCCGTCACGCGATTCATTCAGGGTAACATTGAAATGTTATTGTGTTGTTTGGGGGGGGGGCGGGGGTCAAATGTGTGTGGCGGGGAGGGGTTATTAAGGGGCGCTAAGTCGTCCAGAAACATTCAGGTTAGACAAGTGAAGACGAACACGTGACGAACATAGAGTTGTGGCTAATGAACATCGCTATGGACCAGACGAATTCAGACAAAAGTAGTTCTACCAACACCACCGAGTGGGATTCCTAGACAATGCCGCTTGGGGATAGAACAAATTCAATGCCGCTTGGGGTTAGTACAACAAAGACATTGCCGCTTGGGGAGAGTACAACAAAGACAATACCGCTTGGGGATAGTACAACAAATACAATGCCGCTTGGGGATAGTACAACAAAGACAATACCGCTTGGGGAGAGTACAACAAAGACAATGCCGCTTGGGGATAGTACAACAAAGACAATACCGCTTGGGGAGAGTACAACAAAGACAATGCCGCTGGGGGATAGTACAACAAAGACAATGCCGCTTGGGGATAGCAGAACAAAGACAATGCCACTTGGGGATAGTACTAGTATAACAAAGACAATGCCGCTTGGGAATAGTAGAACAAAGACCAAAGTAAAATAATGCGTAGGGCGTTAAATTCTAACTTGGAAATAACAATCTCATACAACATAGGAATGAGTCTTTCTTCTTCTTCGTTCTCAATTTGAGTTTTGCGTGCCGACGAGTTTTGCGCCAATTGGCCCGTGGTCTCCGACTTCAGCCTGCTGTTTTTTCTGGATGTGCTTCCATAGCCTTTGGTCAGCCAAGACCATCTGCAAGGCAGCAGTTAAATTTGGCAAGTGATGCAGCGTTCACATGCCACGGCTATGAGGGTTCCACGCATTACCCAGCCGCCTTTTATTTCCCTAACTATGTGTTAGGTACCCACTCGAAGCTGGGTGGACTCGGGGACGCCGTAGGCCCCGGGAACATATCCATGGGAATCCCATGGATTCGAACCCGTGACCATCGGTACACCAGTCGAGCGCGCTGCCACTCGACCACCGTATATAGGAATGAGTAAAAGGTGTGTTTTTTGGTTCCATATACAAGAACATACACATGCAAATCCCGTATGTATGACATTCGAGCGTTGAATGGGTTGCCTGAACAAGCCAGGAAAAAATAACACACTATCTAGATTGTGTGTTGTATTGAAAATGTGAGACTGGGCCGTTTATTGTGGACAAGTTGTTTTTTGTACTGAAGGAGTATCTGTGTCTGTTATGTATCTGTGTCTGTAATGTATCTGTGTCTGTAATGTATCTGTGTCTGTAATGTATCTGTGTCTGTAATGTATCTGTGTCTGTAATGTATCTGTGTCTGTAATGTATCTGTGTCTGTAATGTATCTGTGTCTGTAATGTATCTGTGTCTGTAATGTATCTGTGTCTGTAATGTATCTGTGTCTGTAATGTATCTGTGTCTGTAATGTATCTGTGTCTGTAATGTATCTGTGTCTGTAATGTATCTGTGTCTGTAATGTATCTGTGTCTGTAATGTATCTGTGTCTGTAATGTATCTGTGTCTGTAATGTATCTGTGTCTGTAATGTATCTGTGTCTGTAATGTATCTGTGTCTGTAATGTATCTGTGTCTGTAATGTATCTGTGTCTGTAATGTATTAGATATTGGTTCCAAAAGAAAAAAGTTGTTGATTATGACGCAAATTTTTCTTAGTCATCTCACGATAGAAATAACTTGATGTATACGGGCATTCAATTGGGACGGATCGTTAATTTGTCTTCTTTAGTCATGACAGAGACAAACTCATGTTAACAGCAACATCATCACAAAGAAATTTACAAACGCACAGCTAGTTCTATATTTATGATGAAAAACGTTTTAACCAAAAACTTTTCAAATGATAGTAACATTTCGTAATGAGACATGACGACTTCCGGTCTGAGAAATGATAAATTATTTTGATTAGTTTGATTAACTACCCCTGCCCAACATGTTTTGAATTCAGTCCAGACTTCTCAGCAGACGGTCCGGTCATCTTTGAACTTCCGGATATAAGTAAGAGCATTGCGTCCCCTGGAAGCACTCATGACCTAAAGGGAGATGATTCCACTCCCCGTTGTGGTTACCTCTCATAAAGGGGAAATGATAAATTGGCCCCCGGGGTTTGAACCCGTAACTATTACGTTATGGGCGAAGAGCAAACCTCGACAAAGTGGGGAGGGGGGCAGCTCTAAGCAATCCTTCCGTGTACACAATTAAACCTGAGTCCGGTTAACCGTTAGTCGAGTGTTTGTTTGGTCAAGTCAATTACTGGCGTGTCAAGTTCTGCTTTGCTTGCTAGAAACTCACTGTTGCATACTAGAAGAATTGCCCATTGTCACCCTGTCTATAATAAACTCACTGTTTCCTGTACCCTACTAGGGGAATGGCCCAGTGTTACCTTGTCTATAATAAACTCAATGTTTCCTGTATCCTACTAGAAGAATTGCCCCGTGTTACCTTGTCTATAATAAACTCACTGTTTCCTGTACCCTACTAGAAGAATTGCCCAGTGCTTTAGCAAAACTCAAAATGCACTTTTATGTATGCTATTCACGTATTTCCGTGCACCTGTGATTGTATCTAGGAAGATAGTACTGAAGAACTGGTGTTCTGAAGCGTCAGAAGAAGTGTTCGAACAGAATACGGGCGTTAAAAGAAACTTGTTAATCAGCCACGTAATAGTGTTTTTTGACACTACTGATCACTGCAAGAAATGTATGTTCAATAATGGCAATAATCCAAGTACTGCTACTTCAGTGAACCTATCAACAACAACAAATATTGTCCTGCAAGTCGCAGCATAACGTCATGATTGTTTGCTCGTAGAAATAAGAACTGGGCCCCAGGGGTTCTCAACAGGGAGACAAACCCTCTTTACTTACAAACATAAAACAATATTTCAATATTGTAAGCAGTGGTATTTACACATCGGTGTTAAAACAAAAAACAAAAATTTATAAAGAAAATGATATTTTTTATACTAAATGCCAAAAAGTGTCAATTCTCTAACCTAAGGGGTTTGAATGAATGAATTCGTTCTTCTGTAGCGCTGACACTATCCATGATAGACTAGCATGCTCGTTGCGGACTTCCTCATGTGTCCATCTACACCGGGTACTCTAAAAAAAAAGGACTGCGCTGGCGAACTTGTTTGCCTAATACCCCAACATTTTATGTGTACGATATCCCCCCCCCAAACCAAGGAGCGGATTCTAGTGGATTTTATATATCCCACATTGAGTCTGCACTTGATACTCCAAAGGGGATAATCTCCCCCTTGTTCCCGACCCACCGCTCCGTCAATCACATGCCATGATCTTGCGATAGAACAGAAAAGAAATGGGCTCAGAATCAAAGGAGATGACATCACAGTGGTTGAACTGACAATGCCACCACAAAGATTGAACGGAAAATGCCACCCAGTGATTGAATTGACAATACCACCTCAATGATTTAATTGACAATGCCACCCCAATGATTGAACTGACAATGCCACCCAGTGATTGAATTGACCATGCCACCCCAATGATTGAACTGACAATGCCACCCAGTGATTGAATTGACCATGCCACCCAGTGATTGAACTGACAATGCCACCCAGTGATTGAATTGACCATGCCACCCCAATGATTGAACTGACAATGCCACCCAGTGATTGAATTGACCATGCCACCCCAATGATTGAACTGACAATGCCACCCAGTGATTGAATTGACCATGCCACCCCAATGATTGAACTGACAATGCCACCCAGTGATTGAATTGACCATGCCACCCCATTGATTGAACTGACAATGCCACCCAGTGATTGAATTGACCATGCCACCCCAATGATTTAATTGACAATGCCACCCCAATGATTGAACTGACAATGCCACCCAGTGATTGAATTGACCATGCCACCCCAATGATTGAACTGACAATGCCACCCAGTGATTGAATTGACCATGCCACCCCAATGATTGAACTGACAATGCCACCCAGTGATTGAATTGACCATGCCACCCCAATGATTGAACTGACAATGCCACCCAGTGATTGAATTGACAATGCCACCCCAATGATTGAACTGACAATGCCACCCAGTGATTTAATTGACAATGCCACCCCAATGATTGAACTGACAATGTCATCCCAATAATTGAACTGACAATGCCACCCAGTGATTTAATTGACCATGCCACCCCAATGATTGAATTGACCATGACACCCCGTGATTGAATTGACCATGCCACCCCAATGATTTAATTGACAATGCCACCCCAATGATTGAACTGACAATGCCACCCAGTGATTGAATTGACCATGCCACCCCAATGATTGAACTGACAATGCCACCCAGTGATTGAATTGACCATGCCACCCCAATGATTGAACTGACAATGCCACCCAGTGATTGAATTGACCATGCCACCCCAATGATTGAACTGAAAATGCCACCCAGTGATTGAATTGACAATGCCACCCCAATGATTGAACTGACAATGCCACCCAGTGATTTAATTGACAATGCCACCCCAATGATTGAACTGACAATGTCATCCCAATGATTGAACTGACAATGCCACCCAGTGATTTAATTGACCATGCCACCCCAATGATTTAATTGACAATGCCACCCCAATGATTGAACTGACAATGCCACCCCAATTATTTAATTGACAATGACACCCAAATGATTTAACTGTATTTACTGTCAATGTCAACACAATGATTTAACTACTGACGAAGGCACTCCAGTGATTTAACTACGTTTTACGATCGGCCAAAAAGTCGGATCACGGCAGAATTGACCTACATTCGTCTCGTTCACTAGGGTTGTGTCCCGTTGTCGTGTCAGTGGCTTGTCCGTGATACAGTTTAGGTGACAAAGATGGCGGACAACGGTGGCGTGACCCGATTCCTTCCCCTTCTCACATGGGGCGGGGGTGAGTCAAATACAGACATGTGGTTTTTGTTTTTTTTTAATGAATGCATGGGTCCTATCAGCGGGAGTTAATTTTCACAAATGATTTTGAGAATGCAATAATTTGTTTTATCACAAAACACTTAAAACCGTTTTAATCGGAAATTTAAAAAAAAGATTTTTAATATAATATAAATCGGAAAATAAAATACGACTGAGATCTTGAGCAGATCTAAAAATCGTTTTTTTGTTTAAGGCGCGCGGTAACAATTCGATGACGTGTGATGTTTTGGTAGATGTTCAATGATGTGTGATGCTTTGGTAGATATTCAATGATGTGTTTCATGATGGCCATCAACGCTAAGATTTGCTGTTGGTTTTGATGGCATGTTTTGATTGCCTATGAACCTCGGCCCTAAAAGGTGACCATTGTGTGTGTGTGGGCGTTACCGCGATCCTTCAGCCCACGTTCCACCTCACCCCGTTCATCCACCACCCGCCCCTTACGACGCCGCCTCTGGAAATCTCCAAACAACCTGAAGTAGGAAAGTTCTAACCTTATACAAGAAGGTCGTCCTTCAAATTCTCCAACAACAATCTTTATAGTAGGAAGTGATTTGGGGGAGAGGGGGGGGGTAAGTGGGCTTGAAAAAAATGGTGGGGGGCATTAAGATTTGTGATGTAATCAGGTCTATATTTTATAGAAGACATACTAGCAGATGTAGCGTGGTCCTGGGGGATGTGAAGGGTGGGTGAGGTGGGGTAGCACTGGCGATAGGTTCAATTTTTAAATGTTCTAAATATATCTTTATATTTTGGCATTAATATTTGAGCATTAATATTTGGACATTTATATATATGCAAGAGATAACCCGCCAAAAATGACGGAATCTTTTTTGGTTCAATCAGTACTATAAATCAAAATCGATTGCCACCCCAACAGCACTTCATCCATACAGACAACGGGAATCAATAACATAGGTAACTTATCCGTGTTTGATAAATACGAAATATTAAACTTGCTGAAATGTACACAAAGTATTTCATAATACATAATTATAAATCCTATTTTTACGTCGTTCCCTTTTCAAAAATTAAAATATAAGCATTAAAAATGACGTCATATAATATTTTTATACAAAATCGCTCGCAGCGCCACCTAACAGCATTATTCCATACATACATACAGATAACGGGAATTATGTATATTGATAGCCATTTATCAATATTAAAGGTGAATGGAGCATAGTGCTTTGAGATGGGTCTATCATGCACACCCATACACTGTATTTAATGTTTACGACCATGAAATATGCAGTAACTGGAGGTAACAATTATTTAAAATATGCATAGTCACCTTCATAAATAATTTTTAACAAAATAATAATAATAATAATAATTACTAGACATTTCGGAATCAGTAAAACAGCCGTTGCAATTAGATTCAATGAATTGATAAAAAAAACGAAAGTACATTTAGATCTCTATGTATAATAATGAATGTATATCTGTTTGTATCACTAAAGGACCATTCTCATCAGATCGTTTTGAAACTTGTGAAAATGTGGAGTATACTAACGCAAAGGACACAAGCAACAAAAAAACAAAAAAATATGTTATTACCACTCATTGGTCCGGGGTCCAAAAAATGTCGGGGTTTTTTCTTCACGATTGCCGTGAAAGTTTTGTACACTTCCACCACACGTTAGTATTGACTGAGCAAACACAAGCATAATATGAAACCTGAACCTCATGCACGCAGAAAAATTTAAAAGCTTAATTTAAAATTAATTTAAATTTTAAAGTTGATGAAAACTGACCTTCCACATGACACAGGAACCTCAGGGCAACCACACAGTGTGGGTATCTGATGAGGTCGTCTCCTTGGTTACAGCCCAGGTAGGAGTGGTTGCAGGGAAACTCCAAGACATCCGCGGTCAAGTTCCGGACTCTGCATTCTACGTTCAAGACGTCGCCGTAGTCACACGCGTAGCTGAAATTCTGAAGTCATCGTTTCAACATGTTACTAGATGTTATTGGTGAAGTGTGCTGTCGGTGTGTCAACAAATTAAGGTCAAGTGTGTACAGTAATAATCAACATACATAATTTGCAATGTATGTCACGTCCCGTCGGTCCTGTCCATGACGCGACTAACTTTAGAAAGCAGCGCACCAAATTACTGCACCAAAAATAAATTTTCGAACGTTCCACATAAAATTGTGCAATATGAAAATAAATGAATAAAATAAAAATAAATGAAAGTTCTGTACTAGATTATTTTTTATTCTGATGTGTATTTTTTTTTCAAAATAAATATATTTCAGCTGAAACGTATTTATTTTGAAAACTTCCGTCATTTTTGACGGGTAATACACTAGTTGATATATAAACATGATAAACATACACAGTAGTAATATTTGTGCAGTCCGAGTCCAAATTTGACGGAAATGACGTAGTTAAAATAATAAATACAAAGTGCAAATTACCGTTATTAATGAACATGTAAAACTCGAAATGTATATCAAAATAGCCGAAAAGCGCGATGCGATTTAAAACAAAATACACTCATTTATAATTGATGTGCGAAAACGTTTTAAATGTTATATGACCAGAGTACATTTAGGTCTAACAGGGCGCCAACTAACAGGGCGCCAACTAACAGGGCGCCACCTAACAGGGCGCCAACTAACAGGGCACCACCTAACAGGGCACCACCTAACAGGGCGCCACAATACAACTGACCAGTACCTCGTCATGACACCGCAGCTAATTCTGTTATATTTTATTTATATTTTATGTGACTTTATTAGTTTTGTCTGTTCGCTGACAAAGGCTTTTTTGTCGACACTTTCGTTGTTTTGTGGCGTCCTGTCTGGTCTGGTTATACCCTGTTTATTAAATATTGTTTTCTACCCAGCCTGCAGCCTCATCTCACTCTTATAAAAAGCGTTACTTGGGTGTATATCATGTACTGTATATATTAGATAGGATATTCTCGTTGCCACCAATGTCTAGCATGCAGCTTTGCAGATCAGAGTATAAGACTGGCTATGTTTAATTGTGCCTTTATTTAAATTTAACATTATACTGCCTCGTGGAGTGTGTAAAACTGAATGACCTATAAATTAAATAAGTAAATATAAAGTGGATGACTTTCTAGGGGTATCACTCATTCCGGTAGTAGGACGATATAAATCCAATGCTGGCATTGACCAAAACATAAAAACTCTTACATGTTCTAGCGTCTGATTGGCTGTCCCTGTCTCTGTTGGATACCACAAGGACCAGACGTCACCTCCTGCAAAATAATAATAATAATAAATATAATAATATTATGAAATTAATACTACATAATGAAATAATGTAATTTATTTGAAAATACATTTTTACATGGAAAAATTAGTTCGCCTACTTAACATGCATAGCAGACATGGGAGTTCGTTTGTGTGGCAACCCCTACCCTCCCTCCCCTCCCTCCACTCACTCACCTCCCTCCACGACCGATACCTAAACAATCGACACCAACCAACGTCACGATTGTCAATGAACTGACTCGTTGCCTCAATTATCATCACGCAGATATCGAGAACAAGTCGATGGCGGGTATGGACCGAGTCGAGGTAAAGCAAACAGCTCTTTTAACGTCGTAAATGCCAAACATTGATGATTATCATTTCTGTTATGATGGTAAGAGCTCAGTGGAATCGCCTAAGCTTGTTATCGGCCGGTTCGTCAGGCAGGTATCGCGTGTTGTCTTAACAGTCGGGTGTCCAGGTATCGTGATGAGAATTGAGTTGGCCCGATCAGGTATCAATTATGTTCATGAAATGTGAGATGTCTTTGTCAGGAATCTGGTAGCTAGAGCCACAACGGGTTACCCATCGTTTTTATGGATGAGAATTAGTAATACATTTGTTTCGTTATGGCGTCTTGGCGTGTTTATTGCTTTTCCCCCCCTAGATTTTTGTTTCAAATAGCACACTACACATAGTACACTACACATAGTACACTACACATAGTACACTACACATAGCAAACCACACTGAGAGTGTATAGACTTGAGCCCCGAATATTTCAAAAAAATAATTTCGGGAAATTGCCATGTTTACAAATCCAAGTTAAAGAATCATTTAATCTGGCAATTTTTGGTGTTCATTCACATCCCTTCAATTTCTAGTATCAATATAATGGATGATCGTCTTATCTATTTTCGCAGAATATAACTTTTCCAAGAACCAGTCCTACAGCCATCTGTGTGATACGTTTTTACAGCATTCATTTAAATTTTAAATGATACAACTGATTTTCTATTTTAACGATATATATTCAATTAAAGTAAATTTATTTTAAAACTAAAACAGATTCGATTATAGAACTGACAATATCGAGTTTAGAATTTGGTTTTGAGAACAGATGTGACAGTATTGATGTGGCTTTCGATTAATCATTGACATTAACTTGAGACGGAAAGACAGTTAATGTGACGTCATTCACGTCTGACTAGGGACAGATGGTGACATCCCAATCATAAATTTTATAATTCTATTAAATAACTAAATTGTTTGAAAGAATTAGGTCTCAAATATTGGTGTTGGTCACGAGATGGGCCTGCTGGGTTGCAGTGCCAATTCGACGGCCTTGCTGGGTTTCAGGGCCCATTCGACGGTCTTGCTGGGTTGAAGGGCCCATTCGGCCTTGCAGGGTTGAAGGGCCCATTCGGCCTTGCTGGGTTGAAGGGCCCATTCGGCCTTGCTGGGTTGAAGGGCCCATTCGGCCTTGCTGGTTTGTAGGGCCCATACGACGGCCCTGCTGGGTTGTAGGGCCCATACGACGGCCCTGCTGGGTTGTAGGGCCCATACGACGGCCCTGCTGGTTTCTAGGGCCCATACGACGGCCCTGCTTTAACTACCGTCTTTTACAAACGGGTGACGGTGTAGTGCTGTCATACAGGCCCGCGTGTATCATTGCATCACGCAGCCGTCACCCACCAAACGTGACGTGACACGTGCTAGGGGAGCTGTCACTACGTCACGTCACCCCGACATCTCTGCTGCCACACGTGGTGCACTGCCAGTTGTCTTCCCTTGATATTGATTCAACCAATAATTATATGTTCAGCAGAGCGTAAGCCAGAAATAGCGAAGCCTGGCGCGATGGTCTAAGTGGTAGCGCACTGGACTATCGAACCGAGGCAGATCCCGAGTCGCGGGTTCGAGCCCAGGTACTGGCAAGGCCTCTGGGGCATTGTGCTGGCCACACATTCCCCTGCTCGTTAGTGGTGGCTAAAAAAACTTGTGAGCGCTACATCACTTGCCCCATAGTCCGTCATGGACTGGAAAGGGGGTCATTTCATCAAACATCTCAGTCAGTGAAGATTGTGAGAGAAGGTGAAACATAGGTGAAGAAAAAGACAGTTGTGGACGTGTGTGGATCATAGCGGGTGAAGAAAAGGACAGTTGTGGGTGTGTGTGGGTCATAGCGGGTGAAGGAAAAGACAGTTGTGGGTCACAACAGGCTACACATCATTTTTTATGGAGGGGACTTATTTGTAGATTTGTTTTCGTTTAGGGGTGTCCTGTTCATTGTTTCTTTTTGTTTTTCGCTGCTGCCTTTTGTTTTGTTATTGGTTTTTTTTTAAATAACGCACCACAATGAACGTGGAGAAAATTAATGTTTAACCTAGAGCCAGAGTCGTCAATAAGTGGATGTGGACCAATGTTCCCTCTGAGGTTCATTGGTCCGTGTGAAAAGTAGTAATAATCGTATGTAAAGTTGCGCAGCATCTATTTTTTTACAATACTTTACAAATTTTGCTGTGCGGTCATTCTAAAATGCTGCGTGGCGCCAGTCAGATATCTGTGCGGCCTCACAGCCGCGTAGTTTAAAGGAAACATTGGTGCGGACCCCACCGGGGCACACATCTTAAAAGACAGTGGAGACACCAAAGGGTAAACTTCTGTATGTTCCCGTTATTTGGCACTGGCAGACTCCGGTGAGATCTATGTGGTAAGACGTGCGAGGGTGACTCCATGACCTATCGCACTGGGTGACATCAGACCTAGTGAGGCCTCTGACTGGAGCCCCAAATAAATACTTCAAAAAAATAAGTTCGAAAAATTGCTCCAAATTGAAAAAAAAATAATATTGAAACAAAAATGAATAAAACACCAATCTGTATTTCGCCCTCTTTCAACAACAACAACAACGACAAAATAACCATGGCAACCGACCCCTCCCAAACCACACAACAGATCCAGTGTATGTATAGTACGCCACACTATCCTCGACCAACGCCTCAAACATTGTAATTGCGCCTTCTTAAGTTTTATACAGTATTTTAATTGACGCTCTCCGAAGGACGTGTTCAATAATCAGTGCCTGCCATCAATCTCCACCACTGAAGAGTTACTTTATTTATTTAAAACCGCTTACATTTTTCAAATGTCATATTTCTCTCCCTTCGAAATTCTTCAAAAATTATTTCTATTATCTTTCTGAATGTTATTAAAGTTAAAGTGACGATTTTTTTCTGAACATTATGAACAAACAAATAAAACATTTTTTATTTAAAATACGAATCAACCTTTTTCCGAGACGAGGACGTGGGCAGGTACACTAACTATTTGGTTTACCAAAATAAGAAATGCCAAACAACGGGCAAATAATTATTTCAATTATTGTATTTTTAATGGACTTAAATGAAGAACACTTACAGCTAAACGAGAGAGCAAGGCAACAGGGCGTTCGATATATATATATTCTTCAGTGTTGTCCATTTATAATGGTAAAATGGCTGCCACAGTTAAATGACAGCCACTGTCCATCGACATTCTCGTGCCACGAACAAGTCGCCCCTGGCGTGGATGGTGATCATGACACGTGAGGTCACGTGTAACATCACATAAGTGAGCAATGCACTTCTTGTGATACAACTTCTCTTCTTCTTACAAGGTCAAGATGACATAACAAGCGGCTCTCAAACGGATGAGACAAGTCTCCACACATCCCCTCCCCCCGCCCAAATGGTTCGGTTCCAGTTCCCGTACGTCATTCATGCCACTATGAATTTTGATGGGCAGAGTTATCGGAGCTGACCATCCGTCTCCCGTCTCCTCATCCATAGAAGGATGACATCATATGTCCCACCTCAATGTCTCTTTGATAATTAGTTAACTAAATTTTAAAGAACTAAATTTACGTGCTCTGTAGTGAAACTACGGGCTGTTACGTGCGACATTTTTACCTACGAGTAAGCACATTGAAATTGAATACGATGTGAAATCAAACTATCGCAGTCAACTAACAAGTCATTGTTGACAAATCCCAACAAAGTAAGGCCATCTATAAATAGCGACCAATCCCCGAGGCGAAGAAGTAATATAAAAAAAACGATGCTCCTACTCACCCAGCGCGTGCTTGGCCAAATAGCAGACGATATAGATCCGAAAGACATGAAGAGTGAGAAAAGCCGTCCTTCTTGTCATCTCCTACACATAAACACACTCACTGGCAACACAGCAACAACAACACGGCCAGCCAGCAGCGACACGCCAAACGACGAGTCGACCCACCGACACAATGGAAGACACACAGCCGTCACAGCCTGGTCACAGATGGCTGAGTGTTGAGATCGACACGCCCGTGAGGTGGTGGGCAGGGCAAACACTTTTTGTTTTGATCGCCTGTCTGAAATAATAGGAGACGAGAAAATGAACTGCATTGAAATCATGGATTGAGATAATGGGCGGTGTTAAGACCCCCCAAAAAGTAATGCTGATGATTCTAACAACATCCATGAAAGGCGATGTTAAGACCCCCTCAAAAGTAACGATGATGATTCTAATAACATCCACGAATGGCGATGGTTCCCCTGGGATTCTAGAAATTTCTCAAACCCAATCAAGTGGCCCCCATGTAATATTTTGTTGTAAAAGAGGAGGGTCAACAGCTGAGGTAAAACTAAAGTGTTTCCAAATACAGAACAATACTTGCAACAACGGTTAAGTGTGTTGTACATGTATGCTGTAGTGTTAACGTCTTGCCTGGTGGAGGCCGAGATGTTAACCCCTACGGCTACGCTTCCCCCAAACCACTTTTTACAACCTTCTTTAAAACAGAAATTTTTTGAAAAAATATTTATTTTTAAAAAAAACATTGTCGCCCCAGGTGCGATATCCAACCACACACCTCCCTACACCTTCGCCACTTCAGAGGTAAACACAACAGGCCGGGGGTGCCTGCCTAATTTGTTGCGCCGCCGCCGAAGGGGAAGAAATGATTAAAATACAGCGTTCATCGATTTTTTCCGTTTTATGGCAATGTTTTATTTGCGTGCTGAAGTCTTCGGATGCAATGTAAATAGTGATTTGGAGGGTGGGAGGGGGAGGAGGAGGGCAAAGGGCCTGTAACTGTTAGGGACTGACTGTCTTCAGGTAACAAAATACAGCGTGACCAATGATTTCTAACGCACTAACGCCCTTTTGGTTGACCCTTATAATCAGAAGGGTGGGTGCTGCCCTAGCAGGCTCTGCCCTTTCGGGACACTATTATGCCCAACAATGCCAACAAATGTATTTATTTGCTATATATTTGTTTGACAATTTATTGTCTGTGATTAATAAATAGTTATTAAATATTGAAAAAATATATAATAATTTCGTTCTGAGCTGTCAATTAAATTATTCATTCGCTTATTTCCCTTTAATTTCATTCTCTCCCTTGAAAATTCTTTCTTTAATAATTTTCTTATATACAATTTATGTTATTTAAATTGTTCAATCAGTCGATTTTAACATTTGGCAACCAAAAAAGTCTTGCGAGAGAGACCACCTCATGTTAGCAGTGGCGAAGCGTGTGTCACCTACGCCTGGGGCAAGGTGTGCATATTAGTTTTCACGAGCGTGAAAGAAAATGCCGCGCCCTCTTTGTTACAGTTACAGGTCTTGCGAGGGTTCAGTGCTCACATTCCAGCACCATTCATAAAAGTCTGGTTGTTAGGGACGCTATAGTTCAAAAAACTGCTCCATGGCCCATACGACGCGAGTAACTGCTCTATGGCCCATACGACGCGAGTAACTGCTCCATGGCCCATACGACGCGAGTAACTGCTCCATGGCCCATACGACGCGAGTAACTGCTCCATGGCCCATACGACGCGAGTAACTGCTCCATGGCCCATACGACGCGAGTAACTGCTCCATGGCCCATACGACGCGAGTAACTGCTCTATGGCCCATACGACGCGAGTAACTGCTCTATGGCCCATACGACGCTAGTAACTGCTCTATGGCCCATACGACGCGAGTAACTGCCCTATGGCCCATAGGACGCGAGTAACTGCTCTATGGCCCATACGACGCGAGTAACTGCTCTATGGCCCATAGGATGCGAGTAACTGCTCTATGGCCCATAGGATGCGAGTAACTGCTCTATGGCCCATAGGATGCGAGTAACTGCTCTATGGCCCATAGGATGCGAGTAACTGCTCTATGGCCCATAGGATGCGAGTAACTGCTCTATGGCCCATAAGATGCGAGTAACTGCTCTATGGCCCATACGACGCGAGTAACTGCTCCATGGCGCATACGACGCGAGTAACTGCTCTATGGCCCATACGACGCTAGTAACTGCTCTATGGCCCATACGACGCGAGTAACTGCTCTATGGCCCATAGGATGCGAGTAACTGCTCTATGGCCCATAGGATGCGAGTAACTGCTCTATGGCCCATAGGATGCGAGTAACTGCTCTATGGCCCATAGGATGCGAGTAACTGCTCTATGGCCCATAATATGCGAGTAACTGCTCTATGGCCCATAAGATGCAACTGCTCTATGGCCCATAAGATGCGAGTAACTGCTCTATGGCCCATAAGATGCGAGTAACTGCTCCATGGCCCATACGACGCGAGTAACTGGTCTGCCTCTTAAATATATGGATCTTCAAAGCCATTGCCCTTTTGAAACGCGAAAAATAAAGTATCGGCTTTCCTTATTTTATAGTGCGATCTACGCTAAATTAAGTTACTTTAAAGATTGAATCCTATGCGATTGAACGAACAGACACAATGTTAATTTCCACTACATTCACGTTGAGTACAGTACTCACATTTCGAAGTCCACCAAACCAAGAATGCCACACACGATGTCACTTCCATTGACTTGTACAATGATCTGAATAGTGATCTCTTCGCTCTTAAATACCAGTATGCTATTGTCTTAGACGTTGAGAGGACCAATCAACTCCAAGAGATCACCAGCCAATCAAAGCCGACCTCTACAGGACGCTTCCGTACCCCGATATAAGTTACGTAACTTCTCCCTCCCCCCCCCCACCTCCATGACTGGTCAGTGTCAGGTCTGGACATTCGCCTGGTGGTCAGTTAATTACCCGGGGTAGCAGGAGACTAGATGTCTAGCGCGGCGATGCCATCACACGTGTCATGCCGAGCACGTGTTATGTCACGTGTTTTATGACGTCTGCTGTGGTTGGTGCCCCAGACGTAACCTTGCGTATCTTCGACGGTATCCTCCGCAGCTGCCATGAAAAGTTGTAAACGAAAGGAACGAAATACGCAATTCTAGAATGTTAACTCCCTCCCCCAGCAGCAGTACTGGTGCACACCTAATCGTCGGATCAACAACACCAGCGGATGGCCTATTGTTCAGGCCGAGGGCCGCATCAGTTGGTCACGAAGAGCCGCCACAAAAAGAAGTCAGTCTCAGCTCAATAACAAACGTATCGAATTTTATTATACGGCTGTTGTTCTTTCTTTTTTTTTAATTTTTTTTTAAAAAATTTTAAAAATAAATATTGAATTTCAAATTTGCTGCAGGCTTTTCTCGAGTCACACACAACCCATAAGTGGAGCGCAGTTATCTAACCTCTAAAATTTCAGAATCCCTCGAACATGGGTACAGAGCAGGCGAATAATTATATTAACATTCAAATTGTGCATTTAAAAAAAAATTCATTTCTGAAAACTGAATGACAAATTAATATATTGATAATAATAAAGGAAGATCAAAGTATAATACCGGTGTTGTGTCGTTGATTGGGTACAGCTAGTACACTATGGCTAGTACCATAGATTGGGTACAGCTAGAACCCTCACTCTTACATTGAAACTAATCATAATATCCACAAGAACGACGCATTTAAGACAAACTTCTAGGGTTAAACAAACACATTGTTTATTTCGGTACTGTAACGGGGAAACAGCACTTTTAGTAATTAATGTCTGATGTTTGTAATTATTATCACGTCAGATAAAGATGAATGCGTTAAAAAATCATATAAAAGTCTGATGTTGTGTTGATAAAAGGCGGGTAGCTCAGGGTCACATCAATCATTAAAAGAACACGTGAGACAACCTTTTCCCATGGCCACACGAGTTCTTTGCCCAAAGGACTATGGGCAGCTGCCCCATTTATAGACTGAGATTTAAATGTGGATGAGTTATGACTAGGTCAACAAATCGACTCAATAATTTTCATAAATGGGGGGGGGGCGGGGAGTCAAATCGGCAAACGACCAAAAATACCCGATACATCATATAGACTCACGAGGAAAGGCATATTTTCAAAAAAAAGGCCCCCCCCTCCCCCGCCCCCAAAAATTACCTATACCCTCCAATCTGTTTCACTTCATTATACATATTACAGACACTCCATCTATACTATACAGAAGATTAATGCCTCCTACGCTTAGGGGCCGTCCATAAATGACGTCACGCACCTAGGGGGGGGAGGGGGTCACACTTTTGTGACGATGCGTGACGAGGGGGAGGGGAGGGCGGTTGAAGAAATGTGACGTCACATCAAAAGGGTAACTTTAAATAAAACTTCCTCTGAAATATTTGGTCGCTTACAATTTATCTAATGACCTTTTTTTTTATATATTAAATCAGTGCTTCTCAATGTGCCAGTCGATAGGCCATCAGACGCTGGTTGTCGTAAGCTATCAAGACATGAAAATTAAATCTAATTATAATCCTTAAGTTTTAGAATCCACAAGATAACATATGAAATTGTTACACTGCGTCGTTTGATGTTGACATCAAAGCATTTGTGATGTGATGTAACCGCAGCTCCGTTTGGTTCTCTCATGGACTTTTTTGCCCATTGCCCCAAAATAGACAAGTTTATGTGTGCGTTACCCCTCCCCCCAACCCAAAGACGCTAGATCCTGCTCACATGACTCGGGGATTTGGGGGAGCGTCGTTAGCCGAAAATGCTACTGGTGAGTTTTACAAGTATGAAAAGTGTCTAAAAATGATCTGAATAGGATTATGTGTAGATATTTTAAGTCAAAACGACACGGAATATCCTTTTTCTTTAAAAGGGGAGGGGGGGATTCTATTTGATAGGATTAAAAACGTTTTTTGTTCGATTGGTTTTTGGTCAAACGCCCCTGACCATTCTAGTCTTCTAGATCAGTGCTTCTCAAAGTGGTGGTCCGCGGACCGGTGTGTGTTTTTTTTGTTTTTTTTTGTTTTTTTTGTTGTTTTTTTTTGGGTGGGAGGGAGTCAAAGATTTGTGACGTATTTTTAGAGGGGGGGGGTTAAGTTTTTGTGACGACGCGTGACGAGGGGGGGGGAGGGGGTCAAAAATCGGCAAAAATCGCGTGACGTCATAATTTATGGACGGCCCCTTATCCATTGTTTATGTATGGTCTTGCATTTTATAGAGATTTTTGAATGTTGATAGTGTGTTCATGCCCCTGCGGCTCATTCAGGCAACCTGTTCCACCTGAACACCAGACGAGAAGAGAGATATGTTTTATGTTTGTTCTTGCATGTGGAACAAGAAAAGTGTTTATATCTGAGTGTTGTGTTAGATGATTCTTGTGAATTTTACTCGATAAACCCTAGACTGTGACGCCTTTCTTGAAATCGAATCCCCTTGAGTCCTAACATCTCCTAAACAAGTTACTGTCCTTGTCAAGAGTACATTCATGTATCTACACGTGATGTCTTGTTAACTCTTAAAGCCCCCTTGTATAATACCTTTCCCCTCCTTCTTCTTTCCAATGACAACTGTAACGAAACGTTTGAACTTAACTCTATCCACCGCTTTCATTCGGAATATTTGTTTACAATCAAGTTGTATGCAAAGCTGGTTTGGGAAAGGGGGGGTGGGGGGGTTGGCGGTTTGAGAACGTGGCTGGGAGGGGTAACAGCGCCAATAAAAGAATTAAAATACATAAATGAAACGTGGGGCCTTCT
The DNA here is from genome assembly GCA_944989445.1 of Ampullaceana balthica. Classification (NCBI taxonomy): domain Eukaryota; kingdom Metazoa; phylum Mollusca; class Gastropoda; family Lymnaeidae; genus Ampullaceana; species Ampullaceana balthica. The sequence continues at coordinate 105,752 of CALYLW010000246.1, read as the reverse complement.
GACGTCAATCTCTGGTGCAAACCAGATCGTATACGTGAACCTTGCACACTCGTGGTGCGATTTAATGGTGCGTAAAGAAAGTGGTTTTTTGTTTTGTTTGTTTTTTTTGTTGGTGGTTGTTGTTTATTGTTTATTTTGTTGGTGTTTTCGCCACCAAATCTTGTCATTTCTCTCTTCGTGTGTGTGTAATGTGTGTGTAGGGGTTAGGATGGACAAGACAAAAGATGAGATAGGAATATAAAAAAAACGGCGAGGAGAAAAAGGGAACAATGATATGTTTGAAAAGTGAACGTGATAGAGATAAAGGACTAAACCAAGGTTCTACTTGAGAGAGAATGGACGTCATCTGAGCCGTAGCCAGGGTTTGTATTCCTCTACATGCCTCCCTCTACATACCTCCCTCTACATATCTCCCTCTACATATCTCCCTCTACATACCTCCCTCTATACACCTCCCTCTACATACCTCCCTCTACATACATCCCTCTACATACCTCCCTCTACATATCTCCCACTACGGCCGTTTTGTCGGTGAAACGTGTTTATTTTATGTTAGACATGTATTTGCACCAACAGACAGTCTGATACGATGGTACTTCATGTACAAGTGTATGATTGATTAAAGAGCGAATGTCTTTTTGGTAACGTGATGTATATTGTTAATGTTGTTGTTTTATTGTTTATTTACGACATTAATGGCCGTCTAGTTTCTTTCCTAAGTGTCTGCAAACAGGTTGGGCAGAAAGCAATGGACCATTGAATGGTCTTTTAATAGGGTCTGGGTATGGGTGGGCATGTAGAGGGTGCCTCAAAAACAACGAAGATATCGGCAAAAAGCCGTCGTCGACGCGAACATAGAAAAAAAAGAAGTATGAACATAAAATAAAGTGTTTTATTTCACGATGTCATCCACCACCACCACCTCCCCTTTGCCGCATTCACTGGCCCTGTGAAGGTCATGGTATGACCTTGAGATAGAGCGATTGAACCGGGGAAGGGGTGGGAGAAGGGTTCTTCCATCCGGCATCGCTGCCTGGGCCTGGTGGCCTTGTTCTTGTTGACCGGTCAGGGTTTCTGTCTCGCCTGAGCAAACACTACGTCTACCACAGCTGATTGCGGGGAATAGGGGCTGAAGGTATGACACCATCACCACTTCTGGGGTGTATGGACTCAAGGGTAATTACGACGATGTCAAAATGAAATCATTGATGGACACGACGACTTGTGCCTGGTACGGAGTCAGGCCTGAAAATACCCCCCCCCCGCCATAGAAGATAAAATGTTACCTTTTTTAATATTATTACTACGGTCTTAACTAAAAACATCCCTGATTGCATTCCCGGGATGACTTTACTACGACTCTGTTGTTGTTTTTCCCGTCTCCTCCAGCGAGAATCGAAGCACAATTAACAATCCTTTTGGGCATGGTCTTATAGTCAGTGGCATACATCCTACCTTCATTCATAGTTGTCGTTTTTCAATAGGTAATATTTGATCTTAGTCTATGCCATACATCCTACTATCATTCATTGTTATTGTTTTAATTTCTAATTTCGGGTTTTGCACGATTTCAAGATTTAAAAAAAAGCCTTATATTCTAAACCAGTGGTTCCCAACCTCTTTTAGGCAGCTACCCCTTTTTATGTAAGCCATGTGATCCGCGACCCGAATTTTTTAAAAAAGTCATTTTCAATTAAATAGAGCAAATTTGCATTTTAGTGAATATTGTTTTAGTCGACAGTTGGCGACCCCCAGAAAACTCTTCGTGACACCTTTGGGGAACCGCTGTAAATCTAAATGGTTTGATCCCATGACCGAGATGGAACTCACCAGTATGATGTTTGAAAAACGACTGGTTACTTGGACGTCACGTGGCAGATACTTTTTACTTTATTTACTGAACTTCATCGTGTTAACGTTTGTTCGTTCCGGAAGGCTTTTCGCCGGTACAATTGTTTTGATAACGTCTTTAAGACTAACCCATACGGCCGCGCAGATATCCGACCGACGCCGCACAGTAGTTTGAATTACCGGGCAGGAAGTTTAAAAAAAATATTGCACAAAAATTGAATGCTGTGTAACTTTGCACACGATTTTATTTTTAATTTACTTTGCACACGAACCAACGAACCTTAATGGGAACAATGACCCATTACCCCATTCAATAACTGCCTCGTCGCAGTCTCATCCCACTTTATCAACAACCGGTGAAGAAGTTCCACTTCACGCCAATGACATTTTTCCCCACTTGCACCGTCTTTCGGCGCCGCGTGTGTACTTCTGCGCCACGCATCATCTGGCACGTTCATCCATCGATCACCGCGTACCCATTTCAAAATCAATTCCACAGAAGAGTTAGACATCGACCAGTTGGTGCACGTGTAAGTGCAGGGTGCCGTCTGGGCCTGGGCGAGACTCGGGATTTAGGTGGGGGGGGGTGGGGGCTGCAACGCTAGATTATTTGAACAAGACTTGTTAACGGCTGGTCTCCCACTCCCCCCCCCGCACTCACCTCCCCACTCCCACTAACGGCGCACCATCAAACGCATCTCACGGACATCAAGGGCTGATAAGCGACGTGGGGGGGTGAGGAAACAAGGGGCGGTAAGGAATCACTGATAAGAATTATTGCCAGATTGCGAGAAGAGGCTTATTACGTCATGCCTTCTTGTTGTGACGGATATCTTCTAACTGTTGCGATGGACTCGGGTTTGGTGGCCGTGGGAAGCGCCTCGGGCCGTCCAAGTGGGTATAGAAATTCGGACGTTAAAATTAAACGCAATAAAACAAAGAAACACATGTGAAAATGTATGCTTACTTTCTCTTTTACCGTGCTCGGTAGAGACGTATAGGAAGTACACAATTAAGTATGATAAAGTTTTCTTGGTCTTTTCTTTCATTTAACCTGTTAGTGCATATTCTAGAGCAGAAACGAATTTCTTAATTCTCAAAAGGAGCTATTGCTTTTGTGTGTGTAATAGATATATTTTCTAAAAGCACAATTTTTTTTAAAGTCATTAAACACTTAAGAGTAGATTGTGCCCACAATAATCTAGACCAGTGATGGCGAACCTATGGCGCGCGTGCCACAGACGGCACGCAGAGACTCATCAGCTGGCACGCGACTAAATTTTTTATTTCCTTGATCAATTATCAAAATAAAATGATACTATGTAATTTAAATAAGCGTTTTATTGGTTTTTTTTAAAGTTTCATTTATTTACTTATCGCATTATGCCACTAGCATAGGGCCTAAGCCTAGATAATAGATATAATATTTTCATATATCATCATACATATTTGTTGGCCCAATATATGACGTTTAAATTGTTTTGGCAAATAATATTCTTGTTACATGGCAAAGAATACGTAAAAGTTCAAGCGGCTAATATTTGGTAAACGAATTCAAATTTATTGCAGACTGCCGGTGAGTTTAATCCTTTCATTGTTAAATAGAATCATATATTTGAAAACTACGCATTTTAATTATTCTATTGAATATCTTGTACGGAATTTACAAATTTAATGTAAAAACATGCAATTTCATAATATAGATAGAAAAACAAGAAAGCTTAGTACGGAAACCAAGCCTATTCACATAAGCTAAGTCAAAATAAACCCAAATAAAGCTGAAAAGGAGCATAAGAAATATATATATAAACTTTTAACTAAGAACTGTTTGGGTTAACGGTTAGTGTTGTCCCCTGTTCATATTTAAATCTGCATTCGTAAAAATCCTATTGGCTATAATAATGTTACATGTTTTTAGAATATGATCGTTTTATAATTCTTGTTTCATTTTTAAATTGTGTGCCGTTCTAAACTCCAGGTCTTAAACCATCACGAATGAATCCAGCAACAACAGAAAAGGCGAAATTAAACATTGATAGTGGGAGAATCGTTTCAAGTTCCTGGGCAGAATCATTTTTGAGTTATGGAAAGCATTATGCATTCATTGCGGGAAAGTGTTGTGTGTCGCACACATTTAGTGTCAGACGGCACTTTAACACCAACCACAAGATTGTTGTCGAATTTGATGAAGCTGGACCGAAGGTGTTTATTGAAGGGAAATTGAGAAATCATAATTGCCAGAAAGTTGGTTTCTGTAATTATCTTTCAAAAACAAACCACCTAACAACGGCCAGCTTTCAAATTTCACTGTGTCTGGTAAAATATCATGGTAAACCACTCACTGATGGGGAATTTAATCAAAGAGGTCATGTTGTCTTGGAGTAATTCCCTTTTTCATGACTTTCCAAATAAGGACAAAATTAAAAAACGCATCGCTGAGACGCCACTTAGCAGAAATAGTGTTAAAGGTCGAGTACTATGGATGGCCAGTGACATTGGTCAGCAGTTTACCACTAACTTTTAAAAAAGGCAGCCTGTGCTTGGATGAAAGCACATATATAAATAACCATGCAAGGCTAGCAATAGTTTTGCGTTATGCTGTTGGTGATACGATGAGAGAAGAGTTGGTTAAATTGGCTCAATAGCCAAAATAGCATTGTTGATCGGGCCGAATTTTTATTAACTTAAAAGTTTAGGGAAGCTTCACTCGCAGCTGACATAATTTATGACAGTTGTAAGGAATACTCATTTGAAATATATTATTTTAGGCAGGGTAACTTCGAGCCTAAATATCTTAATAAACTTGGATAAATCAATTGAGGTTGAATTCATTAATTCATTTTTTTTTACCAGTGAGGTAAAAGACTCCTCACGTGAAATACTTAAATACCCTAATACTCTAATTCATAAGCAACATTTCAAAATCCAGTAGATAAGCTGGTGTACGAAAATGATATCTGTTTTCCGATTTCTGTAACCGCCAAAACTCACACGAAATTCTACAGTAACCTCATCCTATAAAGATTACAACTTTGCCATCAACGTTTTTTTTTCTATTAAAAAAAAATTAAAAAATTTCATGACTACATATTTGCTTTGATCGCCAAATATTTGCTCTCTCGTACATTGATTAGAAGATTCCATTAAAATGATTAAGTCTCCGCATACTAATTTAGCAAAAGTCATAGCATCCTTAAAGTAAAATACTCAAATAGTTTCTCTGTGAGTAGCACAAGAAAAGCATTTTATAGCACTATACGTTTAGAAATAATTTAGGGCAATACTGACATCTTATAATTCATACGAGCAACAAAACCCGTCCAAGGACGTTCCGCCACCGTTCGGTGGCATGTTGTAACTCCCCTCCAACAGCCGTCTCGACAGGCATACATGTGCATCACGTCAAAAATACTTTTCATTATAGCTAAAATAAATAACTGGTAATAAAAGAGCTTTTGACTTTAAATCCCAACGCGCATAACTCAAAATAAAGTCTTGGAAGAAATACTGCATCAAAAATAACTTGTTTTGAACGTCCGCGTAAACGTGTTCAATATGATTGGCTATTTCATATGTGTTTGAGGGACCAATCGCTATCGATGACCGCACAGAAAATTGCCTTTTATTATATAGGAGGATTATTTTATAGGATTTCCATATAGTACACGTTTTCAAATGTAAAAAAAAATTCATTTTGACTAGCAAAGTTCCTGAGTGTGATCGTGTGTTTATTTTTTCATATGCCTTGTCAGTTTTTCTAGAGCTTTTAAAATAACCTCAAAATGGCTCCTTAGTATATTCAGTATTTTCCATCCTGAAGTCTGTTTAAAGTCTTGTCTGTGTCAAAAAATTATATTTTTTCTAATGGTGTTTGTCTTTCTTGAACTCCTCCATACTTTTCAGCCATGAAGAAGCATTAACACACGTTGGCCCTCTACTGTCAATTGTTTTAAGACCTCCAGCTTTAAACTTATTTAAAATCATTTCAGAAATGTTGTAAGCGGATTAATTAGTTGTTTCAATGAAATCTTTGAAAGATTTCTGATTTTCAATCTTTTCACTTCGCACAAATGGGCCTGATTGATCCTTGTGTGAAATACATGGAGAGCTATCGAATACCATTGACTATAGAATAAATAATATGTGGTGTCTTGTATCCGCAAACATATTGTTGCCTGTGGTTTATTTACGATAAAATAATTCCCGCGTAATCCGTCTCATTTCTATTTTAGTTTAAACATTTGCAGATTTTAAGATTTTTCCCTTAATTCTTTTATCAATTCTCATTTGTTTTTGTTTTTAATGTTATTTACGTAAAATTTCCACTTTCTTTTAAAATCTTTCTTTGAAGCTAATTAGAGACGAGAAATTTGCCGCCACTAACAAAGTGCCCCCGCTCGCTACGCCACTCGTTTCTCGCTTGGAGGCGAATATAATAAAATATGTGTGTTTGATTCAATGTAAGTTAAAATTAAAATTTAAAAAAAAATTGATTGTTATCAGTGGTTACCTCATAAATATGGAAAGTGGCTAACATCAAGATGAACATTTACTTGTGTTTGGTTGAAGGCGTGTGTATAAGGGAGTTGGTCAATGAAGTCTGTCACCAGAAAGACAAAACAGATGAAAGGGCAGATGATCAGTGCCCCCCCCACACACACACACACTTTCCACAGCTGGACAGTTAACATATGATGGATGTTTACCTGCGCGTCTGTGACAGATGGATGTTTACCTGCGAGTCTGTGACAGATGGATGTTTACCTGCGAGTCTGTGACAGATGGATGTTACCTGTCAGTCTGTGACAGATGGATGTTACCTGTCAGTCTGTGACAGATGGATGTTTACCTGCGAGTCTGTGACAGATGGATGTTTACCTGCGAGTCTGTGACAGATGGATGTTACCTGTCAGTCTGTGTAAGATGGATGTTACCTTTCAGTCTGTGACAGATGGATGTTTACCTGCGAGTCTGTGACAGATGGATGTTACCTGTCAGTCTGTGACAGATGGATGTTTACCTGCGAGTCTGTGCCAGATGGATGTTTACCTGCGAGTCTGTGACAGATGGATGTTTACCTGCGAGTCTGTGACAGATGGATGTTACCTGTCAGTCTGTGACAGATGGATGTTTACCTGCGAGTCTGTGACAGATGGATGTTACCTGTCAGTCTTTGACAGATGGATGTTTACCTGCGAGTCTGTGACAGATGGATGTTTACCTGCGAGTCTGTGACAGATGGATGTTTACCTGCGAGTCTGTGACAGATGGATGTTACCTGTCAGTCTGTGACAGATGGATGTTTACCTGCGAGTCTGTGACAGATGGATGTTTACCTGCGAGTCTGTGACAGATGGATATTTACCTGCGAGTCTGTGACAGATGGATGTTACCTGTCAATCTGTGACAGATGGATGTTACCTGTCAGTCTGTGACAGATGGATGTTTACCTGCGAGCCTGTGACAGATGGATGTTTACCTGCGAGTCTGTGACAGATGGATGTTTACCTGCGAGTCTGTGACAGATGGATGTTACCTGTCAGTCTGTGACAGATGGATGTTACCTGTCAGTCTGTGACAGATGGATGTTTACCTGCGAGTCTGTGACAGATGGATGTTTACCTGCGAGTCTGTGACAGATGGATGTTACCTGTCAGTCTGTGTAAAATGGATGTTACCTTTCAGTCTGTGACAGATGGATGTTTACCTGCGAGTCTGTGACAGATGGATGTTACCTGTCAGTCTGTGACAGATGGATGTTCACCTGCGAGTCTGTGACAGATGGATGTTTACCTGCGAGTCTGTGACAGATGGATGTTTACCTGCGAGTCTGTGACAGATGGATGTTACCTGTCAGTCTGTGACAGATGGATGTTTACCTGCGAGTCTGTGACAGATGGATGTTACCTGTCAGTCTGTGACAGATGGATGTTTACCTGCGAGTCTGTGACAGATGGATGTTTACCTGCGAGTCTGTGACAGATGGATGTTTACCTGCGAGTCTGTGACAGATGGATGTTACCTGTCAGTCTGTGACAGATGGATGTTTACCTGCGAGTCTGTGACAGATGGATGTTTACCTGCGAGTCTGTGACAGATGGATATTTACCTGCGAGTCTGTGACAGATGGATGTTACCTGTCAATCTGTGACAGATGGATGTTACCTGTCAGTCTGTGACAGATGGATGTTTACCTGCGAGCATGTGACAGATGGATGTTTACCTGCGAGTCTGTGACAGATGGATGTTTACCTGCGAGTCTGTGACAGATGGATGTTACCTGTCAGTCTGTGACAGATGGATGTTTACCTGCGAGTCTGTGACAGATGGATATTTACCTGCGAGTCTGTGACAGATGGATGTTACCTGTCAATCTGTGACAGATGGATGTTACCTGTCAGTCTGTGTAAGATGGATGTTTACCTGCGAGTCTGTGACAGATGGATGTTACCTGTCAGTCTGTGTAAGATGGATGTTTACCTGCGAGTCTGTGACAGATGGATGTTACCTGTCAATCTGTGACAGATGGATGTTACCTGTCAGTCTGTGTAAGATGGATGTTTACCTGCGAGTCTGTGACATATGGATGTTACCTGTCAGTCTGTGTAAGATGGATGTTTACCTGCGAGTCTGTGACAGATGGATGTTACCTGTCAGTCTGTGTAAGATGGATGTTTACCTGTCAGTCTGTGTAAGATGGATGTTTACCTGCGAGTCTGTGACAGATGGATGCACGTTGGATGATGCATTCCTTTATGCAAGGGAACCCCGCCCCACATCACGCACTAAATCCCATGTCCCAGTCACGCCAGGAACACCGATGGGATTTTGAAAAAAAATCTGTGGGTCACCTCGAATTAAGCGCACATTCTTAGAAGTGAATTTAGCGCACATAGTTAATACGTACTGATAGAAGAGTTTCTTGTGTGTATGTGTGTGTGTTGTTGTTTTTTTCTTGTGTTTTGTAATTTATTTCTTTGTCACTGTAAATCTCCGCACCAGGATTTAGCATGTCATGTTGTTAAAATATGTGGACCACGCTGTGTCAATGCGCACATTTCATTACTCTGTAAGAGGGAGGGTTTTATGTGCGTCTATGTGAGTATGTTTAGATTTTTAGAAGTGCCTGATGTTATCTGTTAATGAGCCAGACTTGAGAACCTTAATTATTCATGCTGACAGCGGCCAAAGTTCGTACGTGCGCTATGATGGCGGCAGTAGTTACTCCGTATTGATCGAAGGACTGCAATTTGACGTGGATACCTCACGGACGACGAGACAGTTTACATGCCATTCCCTAACACAAATGTTGCGTGGCGCGGGAAATCACCGGTGGATACGGGCATAAATAAATGTTTAACTTTAACAACATTATAAGGTGTCACGCCACATTAGAGTAAAGGAATGACATGTTAACTGTTGATGAAAAAAAATAATCATTGAATCTCAACGGAATCAAAGGATTTTAACTTGTAATCTTAATCTGTTTATTATTAAGGCCATTCATTGTTCGATGTTGAATAAACCCATCTGTGTCTGTAACTAGATTTTTGTTGGTTCTTGTTTATGTTACGATAAACTACCGGTGTATATAAGTACGCAAACATGTTTGAAAAGTATCACCCGTCACAAATGACGGAAGTTTTCAAAATAAATACACACCAGATTAAAAAAATAACATAATACAGAATTTGCATTTATTTTTATTTTATTCATTTATTTTCTCTATTGAACAATTTTATGTGGACGTTCGAAAAGTTATTTTTGGTGCAGTAATTTGGTGCGCTGCTTTCTAAAATTAGTAGCGTCACGGACAGACTGACGGGACAAACAGGCGTGACATACATTGCAAATTATGTATATTTTATTACCCAAAAAAGCGTGTTTTTAATTTCCATTTTATTTACTTCATTTAATACAAATAATATATTTATGCATCTATTGTGATATATTTATTTGATTTTCAGAATGTGTTTTTAGTACACATTTAGTTATTTTATTACTTATACTAGTGTATTACCCGTCAAAAATGACACAAGTTTTAAAAATAGATATATTTCAGTTTTTGTAATTGTCCCTTTTTGCCTGAAAGCCGCACAGTAAATAATCAGAAAATGTAGAGACCAAGAGAGAAAAATTAAATTTCCATATTGAACAATTTTATGCAGACGTTTGAAAATAGCGTTTTTTTCGGTCAGTATTTTTTTCAGCGCTATTTTTTTAAGCGGTGCACTTTCTAAAATCTAGCGTTACGAACGGACATAGCAGAGTATATATTTTGATTATATATACGAATATATGTGTTATGAGAAAACCTCCAAGTTTAGGCTTCGCGTTATATAAGTTTGTATGAATAATAATGATATAATCAGGATAGTAGTAAATCCATATAGTGAATTACACACAGCATAAGGTGATACTACAGCAAAGAAGTTTGAAATTCGAAGTATTAACAAATATTGCTGAGGAGTCAGCCGGACGTTAACTTGCAGCATTGAATAGTGCACACCAATTTTGAGTGCACCAATAATACAGCACAGTGCGTTAAAAATAAATTATGTGACTGTAATGTGATCCACATCAAGCACATCTGTGATTTGAAGCAGTTTAAGCTTCATTGAAGATTATGACTTGTCAGTTTATTCGCCCATTTGTCCATACATTATTACCACAACATTACCAAAACATGTAAAAAATAAAATGTAATTTTTACACATGTTAATAACAAAGAACTATTTCATTTTGCATGAAACGTAGTAAGCAAAGTTTGTCACAGGATAACAGAAAAGATTAAATTATCAACTGTTAATCATATTTACAATTTAATATAAACGTGTTAGTAATTCACATAAACGTTTTTATTATTGTCAAGTCAGCACCTTTTCAAGATCTATTATGAATTGTCAGTTTATGCGCCCATTGGTCCATACATTATTACCTTTATATATAACAAAAACGTGTAAATAAAAAATTGTAACTATTTACAAATATGAATAACAACGAACTATTTATTTTGCATGAAACCTTTGAAGTAAAGTTAAGCACTGGATAAAAGAAAATATTAAAGTATCTTCAGGTAATCGTATATAAAATGTAATATACACGTTTTAGGAATTCTAATAAACGTTTTCATTATTGTCAAGTCAGCACCCCTTCCAGTTCTATATTAAAAGTAAAGATTTGTTATTCGAAATTAGTCTAAGACGCATTAAAATATTACATGTAAATAACAATTTTAAAAAAAAACTATTGTGGGGAGGAGTCTGATTTTTAAATATGTTATTTTTTAAACATACAAATATGCAATCTCAAAGTGTATAAAAGAAAAACAAACGCTAAACTGAAGCATAAGTTGGCAAATTTCATTTGCAGTAATAAACAATGGCTTTGTAGTTCAAAACCCATTGAAACTTGACAAAAAAAATGACAACCAATTGTAAATTTCATAAACCGAAAATACGAATGTTATATATTAATATAGAAAATTAAATTTATAATTACGTACGTAATATTGACATGGGCACATACACAAAAACGGACATTTAATACAAAACAAATAATAATATTAATCACATCAAATAAAACATGGCTCTTTTTACTTCTTTCCCTTCACACATTAATAAAAACTTAAATAATGACGTCACGTCACAATATTTTATGGCGAGAAACACATTTTGTTAATCTCGAAAGCAACATTTTTACTTATATATATATATATATATATATATATATATATATATATATATATATATATTTATCGGGAGTTACCTCACATGACAGACATGACGGACGTGAGAGAGATTGCAAATTATGTATATTGATTTTAAACAAATTTCAACTGAACAAATCTAATGAATTACTAAATACTAAAAACAGTCGCACCCCTCTAAGTCGAACTAAAAGGGACCCGAAAAAAAAATCGACTTACTGAGTTTTCGAGTTAACGATAATGGCGTTATAGACACAGATTAATCAAGGACCATGTTGATTTTGAAAGGTGGAAAAAAGAAGGGGGGGGAGGGGACAGCCATACTAGTAAGAAGGCTTGACATGAAGGAGAGGCGGTGTCTGGTGTGTCATATGAAAGGAAGCCCACTTAGCTTTGAAATACCGACACCACTGAGAAAGCCCCTCCCCCCACACTAAACTCCCTCCACAGTGGGATGGGGGGTGTGTAAGATTTTTCCTTTTATCCAAGCGCCTTGGAAAATTCGACTAACGGAGGTTGGAAGCCAAAAATCTACGAGTTAAGATAAAAACAACCCGTAAAAACAAAGTTTTTGACTATAATCCCTTATACTGTATATGCGACATAACTACAAGTATTGATTATGTTCAATATAATACGCATCGCGCGACTGACCCTTTTGGCATCGAGGGCTGGAGTGAACCTCCAGTGACCCGTGGATGTCAACTATAGCAGACTGCTACACATGTTATTTAGTGATAAACTAAAAAATTCATTAATTTAATTGACGTACATTTGATCGATCTGAAATTTTGATACAATGCATTGTTAGAACAAATGCAAACTAAAACAACAAATGAAAACATTTTTTTTTACTTGCGAATATAAGAAATATAGATTTAATTATAAGCACTTGTAGATGTGCAAGACTGCTTAAATATATGTATATAAATATAGGAACTATGCCCATTCAACTATGCCCGTCCAACTATGCCCGTCCAACTACGCCCATTCAACTATGCCCATTCAACTATGCCAATCCCACTATGCCCGTCCAACTATGCCCGTCCAACTTTACCGGTTTAACTATGCCCGTCCAACTATGCCAGTCCAACTACGCCCATTCAACTATGCCCATTCATGGAATAAAATGGCAGGAAAAAGTTCTAGACACAGAAATATTAGCCAGGTCAGGACTCCCCAGCATCCACACTAGCCTCATGCAAAGCCAACTACGCTGGGCATCTAGTGCGCATGCCCGACCATAACCTCCACAAGAGGCTCTTCTACGGTGAGCTTACAGAAGGGCATAGAGCACGCGGAGGTCCACGTAAGCGCTACAAGGATGCACTTAAAACTGCTCTGAAGGCCTTCGACATCGGACACGATTCCTGGGAAGCAGCAGCCAGTAACCGAGTCCACTGGCGCTCTATGATAGGGAATGGTGCAGCTGTCTGTGAAGCTAATAGACAACAGGCTGCCAAGTTAAAACGTCAAGCCAGAAAGGAACGTACCCAAAACCCTCCTGAAGGGATCGCATCCATCTCTTGTCCGACATGCTGACGCCTTTTCGTGCCAAAATAGGGTTAATAAGCCACCAGAGGACACATGTGGCGGCCCAGCAAATATGATGAGAATGGTCATTGTAGACCACGACGGACGAACAACAAACAACAACATCCAACAATGCCCGTCTAACAATGCCCGTCCAACTATGCCCGTCCAACTATGCCCGTCCAACTATGCCCATTCAAATATGCCCGTACACCTATGCCGGTCCAACTATGCCCGTCCAACTATGCTCGTTCAACTATGCCCGTACACCTATGCCGGTCCAGCTATGCCCGAACAACGATGCCCGTTCAACTATGCCCGTACAACTATGCCGGTCCAACTATGCCCGTACACCATATGCCGGTCCAACTATGCCCGTTCAACTATGCCGGTCCAGCTATGCCGGTCCAACTATGTCGGTCCAACTATGCCAGTCCAACTATACCGGTCCAGCTATGCCGGTCCAGCTATGCCGGTCCAACTATGTCGGTCCAACTATGCCCCTTCAACTATACCGGTCCAACTATGCCCGTCCAACTATGTCGGTCCAACTATAACCCTTCAACTATACCGGTCCAACTATGCCCGTCCAATTATGCCCGTCCAACTATGCCCGTCCAACTATGCCGGTCCAACTATGCCCGTCTAACTATGCCCGTCAAACTATGCCCGTCTAACTATGCCCGTCCAACTATGCCCGTCCAACTATGCCGGTCCAACTATGCCCGTCTAACTATGCCCGACCAACAACGCCCGTCCAACTATGCCCGTCTAACTATGCCCGTCCAACAATGCCGGTCCAACTATGCCCGTCCAACTATGCCAGTCCAACTATGCCGGTCCACCTATGCCGGTCCAAATATGCCGGTCCACCTATGCCGGTCCAAATATGCCGGTCCAACTATGCCGGTCCAACTATGCCGGTCCAACTATGCCCGTCCAACTATGCCAGTCCAACTATGCCGGTCCACCTATGCCGGTTCAAATATGCCGGTCCAACTATGCCCGTCCAACTATGCCAGTCCAACTATGCCGGTCCACCTATGCCGGTCCACCTATGCCGGTCCAAATATGCCGGTCCAACTATGCCGGTCCAACTATGCCGTTCAACTATGCCGGTCAAACTATGCCGGTCCAACTATGCCATTTCAACTATGCCGGTCCACCTATGCCGGTCCACCTTTGCCGGTCCAAATATGCCGGTCCAAATATGCCGGTCGAACTATGCCGGTCCAAATATGCCGTTCAACTATGCCGGTCCAACTATGCCGGTCCAACTATGCCGGTCCAACTATGCCGGTCCAACTATGCCGGTCCAACTATGCCGGTCCAACTATGCCGGTCTACCTATGCCGGTCCACCTATGCCGGTCCAACTATGACGGTCCACCTATGCCGGTCCATCTATGCCGGTCCAACTATGCCGGTCCAACTATGCCGGTCCAACTATGCCGGTCCAACTATGCCGGTCCAACTATGCCGGTCCAACTATGCCGGTCCAACTATGCCGGTCCAACTATGCCGGTCCAACTATGCCGGTCCAACTATGCCGTTCAACTATGCCGTTCAACTATGCCGTTCAACTATGCCGTTCAACTATGCCGTTCAACTATGCCGTTCAACTATGCCGGTCCACCTATGCCGGTCCACCTATGACGGTCCAACTATGCCGGTCCAACTATGCCGGTCCAACTATGCCGGTCCAACTATGCCGGTCCAACTATGCCGGTCCACCTATGCCGGTCCACCTATGCCGGTCCAACTATGCCGGTCCACCTATGCCGGTCCACCTATGCCGGTCAAACTATGCCGGTCCACCTATGCCGGTCCAACTATGCCGGTCCACCTATGCCGGTCCACCTATGCCGGTCCACCTATGCCGGTCCAACTATGCCGGTCCACCTATGCCGGTCCAACTATGCCGGTCCAACTATGCCGTTCAACTATACCGGTGTAACAATGCCCGTCCACCCATCCCAATACTATGTAAATTCGACCTCATGAGTTTTGTAGCACGTTGAAACGTTCCACTTATTGATCAGTGATCCCATTCACGGACTGCAGGCTCCTAATTCACTAGGGGAAGTATTGGGGAGGGGAGAGAGGGGCTTGGCTACGTGGAGGTGTATTCCTGGAACTTCATGTGTGTTTTGTCTATTTCCTGGAATCGTAGCGTGTGTAGCCCTGGACCGTAGCAATGAGCGAGGGAAGGGGTTATCCACCCCAGGAAAGACATTTTCTTTAGGTATGAGGATTTGTATTGTAGTAAAAGGACAATAAGCTTATTCATTAGGCACAAGGCGGCATTAAACATAGCTCGCCACAGGCCGTATACCATGGTGCAGTCCCTTTTCACATACCCCTTCATAAATCCTTTGCACCGCTCTAACATGACAGCTATAGTCTCAGTGTTAAACTCCATTCGGAGGACAAACTCAAAGAAAACGTCTTCTCTCACCTTCTTGAGAATCCCTCAGCAATACGAAGCCGATGAAACCGTGTCACATTCAGTCAATACTATAGCACACATAATAATATCCGCGTTACATTCAGTCAATGCCGCATATAATAATATCCATAAGAGTGCACACATCACGAGCTTTCTGGTCATCAACAACACATCGCACGTGCACTTATCAACAATGCAACACACCTGACTCACCCTGTCCCTGAGCCAATGTGCGGAACTTGGTTCAATGTACAGGTGCGCGCACGCGCGTGCTCACGAGAAGAAATCGCTTCAACAATTTTTTTTGCCTGCCAAGATGGATTTTTAAAAAAAATCCACTGTCAACAGTTTTATTGATGATTGGGATAGAGCGTTATTCTAGTCCAGCAGTAAGCCAAGATCGGTGTTTGGATCCTGTTCGGGTTGTTTGCTTTGCATAATTTGAGAAACGTCCATTTCCATTTACTACTGGTTAAAAAGTCGTAAAAGTTGAGCTCAGACAAGTTTAATATTTGAGGAACACTCATGTGAAACTTTTGTACCTGGCAGCAACCACTAGGGAGTCGGGCTAAGATCATAACTGCTTGTGTTTGTAGGATCTCAGTCAGAGAGCTGAATTTGCATTATTAAGCTGACTGTAATAAAACTAACACGAAAACAAAAATAAATGTAGACGTTAGAAAATAATTTAGCAGGACATTCTACATTTGCCCAAAATAATGATAATAGTAATAATAAATGTATAAAAATAATAAAATTAAGAGAAATAAAAGAGTAAATACCGTGACCATCAATTGGTAAAAACTTTTCTTTTTTCCTTTATAAATTTTTTATTTTAGATTTTATGACTTCCACAACCTACTGAATGCTCACTGCTCTGCAGAGCAGTGAGCATTCAGTAGGTTGTGGAAGTCATAAAATCTAAAATAAAAAATAAAAAAAAGTCTAACTTTTAAAAACAAGTTTCTCAATAAGAGAAACTTGTTTTTAAAAGTTAGACTTTTTTTCGAATCGGACAACTCAATAAGAGAAACTTGTTTTTAAAAGTTAGACTTTTTTTCGAATCGGACAACTCAATAAGAGAAACTTGTTTTTAAAAGTTAGACTTTTTTTTCGAATCGGGCAACTCAATAAGAGAAACTTGTTTTTAAAAGTTAGACTTTTTTTCGAATAACATCAATAATTAAATACAGACCAGCAAGCCAACTTTTAAAAAAAATGTCAGAGGACTTCGTCAGAAAATTGTTACATCAAGGCTCCAACACTTAGGAGCATTAATGTGTTACATAAAATGTTACAATTATTTATGTCAATGAGAACTTGTCATGGCCCAAACACACGCAACTCGTTGAAGACCTTGGTGAACACCTATAATCAGAGGCGTCACTAGGTGGGTCCGTTGGATGCGGACTGCACCGGGTGACACCAAAATGTAAAAATAAATTATGTATGTTATCGTTATTTGGCACTGGCAGACTCGGATGGGTTAGTCGAGAGGGGCTGAAACCATGAGAGCTACCGCAATGGGTGACACCATGAGAGCTACCGCAATGGGTGACACCATGAGAGCTACCGCAATGGGTGACACCATGAGAGCTACCGCAATGGGTGACACCATGAGAGCTACCGCAATGGGTGACACCATGAGAGCTACCGCAATGGGTGACACCATGAGAGCTACCGCAATGGGTGACACCATGAGAGCTACCGCAATGGGTGACACCATGAGAGCTACCGCAATGGGTGACACCATGAGAGCTACCGCAATGGGTGACACCGTGAGAGCTACCGCAATGGGTGACACCGTGAGAGCTACCGCAATGGGTGACACCGTGAGAGCTACCGCAATGGGTGACACCATGAGAGCTACCGCAATGGGTGACACCATGAGAGCTACCGCAATGGGTGACACCGTGAGAGCTACCGCAATGGGTGACACCATGAGAGCTACCGCAATGGGTGACACCATGAGAGCTACCGCAATGGGTGACACCATGAGAGCTACCGCAATGGGTGACACCATGAGAGCTACCGCAATGGGTGACACCATGAGAGCTACCGCAATGGGTGACACCGTGAGAGCTACCGCAATGGGTGACACCGTGAGAGCTACCGCAATGGGTGACACCGTGAGAGCTACCGCAATGGGTGACACCATGAGAGCTACCGCAATGGGTGACACCGTGAGAGCTACCGCAATGGGTGACACCATGAGAGCTACCGCAATAGGTGACACCAGCCCTAGTGACGCCTCTGCTTATAACACTTGCAGGCCTGTTTCATTTCCAATTAATTAAGCAATATCAGGAATCGCCATACAGAGGAATGGGTAACAGGAAAAGACAATACAAAGTAATGCATGTGTGCACTGGTGGGTGATGGTGGAGGAGGTTGTGTCCCCATTTCCTGCACGTGTTTCATATTAGACCCGTAATTTATGGAACATTCAACCAAAAGTAACTAAAGCAGCTAACATTGTTTAGCCCATCGTTTCTTGTAAACAAAAATAAAAATTGTTTTTAACGATGTTGCTCTTCGGGATTCGAACCAAACTCCATCAGGAATGCGGTGCAAATGGGCTGGTCGTAAACATATTGAGATTTTTTTTATAAAATCTCAGTTTCTAAAATGTTGCTCGTTACTTAACAAAAACTTAATGACAGCCTCAGGGGCGGATTAAGACTGCTCGGGGCCCCTGGCTGCAATTCAAACAGGGGCCCTGTCCTGGCAGCGTCTATTTAAATAAAATGATTGCTAGCAACTAATATAAGACTGTGTAACTTATAATGCAGGGTTTAATAAGACAAAAAATTAAATATAATTCAATTAAATTAATATAAAATTACACGAATCCACACTTCATTAAAATATTTATTGTAATTTATTTTAATCTATAGAACATTTGTTTGCGAAATTTTCTCATGGCGATTTTTAATCAAATCAGTAAAACTAAGTGAGCTTACGATTTCCCTTTCAATGCTCATTAGAGAGACTTAGACTTTGTTGTCCCAAGCAACTTCTAATTTCATTTTTTTTTCAACTATGAAAATGATAGCTCTCAGCTGCACTTTGATGTCATCATTGAGAGATACATACGAAGAACGATGTGGACATTTGGAAAGAACTAAGTAAAAGTTTAGCTCTGTGAATGTATTTTGAGTTTCGCATTGTGTTACTTCCTTTTCCTAAACCTGAGCCTGTGGCTGGACAATAAACTTTTTGAAGAGTTCTGAAATTTGGACTGATTTTGAAGGAAAGCAGTCTTCGAAATAACTTGAATATTTTTCCATCAACTTGGTTGCTGCCCCTCAGATGGCATCATTGTGAGTTCTGTTAGGTTTGTAAGAAAGCGAAATTTCTCATGGATGCACATGCGTCTAACCGATGTTGTAGAGCTGAAGAAAATTTAAATGATTTCAAGAAATACATCAACCTTGAATTTTTTTTTCAGAGAAAATACTGTTTCAGCTGGTGTCCCTTCATCAAGATGACACCTCTTTTTTTAATCACATTGAAGATTGTTTATACTCTTTCTCCACGGACTTATCCTTTCCTTTTTCTTCATAGAAATCAAATTCAGAACGCTGCCTTTTAACAAACTCAAGAAGATATTTCAACAAATGTATATTGAAGGGATGTATTCATTTACTGAAATCTTTCTAAAATTGTTTCCCAAATTTCAAGTAAAATAGCGAGTTTCAGTTGCTCAAGTTCCTTCCAAAATGTTTCTGTTTCAAGTCGACTGTCAGGCGGCTGATTTTCATCAGTTGTAAATTCTTTCAGTGATGCAATATTCTCATTGTATTATTTATTAACAGATCTTACAGCATCATGTCGGACTGACCATCTTGTCTCAGACAAGGCTTTGTTAACAGGTAACCTTTTCCATTGTTTTTGAAGACCCTGCCAACAATGAGTAGATGCAACAATCCAGGTATAAAGATTTTGCAGAATGAAAAAATAAGTAAACTTTAAAAAATAAATTTAAATCTGGTTGCAGCAGGACAACCTTCTGTTGCACTTTTCCCAACCAAATTAAGGGAATGAGCTGTGGACGGCACATAATGAGCAACACTGCAATTCTCATGAAATAAAAAATTCACAAACCAATTGTGCAATTAAAACAATTTTACATGAATATTTTAAATTATTTTATGATATAATATGTTTTAAGAATTTAAATATATGTAAGTACCTATTTTATGTTATTGTACTGATGAAGGAATTAGCCGAAACGTCTATTGTCGTTTTAGTTTAAAATAAAGCTCAAATTTATTGTTTTATTTGCACAATTTGTTTGTGTATTTTGTATTTTATTTAAAAGCTTTATCGCAGTCCCATTTTGTATGATATATTAATTCTCATGAAGGATAGCCTGGACTCCGTTATACTAACCACTTATATTTGCAGTATTGTCTTATGGCTATCCACGGCAATCTTGAATTTGAATGTCATTTTCTTCCAAAATATTAAAAATAATTAGCGCAATTCCTGATCCAATATGGGAAAACACTGGTGTGAACTTGATGAATCGCTCAACAGGAATGAATGGTATTTAGCTAATTATGGAACGCAAATGTAATTCAGGTTAATAAAGGCCACCGATATTCAATGTACATACAGAAATCACATATGACCCGCTCGTGTGCCGACCCTCCCCCCCCCAAACATTTTCCCCTAGATTTTGACCCAAAAAAAGTCGGCTTAAGAACGAGTATATACGCTACTAGTATTTAATTACATATTTTTTCAAATATTTGCTTCTTACTGCAGTCTGTCTGTAGGTCGAAGCGTCGTAATTCGTGTACAATGCACTACTAACTTGATAGTTGGTTAAAAATTCGATTATTGAATTATGCTGTACTATATTACAAATTATGACAATTTCTGATATTTCACACTCTTCGAAATTTTCTCTTATGATAAGTAGATGAGATTTCATAAATTTATTTATGATATTTTCAAGTTCAAGGCTTCATTCAAACATTTGCCCACCTTTTTATAGAAAATAATAATTTTGGGGGCCCCTAAGTCATCGGGGGCCCCTGGCTTTAACCCGTTCAGCCCCCCCCTTTAATCCGCCGTAGGACAGCCTTATATCCTTACCCTTGCGCTAACACCGCGCACATTTCGTGGTCTTCATAGCAAGGGGAGTAACAAAATATTTTAATATTTTTAAAAACATTTGGTACAGTCGTAGCCCTTGAAACATTGCTGCCATTAGTATATTAGTTCTGTATATGGCCAAATTAACGCATGCTTACAAAAAGCGGTGTCCTGAGGAAAATACTAAATATATTCTTTAAATGAATACCTCCACAGGAATGCCTTACAGTTTTGGCAATGTTATGTCCCACAAGCTAAAGACATTGAACAAAATCTTAGGAAGAAAAAAGACTCAAATAATAATTTACAATTACATGTAATTCAGTTTGAAAATTAAAAAAAATTAAATTGATGTTGGCGTACGTAATGCAAGAAGGATAACAAAGTTTGATCGCTTTTAAAATATTTAAATGGCTTATCTCCCCCATATGTCTCAATTATGATAATTATATTAATGAAGACATTACAAAATAATTTTTTAAAAATCAAAATTATTTAGCGTTTTTTCAACATAAAGTAATATTTAAAATTTTTGTATTAAGACAGACGTTCCACTTAAGACGAGTATACAGTAGTACCTTGGGTTTCGAAATTTATTCGTTCCAGAGTCACTTTCGTATCTCAAACTTTTCGTAACTCAAGTCAACTTTAACACGCTAATTACCTAATTCGTTCCAAGCCCTACGAAAACACCATTTTTGATATAATAATTAAACTAAAATACACTGCATTGTGTACAGTAGTGCACACAGTATCCAACAACAAAAAAACAATTAATAACTAATTATATACATTACAGAGCATGTAAAAGAATTATCATTAGTACAATAATGGTTACTTGATTTATTGATTTATTTATTTTCTTGTTTTGTTTTTTTGTTGTTGTTGTTTGTTTGTTGTTTGTTTGTTGGTTTTTTTTTAAAGTATCACTAGTAACATAGAAAACAACAATGCAGAGGATAATATTTGGAGTGAGGCGATGTTCAATGATGAGAGTGGCGGTAGAGCAGGAGGAAAGGCGGCAGAAACAATAAAATGGAAGAGCACTAACCGTGACAAGCACTTTACATTCATCTAGAATAGGACTGCGATGAAGCCTTTCAATAAAATACAAGATAAATAGACAAATTGTGTAATCAAAGCAATAAATGAACACTTTAATAATAGACTAATACACAAGTAGACGATTCGGCTAATGCCTTCGTCAGTACAAATAACTTATACAAGTATTAAACTTATTTTTTACATTATGTAAGACTTTCTTTATCTAGGAAAAATAATTACGTGAAGATAAAAAAGAAGTAAAAAACACACACCCACACTGGATATAAGAAAAGTGAGGTAGACATTCACTTATTCACAAACGGCAGAAAACAACTTAATTTAATTTTAATTAAATATTAATTTTAGGAAAAACATTGAAACGTGTCTTTAAAATTAACACCAATTTTTACGAAAACCTATATTATTTTATTTTCCTCTTTCTAATTTTCTAATTTAAAGAAAACAACAAAACTTTTGTTCAACTTCGGCACCGAGACTTCGTTTCCTATCTTAAATTTTTAAGGTGTAAAAATCTTGGAATCTTTTTTTGCGTATTATCTCAAGTTTTTCGTAAGATCAAGTATAAAGCTTTCGTATCTCAAGGTACTAATGTAAACCAGTAAATTGAGGAAGGAACTTTTCAAAGTCGAAAAAATATTTTTAAAATAATAAATAATAATAATAATAATAATAAAAATAAAATGAGCATGACGTGAGCGTGATATTTTTAAATCCCTTATATTAACTTCACCGCCGTCTCATTCGTCGTTCGTCACTCGACCGTCGTCCCGTCCGCGACGCCCGGCCGCCCGCGGAAAAACAAAAGTCGAAAATGACCCACTTTCAGTGAAGCCATCGAGCTGAAATTTGGCACACGGACCCGTCTCACCTAACAATGCATCTTATCAAAATTTCAGATCGATCGAACGTACCGTAATTAAATTAATGCATTTTTAGTTTTATGATCTAAATAAATCACTATTTAGAAAAACAAAAGTCGTCGTCTGCTAGAGTTTTGACCTAGTTTTAAAGCCAAGGGAGATAAATTGGTTTCAGTCTGTAAATGTTTGTCACTTTTGAACATAATCAATACTTTTAGTTATATCTCATATATAAGGAATTTATTGTCAAAAACTTTGTTTTTACAGGGTTGTTTAATTTTAAAATTAATTTCTAGCTCGGTGCCCTTGTTTGTCTAGTGGACCGTTGAAATAGTTAGCTGTACGACTTTGAACTCCATGCCTTTTAAAAAAAAATCAGATTAATAGTTTTAAACCTTCTTTTAAAAATGTTTTTTAAAAATTTTAACATATATAATATTTTTTTAATTTTAAATTTCATGGCCCCATAAGGTGTACAGTATGTAATATTATACCCTTGGTGTGTGAAAGTGTCGTTGCTGTGTGAAAGTACCGTCGGTGTGTGAAATGAAAGTTGTTTGGTTTAGCCTACAGCCTTCAGTCAACAAACAGGATGTAGGACTGAATTGATCCCAGGCGACTGGGTATAAGACTAAGAGATCTCCACTCCCCTAGTTCAACATTCGGATAACTGGATATCACTTGGATAACTTGGTATCACTTGGATAACTTGGTATCACTTGGATAACTTGGTATCACTTGGATAACTTGGTATCACTTGGATAACTTGGTATCACTTGGATAACTTGGTATCACTTGGATAACTTGGTATCACTTGGATAACTTGGTATCACTTTCAGGGAGCAGTGACTCACTCTTCTGGTGAAATATATACATAAGGGAAGCGGGCGGGAAATCTCCTCATGTTAGAACAGCGGTGACCCCTGGCTTTGTCGACTCCTTGATAACAGCAGACGACATTTTCTGTGTTAGAGACAAAACACTTCCACAAGTAG
This sequence comes from Ampullaceana balthica, assembly GCA_944989445.1. Lineage (NCBI taxonomy): Eukaryota > Metazoa > Mollusca > Gastropoda > Lymnaeidae > Ampullaceana > Ampullaceana balthica. The sequence goes on along the minus strand of CALYLW010000246.1, from coordinate 82,185 downwards.
CGTGGGAGAATGGGTGGGTATTTACTACCCTTGGTGGTTGCGGGGGTTTTATTAATCGTATCCCCCCACCCCACGTGTGACTAACCCTATCTACACCCCAAGTTAACAACTACCGTCTTATTGTAAAAAATACCTTTCCAGCTGTGTAAACAGACTTGTCGCAGTGGTGTTTGGTTCCCTAAAGTAAAACACATTCATGCGCGTAAAATTTGTTTTGTTGGTTATTTCAGTTCCATGTATGTAGGTTGTTTTTTTAAACGGTTACACCATCATATAATGATAAGTTCTTAAGGATATAAGGATATACATTATACCTTCAATATAAATTGCTCGCAATGACATTTTTCTTAAGAAAGGCCCCCTTTAGGGCGGGTCGTCTCAAGAATAACCTCGGCCTCGTAGGTTTTCAACCCAGTCAGACACTGGAATAAATTGTGCTTTAAAAACACGCCCGTTGATCCGGGCTTTGAAATGGAACAGACCTATCGGGCGTTGTTTAGTGGGCTCGTTTGAAAAGCTCCCATTTCGACTGTGTTTCGGATTCAGTGCAGGTAGGAGGGTGGACACCAGGGTGCCAGGATATAGCGCGAACACCGAAACTGTTATTGTGTTGTTGTTTATCGGCTGTCAAAATGAAATTTCAATTTCTGATATTATAACTGGAGCGTTTCCTTCTTGAGCGCGCGTGTGTATGTTTGAGTATGTGTGTGTTTATATGTTTCTTTACTTTGTTTTGGTTTGTTGAGAAAATGGAGTATTGTTGATGCTTCAGTTTGCCAAGCTGAAACCTTCAGTGCAGATTTCCTATCTGTCGCACGTTTCAATGTGCAGTCAGTCATCTACTGTCAACGGTGTGATTATGTAGCAGTAAATAAACATAAGCAGAAAGCCTTAACATTATACATGGACTTGCTGACATTCTACTTGGACTTTTTGACATTCTAATTGGACATGTTGACATTCTACTTGGACTTGTTGACATTCTACTTGGACTTCTTGACTGTCTTCTTTGACTTGTTGACATTCTACTTGGACTTCTTGACTTTCTTCTTTGACTTCTTGACATTCTACTTGGACTTCTTGACTTTCTTCTCTGACTTGTTGACATTCTACTTTAACTAGCTAACATTCTAAATTAACTAGCTAACATTCTAAATTAACTACCTAACATTCTAAATTAACTAGCTAACATTCTAAATTAACTAGCTAACATTCTAAATTAACTACCTAACATTCTAAATTAACTAGCTAACATTCTAAATTAACTAGCTAACATTCTAAATTAACTAGCTAACATTCTAAATTAACTAGCTAACATTCTAAATTAAATTAACTAGCTAACATTCTAAATTAACTAGCTAACATTCTAAATTAACTAGCTAACATTCTAAATTAACTAGCTAACATTCTAAATTAACTAGCTAACACTCTATCTTGTTTAAGAGTAAAAAGGGGTGGAGGGGGGGAGGGGAATAAATTGCACGCTGCAACTGAAAAAAAAGACAAACTGAATGAATATATTTCATTTCAGTGTTGTTTTTTTTACTTATGGAATTCCGAGGAGTCACCCGTGGTATTTTATTAGCTCCACATCGTGTTAAATGATAATGTATGTATTCTTCCCTTTTTATTTAAGACTCATTGATTGATATGTTGTTTTGAGACCAAATTTCAGTTATTGGACGTAGCATGGTTAAACAAGCTCAAATTATATAGCGTGTGTCCAATCACTTCAAATTCACTATTTGCAAACATCAATAAATAGGTCAGCAGGATTATGCTGTCTTTTGAAAGCTTTCACTGGTGGCGTTAGAGTGGACTGACATATAGCAATTTTCTGAAGGCTGGTCAACTTTTGTGTGGACCTCGCTGTTTGATGACGACTTTTATTTGTTTTTGCCATAATCGGCCCAATAGTGAAAATAGGATATTTTTTTATTCAATAAATTATTAGTTTTAGCTTTGTTTACAAAGCTACACGTTATTGGTGTTATGATAAACCAACACACCCGGAAAGAGCGAGAAATGTTCTACTAACTAATGCGACCGCACAGTTGAAGTGTGTAAAACTTAATCCTTGCACATTACTGATTGGTGAAGATGGTAAGCGATATGACAGAGAAACTGTTGTCAAAACTTGATTGAACTCAAGAATCTCCTTAAACTCCTCGCCTTTAGGAGCTCCTTCAACACCGAGGGGGAGTGGGGGTGGGGGGGAGGGGTGTGATAACACGTTGATCAAAATAAGTCAAACAGTCTTTGTTGATAAAACTGAAAAAGTTGTTTTAATAAGTCACACAGTCACACAGTCATGGTTGATAAAACGGAAACAGTTCTTTCAATAAGTCATACAGTCAAGATTGATTATACGGAAACAGTTCTTCTTTTTTTTTACAAAGAAGAAATGCCTATAGCTTCATTGTATCCACACAACTTGAACATGTTTCCATACGTAGCAATGACTTACACCCGATAAGTGCAGCGCTGTATACACCTGAATTAATCCTAACCGTAGAGATAGATCTGTGCGGTATCGTGTTTCGTGACACGTCTCCGGCTGAATAGAAAAGTACAATACACTGTGGGTAGCGGGTAGATAGGAGACAAACAAATCTGGATGGTACATATAACACACACGGCCTCGAATTCATTTCTCAAAAGAACAACATTAGGACTAGTTCATTCACCGACCTCTGTAGAAATTGTTTTGTCTCCATATACTCGGTGCTTCTCAAATTGGTTTTCGTTGGCTTAGTGAAGTCCGTTTCGCCAAAGGGGTTTCTACAGACCATTCAAACAGCGGTTCGTACATGTCGGTCGGTTGAGAAAAATAAATAAATGAAGTCAACGATTTCGGAACACTAGGATTCGTTTTCTTCATCTCATTGTTTATTTAGTTATTTGTTTGTTGTATTTAACAACCCGTTGGCTTTAATTTTACAAAGTTGTCAGTTTCACCAAGAAATTCAGATGGACTGACTCCAGCCAACACCAAAAATACCTGGTACTACCTCAGATTAAAAAGTTCAGAATACGATGTTGGCGGAGGGGGGGGGGTGTTCAATTCCTGCCCAAAGTTAGGAGGTTGTGAGGCCTAAGGGGTGGGACTGCTATCAGGGTAGGAAGAAAAGAAGTTATTGAACGGGGTATCTGGTTGGTGTATACTTGGACTTCACACTGCAGATAATTTTTAGTTTGTTCAATTTACTTTACTAACAGCACAATGTAAACATACTGGTTACTGCTAAAGGGTCAAAGGGAAGACAAAAAATTGTAAGAGCTCTGACCACAAGTTTCCTTTCCAGTCAACCCCCCCACCCCTAAAAAAAACAATTTAAAAAAAATTTGTTGGGATTCAGCAATGCTGCCATCAGATCCCCAATATTTGTGCACATTATATAAAAACCCCGGACCTCTCGTGCCATCTTTTACAAGAATGATTGCACAGATCTTGTCATTTGAGAACCGCTTTGCATCCTAAGATTATAATTTACTTAATATTTAATGGAGGGGACAGAGGTCACTCAATGTCTGGCACGATCTACCTGGGAAAGCACATTCAGAAATCCAAAAAGGCCACCTTTCGGAAAGCTGCAGTACCGTAACTTATGTGTTTGTCATTTATGCACTGATGTATGAGTTGGAATTTGTGTTATTAGGTCTAGTCTGTTGTCCTAAAGTTTTCAATACTACTTTAAACATTAGTATTATTATATAGTATTTAGACAACTGTCTACGGCTAAATAGAAGGTTAATCAGCACACAAAAGATATAGATATATAGAGATGTATAGATATATCAATAAAGGTATATATTCTTTGGAGGAAGTTAAGCAACGGAGTGTTTTACTTGTAAGTGTTTCTGGATCATTCTTTCATCACCGTTCATATCCAGCAGTCATAGGCGTAACGTGCCCTTCACCCTGCGGCCATTGTGGAGAATTTATACACTCTCCGCAGCTCTTCGTGCGTGTGTAGAATAGAGGGCGTTGGTGTAAGTCTATGCTGGTGTCTTTAAACTTATCTTTCTTGGCGCGTTGGCATTTCCTACAACATGTTTGACGTTCGGTCATGTTGTACATCCCCTACAGTGGTCATGTTGTATATCCTCTAACAGTGGTCATGTTGTATATCCTCTAACATTGGTCATGTTGTATATTCTCTACAGTGGTCATGTTGTATATCCTCTACAGTGGTCATGTTGTATGTACTCTACAGTGGTCGTGGCTGATGTTAATCCATCTTGACTTTGTCTTTAGTCTTTAGCGATAAACGGATTGTTATGTGCACTGGCTATTGATGCACAATCGCGATCTTCACATGAGTGACCTTGTGATGTATTATGCCGAAACGTATACTTTCGTAGTAGTTAATTAATAAATCTTTCATGCATTGGTTGATTACACAATTTATAAGTGTATTTTATTTAAAAGCTTTATTGCAGCCCTACTCTATATGATGTATATTTTATTATGGGTATAGTACGTTTTATAATAATCTCCATGCAGATAAAGTTTTAACTGTGAGTAACCGAGTATAACCGAGTATAACCGAGTATAACCGAGTATAACCGAGTTTAAGGTGAATCTAACACTCACAACAAATAACTGAACATATTTTTACACAAAATCAAAATCAAGAGATATCATTTTTTTTAAAAACAAACTATATTCAAGTATTGCCAATTATTCCAGTAGCAGAATTGGTATGCAAGAGAACCTCTTCATTGCAAATGTATTTTGCATTTCGCGATTAAGCTTAAATGGGACCGCAGTAGGTCTGCACTTTCCTAATCCACCTAAGGGAGGGGGAGTACAAAGGTTCACACAATCTTTTGAATCAAAGTTCTCCAAATGAAGTTTAAGGTCCGTCCATAAATGACGTCAGCCACCTAGGGGGGAGGGGGTCCACACATTTGTGACGATGCTTAACGAGGGGGAGGGGGGTTTTGAGAAATGTGACGTCACATAAAAACTCGCAGCTTCAAATAAAAGTTCCACTTAAATATTTGATTTCTTACAATTTATTTTATGATGTTTTACAATGTTTCACTTGCGATACGATATTAGAGTGCAACCATACACTAAATACATACTTAAATGACAAAAAGTGATTTTAAACATGCTCTTTTTCAAATATGTGGGGGAGGGGGGAGCTTCGAGACGTCATACATCGAGTGAAAAATCGGCCAAAATCGCGTGACGTCATTAATGGAGGTTCCTTATATAAAATTCTAACGAATTATTAACTTTTAAAAAAAATTCTTCACTTCGCACTTCGCGGCGTCGCTCTGCATATACTGGGGACCACTGTGCTGCAAAGTTTTGCCGGGTAAGATAAACGCGTTTAGGGGTTGTAGAAAAAAAAAGTGGGGGGGGGTGGGGGTAGTGGTACCTTTATTGCTAGTGTCACAAATGTTCCAAAACAAAAAAAAATATTGATCAATGGTATAGTTACGCTACGGCTCATTGGTTATTGGTTTCTTGCCATATTTCAGCCCCGTACGTTTGGTAGGTATTTAAATTTCTTGAGTGTCATTGTGCCAAGTTGGTGCTACACTTGGTGTTTGACAGAGTAGACAGGGGCACTTGGGATTGATAGATTTGTTTGTTTGACCTCTCGGTCAATTAAAAATATCGTCGGATTATATAAACTGAAGCATTTTTTTTTACAAACTGATAAATAAAAAAAAATTTTTTTAAAGATTTTTTTAAATTTCCAAATTAAAATACCATAAACATTTTTTTTTAAATCTCAGATAACTACTTTAATACCGCCTGAGGTTAGGTCGGCGCCCGTTTGCCATAGACGTAAATGGGCCCTCCAAAAAAGATGTGAGGGTGAGTTTGGGTCACACTATAACACACTCAAACCTCTTGGGAGTACGTGGTATTTTCTTTATTAACTCATCGCCTTGAAAGATTTTGGCGTACTTCTGATGTAGGCACACGGGGCTAGGAGCCATTAGCCCACTTCGTAGCATGAGCCACGGCGCTGCCAACTATATGTCTTAGACTTCTTACATATCTTCAACTTGTCATATAGATGGCGCTCTTTGATTTAAATAACAATTTCTAAAGTTTTCTAAGTTGAATGGGAAAAATTGACATATTCAAGCTCGTAAAATAAAATTTAAAAAAATCATATTTGGGGCCATCAATAAATGAAGTCACGCGATTTTGGCCGATATTCCCCCTCTCTCCCTCGTCACACCTCATCACAAAATGTTAAGCCCCCTCATATATGACGTCATAAAGCTTTGTCCCACCCCCATAAAAGCCGTTTTTCTTTCTTTCATTTTCTCTATCTTTTTTTCCTTTTTAAATCCTTTATATTAACTCGTGGTGTCTGCACCCTTGATGATTGCTTGATTGATTGATTGCTTGTCGCCAAAACTTTTGATCGACTTTTAACCCACTTCCTCGTAAGCTAGCGAACTGAAATTTTGAAGGCAGTTTTGTACCGATAATAAAAACAATGTATCAAAATTTCAGATCGATCGCATGTACCGTAATTAAATTATTGATTTTTTTAGATTATTTTATTTATTCCTATGTATCATGCTATTTTTTGAGATAGAGCGTCGCGGTGCGTATTATATTGAACAACCTTTCTGTCGCGCAATAAGGTGCGTATTTTATTGACAACTCTTTTTATAAACACATTCCTGATCGGTGCGCATTATATTAAACATGTTTTACGACACAACTGCAATTTTGTATTTCTGGATGGCCTGGCGCTGCATATTATAATGAACATTCTTGTAGTTACGTCTCGTACATAAAGGATTTATAGTGAAAAACTTGGTTTTTTACGGGTTTTTTAAAATTCTCTTTTAACCTCAAGTTTAATGCCACCAGCACAGCATCCATCAGGCTTGAAGGAGAAACACTCGAGGAGGTGGACAGATTGTCTACCTTGGCAGCGTGGTAGATAAACAAGTTGGAACGGATGCTGGTGTCAGAGTAAGGATTGGGAAGGCAAGAGCAGCCTTCCAACAACTCAAAATTTTTGGGGGTCTCCAGAAACCTAAGCAGTAATTTAAAAATAAGGATCTTCAACGCCACGATGAAGACTGTGGTGCTTAATGGAGCCGAGGCATGGAAAACGACGACCAGAATCCAGTCCTTCGTCAACAACTGTTTAAGGATTCTGAGAATCCACTGGCTGGACAAAATCAGCAACCGGGAACTTTGGCATCGGACAAAGAAGAAGCCAATTGAGAAAGAGATTTTCCAGAAGCTGTGGAGATGGATTGGTCATACACTAAGAAATCCTGCCTCCAATACAACAAGCCAAGCATTGAAATGGAACCAACAGGAAAAGTGAAAAAGAGGCCGACCAAGAAAACACTTGGCGCCGAGATTTCGAGGCCGACATCAAGAGAATTGGTCAGGACTTGAAGACCCTGGAGAGGCTGACCCAGGGTAAGGATGCGTGGAGAACTCTCGTAGGTGGCCTTTGTCCTTGGATGATTCGCAGACGCCGACGATGATCGGTGGAAGCCCCTCATGGACGAGACGAGAAGGCTCAACAACAACAAAAAAGCCGTATTTCCTATATGAAAAAAGCATGTTTCAAAATCACGTATTGTCATTTAAGTATGTATTTATTGTAAGCCTACACTACAATATCGTGAGAGAAAACATGGATTAAAAAGGAGGCCCAGGAAAGCTAAAATTAGCATAAACTTCGATTATTTTAAGTTGCGTGTCTTGATGTGACGTCACAGTTCTTAAACAGCCCAATCCCCCGTCGTCACACATCGTCACAAATGTGTGACCCAATTCCCCCCCCCCAACAACGCCACCCTTCCCCACTCCCACTACCCTCCCCCGCCACCCCGGACCCCCCACCCCACAAGTGCGGGTCTTCATTTATTAGCGGGCCCTTTAACATAGTATTGTTTCTGTTTTATTTAGGACTAGAAAAATACCCGCACTTTGTAGCATAAGTGTGCTGACCCTTTATCCAAGTATTAGTTGCTGGTTATTACAATTTTTATTTGCCAAATTAAATTTCAGATTCATCTATTTAGTTAAAATTCTATGAGAAACAGAGATATGCCATTTTACCGCGTGAGTTGTTTTCACTTAATGCAGTGCCTTTTAACATAACCTTACTATTTTAAAGATATGATTTATTAAATAATGATTCTTGCCGACCATAATAACTAAATTCACAATTTCATTCCCACTTGTACAAAATTAACATAGCTTATAGGTTTTCCGAAAGAGCTCTACCACCCTCGTCACTCAAAAATTTAATATATAATTACGAAACTGCATCGTATCACAATTGTAAGTTATATAATATTTGTAACCATCTCTATGAGATAAAGAGCATGTGGCATTATCCCTTTAAAAGGCAAAAGCTAAGTGATTCATAGTGCAAATAAACAAAATTATAAATGTACTTTTTAAAATACTTTTTTTTTAAAACGGTCGTATTAAAATGATATTAAAAAATGTGCACACCATATTTAGACAATATAGAAAGCTGGCCGCATAAAATAAAGTCTTGTTATAAAGTAAATGTACTGGACCAAAATAACTCCTCCTTTTGAAGTATTCATAATTACTGTAACAGGGAAATAATATTTAACATTTTTTATGTCTCTATATTTTACGATTTATATTTACGGTTTATAAGCAATGTGTATAACTTCAAAAAGGAATCTTATTTTGTTTGTTCCCTATTTCGGATAAGGCATCATATTTTGTAAATTATATTCAATGCACACACACACACCAGATTTTATACTGAAAAATAAAATAAAAATGAAAAAATATTCAACCGTCTGTTAATAAGCGCAACTTAAAAATGATTAAAAGGCAATTTTAGAAATGGCCTATGCTATTCTGAAAACAATAGAATAAACATAAAAACATATTCAATTCGCAATTCATATTAATCAAGCGTTTTCGGGATCACTTCATTAAATTTAGTCAACTTTTGTTAATACGTTCGGTAGCGAAAGTTTATAATGTATAGTGTATATAAAGCTTAAGTAAACTGTTTTAAAGTGTAAGTTTATTTGACATAGGCCATCACTTTCAACATAAAATAAACTCGCTACATCTATGGTTTTTAATTAAATGTCGAGTTATTAATTAAATTTATAAAAAATCACAATTTTATTCATTGCATGTAAAATATTAATACAATACATCGTGAAAATAATTGATATAAAATAATTTAAACGCATATGTAATATATAAAGCTCAGTTGATATTTTTATGTTTGTTTGTTTGTATCCATTAAAAAAAGGCCACTGCTTTGGTGACATTTTTCCAAAAGATCTCTGCCACTGTCGTCACTAAAAAAGCTCTTAAATATTTACCACACTGCATAGTAACACAATTGTAATTAATACAATATTTGCAACAGCGTCTATGAGATAAAGATAATAAAGATAAATAAAGAAATTAGGCTATATTCCTAATTTTAAAAAAAACAAACAAAACAAATCAATTTTATGTTAAAAACGCATGTGAAACCATGACAATAATTGATTTTAAAAAGGGCCTATGGTAATCCATCATCAAAGGAATGAACATAACATATTCAATTCGCAATACAAAATAATTAAGCGTTTTCAGGATCACTTTATTTAGTTTAATCTACTTATGTTAATAGGTCCGGTAGCCTAAGTTTAAATAGTATAAGTGTATAGGTTATGTAAAAAACAATAGTTTATGTAAAAGACAAACAAAATATAAATGTTATATTAATAGGACACAGCTAAATTTAAGATGCGTACACGAAAATGTGCGCACAGTAATCAGGCGATAAAAGATTTTAGAACGCGCACCGCTAAAAATGAAGCCTTGAAAAAAATACTGACACAATTATTACATAAATATGTTTTTATTAAATGTCGAGTTATGGAACAGAAAATAATTAAAACAAATTCGCAATTAAATTTAAACGTGTAAACAATTAAATCTAATGCATTGTGTGGCAGTTGTAATTAAATATGTTTACGTGTCTATCTAATATATAGAAAGTAACAGTAAAGAAAATGACAATTCTCTTGTACTACACAGCTCAAATTATGAAGCGTACACGAAAATGTGCGCACCGTAATTAGACATTATACATAATATTTTTTGAATGCGCACCGCTGAAAATAAAGTATTGGGGAAAAAAAACGTCACCAAAAGTAACTCGCTTTGAGCGGCATTTGAACGTCCGCGTAAATTTGTTCAATACAGAAATGAGGTTAAATTTTTTATTCTTTGTCTCTGCATTTTCTGATTATTTAATTTACGGCATTCGGACAAAAGGGACAATTACAAAAACTAACTTAAAACCACCTTCAAGGTAAAAGGAACCGTCCTGCCAAAATTGGTCCCCGTCCGTCATTTGGTTTTTCCGTGGCTGTCTAACAGAAAGTCGAAAAGTGAAACATACAAAAATACAAACATACACACATACAAACATACAAAAACCAACTGAGCTTTATATATTAGATAATGAATAAAAAATGGTTAAATTATTGACAACTGCTTCTCTTTACACGTTTCAAACACTAGAAATCACCCAATCCTATATAATAAAAGGCAATGTTCTGTCCGGTCATCGATAGCGATTGGTGCCTCAAACACATATGACTCCTACAGCCAATCATATTGAACACGTTTACGAGGACGTTCAAAACGAGTTATTTTTTATGCAGTATTTCTTCAAAGACTTTATTTTGAGTTATGCGAATTGGGATTTATAGTCAAAAGCTCTGTTTTTACGAGTTATTTATTTTAACTATAATGAATAGTATTTTTGACGTGATGCACATGTATGCCGGTCGAGACGGCTGTTGGAGGGGAGTTACAACATCCTTGGACGGGCTTTGTTGCTCGAGCGATAATAAATAATAATTAAAATTTCAAAATAACCACAAACCTAAACCAATGTGTTTATTTCAATTTCGTTTCAGGAAAACTATGTGATAATTTAAGCCATGTAATTATGGTCCACCGTTAAAAATAGAACCGCCCAGCTGACAAGTTGTATGACGTAAGCAGGCACTGCGCCATGATAGATAGGTGATCGTGACGTCATGGACACCGGCCCTGAAGGTAAAGACGACGACTGGGTCAGCGGTAGAAGTGACCATAACCAACCTCTCATCGCTAATGACCAGTCGCCCGAGACAGCGGCCGTGATGGAAGCCTTGACCCCTGGTCAGTCCCCGAGGGTGACATTTAATGTTGGGGGCGTGGTGTTTCAGACCAGAGACGACACCATTAAAAGTGTGTCCAATAAAAATTTCAAGGTAGGCCCAAGGTCACTTTTGTAAATTGTTGATAGCTTTTTTTTTAATTGTGTTTTTTTTTAATAGGACGTAAATGGAAATTCAAAGGCAATATCAATAAAACAAATTATATTTGGCTTTTAGTAATGGCCGATGGTAGACACCACGTAACGCGCGGTGTCCACTCAGTTGGTTGGATGACACGCATTACAGTCTGTTTATTTTGGTATACCCAGTCCACCTTAATAGCTTAAAATTTATTTTTAAAAAGATTTATGATTTTAAAATTAATTTGGTAAAAGCAAAGAGAACGGTGCGCTCGATAAATCATATGTTTGGTTGCTATATTATATTAGTTGTTTTTTTATTTTATTTAATTTAATTTAAAAAATAGACAGCTTCAAACAAAAATTTAAATATTGTCTAGTAAATTTCAAGTTACCAAAGTTATTTGACTGCATTCAAATTAAATCACTTTATTTTTATAATAGTCCAAATTTAATCGAAATTAGTACACACCCCATCCTTTGGTACGAGACACATCTTTTTCAAGCCCTAGAAATACATTAATGTTTACATTTTCCATTCCTTTTACAATACAGGTAAAATACATCTTTTAATTATTCGAAAACAAGAAAATATTACGCAACCATCGAACTAGCGTTATTCTTAAAGAATCTCATGTAGTCCTGATAGCGGATATTTCATCTGGGTTAATTAAGGCAGCATTTGTTTTCTTACTCTTTTGTACTTTAATTTACCGTTTAAGAACAACCTAACAATGCTTTCTGTGTCTTGTCTTCCAGCTCGCCAATGGCCGCTTCCTGGCCAAGTACTATGACACAACTTGCCAGGAGTACTTCTTCGACCGCGACCCGGAAGTGTTCCGATCGGTCCTCAACTACTGGAGGTCTGGGCGTCTGCACCTCCCCTCTACCATGTGTGGTCCCCAGGTCAGTACAAACCGGGCAGGGGCGGTGTCGGTGGCACGGCTTACCTTGACATTACATCAAATTTAAAGGGAATTACGGAAGAGACGTCCTTGGTGACCTTGGTCTTTTTTTTTAACCTCTCTACTTGTCCAGGAATACATGAACTAATGGTCACTATAACTTTAATAGTTAATGCTCATTACCCCAAAGATATTTTTTTTAAAATTCAACAAGTCTGATATCTCTGGAAGAATGACTTTATTTTCTACTTTTTAGAGTAAATCACCCACGCACAATTTATAACCAATGTTCCCTCTAAGGTTCGTTGGAGCGTGTGCAAAATGACAAACTCGTGTGCAAAATTGCACAGCATCCATTTTTTTTGGTCCAAAATTTTACACCCCACAAATACAGGTATTTATCAATATTTGCTGCGTGGTAATTCCAAACTGCTACGCGGCATTAGTCAGATATCTGAGCAGGCACGAAGCTTAAAGGGAGCATTGCTTATAGCTAGACTCTGGCACAGCTCCTATGCAGGGCAGTCTTAGCAAGTGCGGTACCCTAGGCGGCTTAGTATGTGAAACGGATTGCGCGGGGCCCAGTCTGTGTAGGGATAAGGAATTATTAAGGATAATAAGAGAAAATTAAGATAGGCGGGGCCTATGAAAGTGCGGGGCTCCCTGTGGCCGCATAGGATGCAGTGGCCTTAGACCGGCCCTGCTTTTATGTACTCTGGGCTTATTTTATTGTTTTCTTGTTTGTTTGTTTTTGTTTGTTTTTTGTTTGTTTTTCTCATCTAACGAATGATGGACTTTGTTCCGCCTTCCTGTCAGGTGGAGGAGGAGCTCAAGTTTTGGGGGCTCAGCGAGATTGACATCGAGCCGTGCTGCTGGAACAACTACAACACGTGGATGCAGACGATCAAATCTCTCAAGAAAATGGAGCGCGACCGTGACCCCGCCTACCTGCACGCCCACGAGCCCAAACCGCACGTGCCCGCAACAAAGCGACACCGTTTCCGGGTCGCGCTCTGGAACATTCTCACAGATCCGTCATACTCTCTGGCATCCAAGGTAAACATTTAGTTTACTGGTTTGTCTAACTAAAGTCTGTCTTTGGCGTTCATGGCAGCCATCCAGGGTCAGAAATTCAACCAGCAAGGAATTGTGGCATGGGCGGCCCTAGTTTGATAACCAAGAAGTGCAGTTGGACAAAATAGAAAAGGAAATGAAAGAGATACCCCCCCCCCTCTTTGTCCCCTACTACTCACGCCACTCCAAACATTTGAATTATTTGCGAGATCTATTCATGGACATTCAGAGTCATAACTGTAGTATTAAATATACATAAATATAATATAGTTCAAACACACATTTGTGTATTGTTATTCATTTTAATCCAAACAATTACACCCATAGAATATAAGTCTAAATTAATCTGAAGATTACTTGTCCAAGCCGAACCTCAAGAAGCAGAGGTCAACTGTATTGTAACAAGCTAACGATGTTAACTTTTCACACACGCCTTCTACCATTTCAGATATACGCCTACATTGCTCTCCTCTTTGTTGTGCTCGCGATCTTCTCGTTCTGCGCCTCAACCCACAAGTTCTTTCAGACCACGAGTTACGATAACGCCTCCACCACCACCCTCCCCCCACACAACGGAACTCTTTTGGACCAATCCAACGCAACCGGTCTGCCCTACAATCTCACCGGTCTGCCCTACAATCTCACCGGTTTGTCCTACAATCTCACCGGTTCATCCAACAATCTCACCGGTTCATCCTACGCCCGGAGTTCCCCAAACAGGAAACACCAACTCCACCCGTCGCTCCTCATCCTCGACCTCGTCTGCTTGGTCTTCTTCACGGCCGAGTATCTTCTGAGACTCGCCTGCGCCCCGAAGAGATGCAAGTTCCTCGTTAGCGCTATCTCCGTACTTGACTTCCTCGCCATCCTCCCGGACTACATCGAGCTGATTGTTTCCGCGGCGCACACGGATATTACGTCACTGCAAGGCATCATGGAGTTCATGCCGTTCTTGCGGCTCATGCGCGCGTTCAGGATTTTCCGTCTGATCCGCCGAGTCCCGGGGCTGTGGATCATGATGTACACGCTGAAGGCCAGCTTCAAGGAACTGTCACTCATGCTCGTCTTCCTGCTGGTCGGCACGATTCTCTTCTCCTCGTTGATCTTCTTCGTGGACGACCCGGAGGTATTCCACAGCATCCCGCATAGCTTCTGGTGGGCGATCGTTACCATGACGACGGTGGGCTACGGGGACATGACCCCTTCGACGCCGTGGGGTCAGCTCGTGGGGTCCGTTACTGCTGTATGCGGGGTCCTCATCATCGGGTTCACGATCCCGTCCCTGGTGAATAATTTCATCACGTTTTTCAACCACGTGGAGTTCGTCATCCAGAAGGAACGTCTGCTAACTCTGGAGGAGGAGAGGAAGAGGCGGGAGGGAGAGGAGGAGGAGGGAGGCAAGGAGGAGGGAGGGAAGGAGGAGGGAGAGAAGGAGAAAGATAAAGAAGTTGATGACACGATGGATTATCCCCACAGGTACCATGCGGTGGTTTTCACAAAGTTTAGATCATCCAACGGTCCAGTGCTGCTCAATCACAACTAGAAACAGTATAGCATTAATGTCAAGGCTAAAATAATAGAGATAATGTTGATGTAATGTTTTTTGTTTATCCCAAAAATAATGTCTCCTCATGAGACTCATGTAAGGAACAAGATGGCATTAAAGCATAACACTGCTTGACTCGCTCTCTAGCATCGAGCGATTCATTCGGCCTTTTGATTTTTTTATATTTTTTTGATCGAAAGGAACATTGGAGTCATATTGTGTGTTTGGATACTTAACTGATCACGATCAACCATAAAGCAAATATCGATTTCATTGATCGAACAGTGCATGGATAAGCTTAAAGACGTTGCTTGAGTGATGAAGTAATTCCTTGGCCGAAAACTGAAGTTATTTAAGACATTCTTAGTCTAAATCTCTGAAGTGGTAACAAATATTATCGACCAATCACTGAGTGATTGAAAACAGGGCCGGCCTTAGGCATAGGCAAACTAGGCAGCCGCTCAGGGCCTCCGATTAGTAGGGGCCTCGCACAGGAATTATAGAATTTAACCCAAAAAAAATTTCTATTACATTTAGGGCCACCAAATTTACTTCGCCTATAGGGGACCCAATTCCCTAAAGCCGGCTCTGTTGAAGACATGCCTAGGCCATTCACACAAGTAACGTAAGACATTCCTTTGGTCTACCGAGCTGATTAAGAGAAGTCTATGTGACCTATGAACCCGTCTGATGACGTCATACATATGCCATGTTATCTGGGTTGAATAAGCGACAGACACGCACTAAAAACGCCACAAATATCCAACTGCCCACAACAACATGCGCTGCACTGATACTGACAGTTGAACACGAATATTGGCATTGATGAGTTATTCAGATGATTAAATAAACTATAAATAGTATAACGTCATTGAAAATAGTTGAACGTTTTGAGTTAGCATAAATTGCGGGATTTTTTCTTTTAAATTCAAATTATCAGATTATACGGAACTTAAAGATAAACTCTTTTTTTTCTTCAAATGTAACGATGACTTCTTGTTAACGATACTTCTAATGAAATAATTGCTATTTAAAGATGATGTGAATATTGACTGATTCAATAATTGCTTAAAATAATCCATTTGTTTTTTGTAATATAGCGGCTGTGGAAAATGAGGTTTTGTTTACATTTACCACAACATCCCGAACTATTTTTAAGTACTACATAATTGAGAGGCGACACAGTCAGCTGATTGTTTGTCTATAATACATTTGTTTGTATTCTTAATACATGTACCAGTGGACCAATCCAATTATGATACGGTTGCTAAAAAAACCATGATGATAACAGTGAGGCGTTTAACAAGATTGAAATGTATTTTAAACATTTAGAGTTAAGATAATCTGAGTCAGTAGCACACAACTTCTAGGTTTAAACATTTAGAGTTAAGATAATCAGAGTCAGTAGCACACAACTTCTAGGTTTAAACATTTAGAGTTAAGATAATCAGAGTCAGTAGCACACAACTTCTAAGTTTAAACATTTAGAGTTAAGATAATCAGAGTCAGTAGCACACAACTTCTAGGTTTAAACATTTAGAGTTAAGATAATCAGAGTCAGTAGCACACAACTTCTAGGTTTAAACATTTAGAGTTAAGATAATCAGAGTCAGTAGCACACAACTTCTAGGTTTAAACATTTAGAGTTAAGATAATCAGAGTCAGTAGCACACAACTTCTAGGTTTAAACATTTAGAGTTAAGATAATCAGAGTCAGTAGCACACAACTTCTAAGTTTAAACATTTAGAGTTAAGATAATCAGAGTCAGTAGCACACAACTTCTAAGTTTAAACATTTAGAGTTAAGATAATCAGAGTCAGTAGCACACAACTTCTAAGTTTAAACATTTAGAGTTAAGATAATCAGAGTCAGTAGCACACAACTTCTAAG
Organism: Ampullaceana balthica; assembly: GCA_944989445.1. NCBI lineage: Eukaryota > Metazoa > Mollusca > Gastropoda > Lymnaeidae > Ampullaceana > Ampullaceana balthica. Next base: position 65,466 of record CALYLW010000246.1, on the reverse strand, counting down.
TTTAAACATTTAGAGTTAAGATAATCAGAGTCAGTAGCACACAACTTCTAAGTTTAAACATTTAGAGTTAAGATAATCAGAGTCAGTAGCACACAACTTCTAAGTTTAAACATTTAGAGTTAAGATAATCAGAGTCAGTAGCACACAACTTCTAGGTTTAAACATTTAGAGTTAAGATAATCAGAGTCAGTAGCACACAACTTCTAAGTTTAAACATTTAGAGTTAAGATAATCAGAGTCAGTAGCACACAACTTCTAAGTTTAAATATTTAGAGTTAAGATAATCAGAGTCAGTAGCACACAACTTCTAAGTTTAAACATTTAGAGTTAAGATAATCAGAGTCAGTAGCACACAACTTCTAAGTTTAAACATTTAGAGTTAAGATAATCAGAGTCAGTAGCACACAACTTCTAAGTTTAAACATTTAGAGTTAAGATAATCAGAGTCAGTAGCACACAACTTCTAGGTTTAAACATTTAGAGTTAAGATAATCAGAGTCAGTAGCACACAACTTCTAAGTTTAAACATTTAGAGTTAAGATAATCAGAGTCAGTAGCACACAGCTTCTAGGATGATCTCAGTAAATATTTATATCATCCAAGGGGCCGTCCATAAAGTACGTCACGCTATTTTTGACCATTTTTACCCCCCCTCCCCCCTGTCACAAACTGTCACACATCTCGGACATAAATTACGTCACACTTTCGAACAATTTTTTTTTATTAACAAAATAATCAAAATTTAATATAAAACAGCGTGACGTCACACATGGCCGGAACCCCCCCCCTCCCCCTGTCACAAACTGTCACACTTTCTTACACCCCCTCCCCCCCTCTGGAGCGTGACGTACTTTATGGACGGTCCCCAAGTACTTCTTTAAATGTTTATACGACAACAAATCGAGTTGAATGAACTACAGGATTTTATTTTTTTTAATAACACTAGACCTAAATCTTTACTTTTCCTAAGAATTAGGGAAACTACAATTGGGTTCTAGTTCTAGACAATATGATATCCGTTAATTTAATTTATTCAAGCTTGTTGTTTATAAATGACAATTTCTGTCACTGGTTTTCGAATGGTGTGTACAATTAAAATAAAAATTCATTAATACTTTGTTTCTCCTATTCCCTATATAATATTATCTTAATACTTGAAATAAATCGTGTAGTTTTTTTTTAATGATAACTTGTTGCATGATGTTATTCCATCGACCAATAAATCAAAAAGTTAATCAAAAAAGTGTTTGATTTGTTGAATTTTATAAATTTCAAAGAGGCGTAGAGAAGCTTTTCGTGAATTTCTTCAATTAAATTATTGATTACCTTAGACAGAAAAAAATAAAGATTTGATACAAACGCGCCCGGCAGAGTCAATCTTAATAATAAGCATATTCAGGATTATGGGAACCACATAAAAACAATGGAAGAATCTGTTGTTCTTGCTTACAATTTAACACCTCGCCCCGCACCATTCTTCCCTTCCTCTTTATAAACCTCTGTCTTAACTCATTTCCTTCTCCTTCTGGTTGATGTCGTCTTGGAATAAACATTGCTGATAACTTTTGTTTTATGTTCGTACTTATTTTTGTTTTTGTTTGTTCGCTGGCGAAGGATTTTTACCGATAAGTTACGTTGATTTGTGGCGTCTTTTTCAGGCTCACTCATCATACCTATTCCATAACCATTTATAAACATAGCATGATTGCAGTCGCACCCCCCCCCCATATCCAGGCTCACTCATCGTACATATTCCATAACCATTTATAAACATAGCATGATTGCAGTCGCACCCCCCCCCATATCCAGGCTCACTCATCGTACCTATTCCATAACCATTTATAAACATAGCATGATTGCAGTCGCACCCCCCCCCATATCCAGGCTCACTCATCGTACATATTCCATAACCATTTATAAACATAGCATGATTGCAGTCGCACCCCCCCCCCAATATCTAGGCTCACTCATCGTACATATTCCATAACCATTTATAAACATAGCATGATTGCAGTCGCACCCCCCCCCATATCCAGGCTCACTCATCGTACATATTCCATAACCATTTATAAACATAGCCTGATTGCAGTCGCACCCCCCCCCCATATCCAGGCTCACTCATCATACCTATTCCATAACCATTTATAAACATAGCCTGATGCAGTCGCATCCCCCCCCCTATATCCAAAGTTAAATGTCTGGAGTGATCTGAAGTTCAGAATAAAAACGAAGAGTGCTACCCCACATCTACCCTCAGTTTTCTTTCTACATCTCTTAATTTTTTTAAATCACGATTTTCTAAAATCTCAATACTTTCTACCATAAATTCCTACTTGTCTGATTTTTTAAAGGTGTCTTTTCAATAGGATGGTCCATCAAGCGATAGTGATTAACGCTATGTAAATAGCAAAGCGTCTTGTCTGAAGATTCAATTTGAAATCCTACTGACTGTCAAGAACTATATGATTAAGTCTCAAGAGAATCCCATAACGTTACGGCCATATAATCCTTAAATTTGAATTTCAGTGTCTTTTTCAACAGCGGAGCAGCCAAGCGTGTGAATTCACTGACATTCACGTGTGTTAAATTGAGACTTCCCTTCGTTGAGTTGATGTAGATCTTTATGTAGCAAATAATAAAATAGCATAGAACTTTGCACATCACTATATCTAGGCCGTCATATTTTAAGAATTTCAATTCGGAAGCCATCAGTTTTTTACACCCTTAAAAGGAAAATCCATGAAACACTTCTCTTACTTCACCTTTCCATTGAGGATTAGTAGCTTCAGACATCTAACCCAGCGGTTCTCAACCTTTCTTGTGTCACGACCCTTTTAATAAATTACTCGTGCTGTGGCGACCCCCGCCGTCAAATTTTTTTGGTATCTACCTTATAGCTGTAATTTTACTACTGTTAATAATATATTCAATTATATCTCATATGCAGAATGACATTGTATTCTCATTTTTACAAATTTTACGTAATTAAAGCACAGACACCGTTTTCGTAGTAACGTAGTTAGTAATAAAAAAACACAATATGTAACAATGATTACAATTACAAGGTATTCGTATTTATTTCTAATTTCAAATGCGAAAGAAAGCCAAAGTCAATTAATGTGAAGGTTGAGGTTGCTTCTTTCTCACAAGATCAGAAATTCTTGGGACAGTCTTTGCGAGAGCACAACGAAGATCATCTTCCACAACAAGTCTACTTCTGTATTTAGACTTGATAACCAGCAAGCTGGAAAACCCTGTTTCGCAAAGATAAGTTGTTGGAAAAGGAAGAAGAAGGCGCAACACAGTTTCGGACAGAACAGGATATGACTGCAAACACTTGATTCAGAATTTTGTAACTGACATTGAAGAGAAATCATTTCGCGCTGTATCACTGTTAATGAGTTCGATGAACTCCTCTTGTGCTGTTTCAGGAATATTGTCAACTTTGACTGTGAATGGACTTCTGGGAAGTGGAAACGGAGTGTTAGGTAGATTTGGAAAGTACGATGAAATTTCGTCCGCCAGCAAATGCGAGTGTTCTTTCACAGAAATTATCATTTTACTTCTCTTGTCCGGTTCAATGTCATTTTCCTCAAAGAAAGCAGATAAGTTTGGCAACATGTACATTTTATTGTCATCCAAATTTTTTTGCCAAAGCTGAAGTTCCATTTCGAATGATCGGATCTTTTCAGACAAATCTAGGCATGTTGCATTTGGTTCTTGCAGTGATAAATTTAACTCATTCAAAATGGCAAATATATCTACCAGGTAAGCAATTTTCTGAAGCTCATTTTTGTCGCTGAAAAGTGCTTCGAATTGTGGTTTAGACTTCTGATTAAAGAACATTTTTAGTTCGTCACGAAGATCAAAAACGCGTTTCAGACCGACATCCTAGAATAGCTGGAGCACCATCAGTGCAAACACCACAAACCTTTTCCCAAGAGATCTTATGATCTTTCAGAAATGAACCAACTGTATCAAATACATCCCGTGCAGTTGTTGTCGTTTCAAGAGGTTTGCAAAAAAGAAACTCATCTTTAAAGTCGCCTTCATTTATATATCTCGAGTAAACCAGTAGTTGTGAACAGTTTGCAACGTCCGTGGATTCGTCAAGCTGGATGCTAAATATTGGAAGTGGAGCAGATTTTATTTCCTGGATTACCTGATCAATAATATCAGCAGAAATATGATCTATTCTTCTCCGGACAGTGTCATTAGATAAGGAAATAGCACTCAATTTCTTAACAAATTCGGGTCCGATCATAACTCGAACAATATCTTTGGCCGCTGGCAACAATAAGTCTTCGGCAATGGTGTGAGGTTTCATAGCTCTTGCGATTCTGAGCGCCACCAAATATGAAGCTTCAACGACTGCTACGTTTTGTTGGTGGTACTTGCCGCCAGTGTCAAGTCTGGCCTTCCTGACGCCATCAGCTTTACTTCTAAAATACTTGGTATCCTTCCCCGCAAAACTTGGATGTTTTCTATCAAAATAATGTTTCAGTTTGTTTGGCTTCATAGATTCGGCTAAAAGAACTTCATTACAAATAACGCATTGCGGTTTCTCAATTCCTGCTGTAGGCTAACTATTGAAGTAAGACCATATTGTAAGAAATCGTCACTATGTATATTTTCTTTTCTTAATCATAATGTTCTTCTCTGCATGTTCCATCTCCATCGGTTGGTTTAAAAACTTTAAATTTAAAATGAAAAATTAATAACGATAGTTTTCAATACCACGCACAATGAAATATTGACCTACATCCCTACACTACAGTGTGTGGAACCAGAAGCAGCAGCAGTTCAGCTTCTACTTCTACGTCACTTAGCCAGCCTGCTGAGCTCAGACCTCTGAGCATCCAGACGCGCCCTACTCTCTGTTGATATAATTACCGGTTGTTGAGGGGTTCATAAAATATATATATGGCATCCGTCCATCCTCATGGGATGATGGCGTTTCCTCCTGCTCCTCTGCCCCCCTTCCCCTTTCTCCTGGCCCTTTTCTCCTCGCTCTTGACTGTAAGGGAAGCTTCCGCGACTTGGATGCCCTCGCGTACTTTAGCCCGCCAGGAGGTGCGTTCCTCAGCAATGGTTTCCCACGTTTTATGGTCTATCTGCGCCAGACTCATGTCTTTCTTGCAGACATCCTTGAAGCGCAAGCAGGGGCGTCCTCTCTTCCGCACACCAGTTGCCAGCTCACCGTAAAGCAGGGCTCTTGGAATGCGCTCCGAGTTCATCCTGCGGACATGTCCCAGCCACCGCAGGCGCCTCTCACTCAGGATTGAGTGCATGCTCAGCATATGACTCCTTCTGAGTACCTCGACATTCGTTATCTTGTCCTGCCACTTGATGTGCAGAATCCTGCGCAAGCATCGTAAGTGGAAGCTGTTGAGTTGCTTTGTTTGTTTGGCATAGGTCGTCCAGCACTCGCTGCCATAGAGGAGTGTGCTGAGCACGCAGGCCTGGTACACAGTGATTTTTGTCCTAGCAGTGAGCTGTGCATTGTTCCACACTCTTTTATTCAGCCTAGCCATTAATGATGAAGCCTTGCCGATTCTGGTTTCAATTTCCTTTTCCAGGGAGAGTGTGCTTGTGATGTTACTGCCAAGGTAGGTAAAATCATCGACGACATCCAAGGTGTTTCCCTCAATGGAGATTGCTGGGAAGCAGTCAGTTCCTTGTCTCATAATGTTGGTCTTTTTGAGGCTTATCGTTAGACCAAAATCTTTGCATGCCTCTGAGAACTTGTCGACCAAAAGTTGGAGACCTATCTCTGAATGTGAGGTAAGGGCTGCGTCATCCGCGAAGAGCAGCTCTCTAATTAAAACATTTTCCACTTTTCTCTTTGCACGGAGACGGCTGATGTTGTACAGATTTCCATCCGCCCTGGTATGGATGTTTACACCCTCGAAACAGTCCTCGAATGCATGACGCAGTAGCATCGAGAAAAAGATACCGAAGAGTGTTGGAGCCAGTACACAACCCTGTTTGACTCCGCTACAGACTGGGAAGGGTTCTGAGGTGGCACCATCGAAGAGCACTGTGCTGTGCATATTGGTGTGGAAGGACTCGATGATGGAGAGAAGCCGCGGCGGGCATCCTATTTTTTCCAATATACGTAGCAGACCCTCGCGGCTGACCAGGTCAAATGCCTTTGTTAGATCTATGAAGGCAACAAAGAGGGCTTTCTGTTGCTCCCGACATTTCTCTTGTAGCTGACGGAGTGAGAAGATCATGTCCATTGTTGACCGGCCAGCCCGAAAACCGCATTGTGTTGAAATAAACATTATAAAAAGCTAAAAATAATTAAGTTACAACAACTAAACTTACTAAAGTTACTGAATAGACTATAGACTAGTATAGAGTAATAGACAAAATATGTACATGGCAAGGTTTACACATTTTTACACATTTAAACACACAAAAAACATATTTTTCCAATGGTCTTTGGCGACCCCTGCCAAATCGTCATTCGACCCGCGCGGGGGTCGCGACCCACAGGTTGAGAACCGCTGATCTAACCGGTCCATGTGGGATATTTCAGGACATAATGTCAAAAAACATCACAGCCTTTATATCATATATCAATGACAATTATAATCTCTGTCACACTATTCACCAGAACATATTTTTTTTAAAAAATCAGTTTGTGAGTCTGTTGAGAGGTGATCTGTGGATAATTTACTACACGTGTACTCCTCTTTAGACACATATATGTTCTTTTAACACTGTCACATTAGATAGAAACTCCATCATCTCATGAAACTGTTCTCTATTCCGTGTAGATTCCTGCTAGTTGTGTTACGGACTGCAATATTTTGTTAAGCAAAAGTAGGACCTATCAACATGTCACACATGTTCTAGATATAATGCAGGACTAGACTCAAACCATAGATAAGCGTAGGGCGCAATAATCTTCTGTATAGAAAGAGCGTCTGTAACAGATAAGATAAGATATCATTTTTATTTGGTGCAGCCACTCCCTAAATTTTGAAAATATTCATTTCATAAGGGGCCGTCCATAAAGTATGTCATACTATTTTTGACAATTTTAACCCCCCCCCTGAACAAACTGTCACACATCTTGGACCCCCCCCACAAAGTACGTCACACTTTCGAAAAAAAAATAATTTTTATTAACAAAATAATTAAAATTTAATATAAAACACCGTGACGTCACACATGGTCAGACCCCCCCTCCCCCTGTCACAAACTGTTACACTTTCTTACACCCCTCCACCCCTCTGGAGCGTGACGTACTTTATGGACGGCCCTTAATGCAATATAAGAAAGCACCGTGTAAAGGGGGGGGGGAGGCCCACACAAAATAGTTTGATATTAATCTTAACTAAAGTGTTCGACCGTTGTAGTTTGTAGTTGTAGACATATTTTAAATAAGCAAAACAATTTAAAAAATTAAATTATTTCTGGTACTGTAAAATTCTGAGTTAAAAACTCAATGGTAAATTATTTTTTTTAAAATATACATGAAGTTTATTTTTCTGAAAATCCACAGCAACTAATCAACAATATAATTAAATCTAATATATATTTAATCGAAAAAATAGTGTTATCGGTTTAGTCTACGGAAAGGTTTTACCGAAAAGTGTAAAGGGAAATAATCCGGACTTAGAAACGAAAGTTGAATCCCAGCGGTGTCCTGTATACTGTATACACACTGTATTAATTTCAGCAATTAGGTAAAATTATTTTCTCTTGACATTCGAAAAAAATGTTCTGTACGACAATGGGGATTGCCAATTTTACATTGTATTGTCAATCAAGAGCAGATCCAAAATCTTTAAGTTTAATTAATTAATATTTCAGAATATTTCTTTACTGACAATACAATATAATTGAATATACTAGGTACTTGGACAAAATTTTCAAAATGAAGCTATAGCTTTAAGATCTAGTTGGTTAGAAAGGGCTTGAAAAATGCAATTTATTGATACCAAATTTATCGTTTTAGGTTATTTCGAAAGAAAGTTATGATTTTTTTAGTGAATTATTTTGGGATAACTCTGCTAATTGAAACATATAAGAAAATATAAAAGTGACTAAAGTGAAAATTGGGCAGTGAGACTGAGACAGCTGTTTAAATGGCAGTTAATTAAAGTTATTTCAGAAATGACTGAAGATAACCATAACAAACCATATATTTCCGCATTCGTCATATCATTTCCCAAACAAGCGTCCTAAAATTAATTCTGATGTACGCAAGATTGGCTCATTAATATTCAAAATGGCCGTCAAATTTGCATATGTCATATTTTAAATTTAGCGCAACTTAAAAATAATTATCCAAACTATTAAGTCAAGCATATCAAACTGTTCGTGTTGAAAAGGAGAACAATAATTGACAATAATACTTATTTAAAACTAGTTGATGTAGTCAAGTATCCCCAAAAACTTACATTTTTTTTATATCTCAGAAAACAAAGTCAGATTTAAAAATATGCAAATGAAATATCCATTTATATTGCTTGTTAGTTAGTCTTTTATATCTTAAGTAACTTAAAATAGTGTTATTAATATTGTTTAGCCCTTAGATTAGATCAAATTTGAAGATAATTGGCTGAGGTACATAGAAGGAAGTTTCGGCCATCTTGAAAAATAGGAAAAAACCATGTGGTGAATTTTTTGAAAAATAAAAAAAACATATTGGGCGTGGTGTGGGGGGGATGGGACTTGTCAATTCATATAGATATTTGGATGCTGATTACAGTGGTTATCATTAAAATCGCGAGTGGTGGCGAGCGAAAGAGATATTTAGATTATTTTATATAGTTATTATACTGTAACTCATCTAATTACATTTTACTAACAAAATTCAGCACAAAAAATTGGAGAACATAGTTAGTAATAATCAGCATCCAATTATCTTTAAAATGATATATCCCACATCCATTTTAATCAAGAAATTACACAGAAAAATGCAATTATTCTGACACACATACGCATTGTTTACATTTTAAAGTGGACAAAAAGTTTAACAAGGGGCATATAACTCCTCAAAGATTTTTCACTAAGTGAAAAATGATTTATCCAAGTACCTAAATATACATGACATGTACATCATACTCATACATGATACATACATACTAATAATTACATACAGTACTTACACTGATATTAGTATACTGATAATAGTAGACTAGTTATAGTCTCAGTCATTCTGTCTGTAACTGTAAGACTATTCACTGTTCACTACTGTTCAGTTCAGTGTTCTGACTGTTCAGTGCGGGATCTATGATCAGGAGTCATGTCATTTTTTTAGTTATTGATATTAATATATATACTTTCAAAATTGATTAAAAATGATCTGTTTCCTTCCTTATTTTAAATATTTTTGTCTTAATTTTAATAGTTTCTAGTGTCAGGGTATAGTGTCTATAGTCTATACTATAATTATAATCACTGATACTGATAAGGTGTACTGTAGGGACTACCTAGCTTTACTGCCTTTACTCTGGCTTTGGTTTGGAAGTTTGGTCGGTCTGGTTACACAATGGCAAATTTGTTTGTTGTTAGCCGTAACCTTTTTGCATTTTTACTTAGAAATGTTTCATTACTCTATGGCTTTGATCAACTTATTTCCTATGTTCCATTGTTTCTAAATACAATAATACATCAGATACCCGGTTAAGTCGACGGCCTAGGGGTTTGCCAAAAGGCGTCGAGATAACCGATGATCGAGATAAACAAAAACTGATATGGCGGCAAAATATTAACATGTGCTTGAAATTTCTTTATGTACATGATGTGCGTTAATTAGTGATGGGACAATTAATCGGAATCGTATCGGAATATCGGGACCCTAATATTTCTTCACTCTTTCCTAAGGTTGTTAAGACCGTTCGTTTTTAAGGACCATTTAAATATAACCCTTTGTTGCGTTAGCGCTGTTTTTTTCCCTAGTTCATAACGAATTCAGCTACTTCTGCCCTGCCATGCCGCGTCCGTTGGTGACATCGTGTCACCTCTCTTGTGCGCTCCCAGTTAATATTAAGTGTTTTTTTTTATGGGGCTTGATGTTTGTTACACTGTTTCTGCTGAGTTAGCATCATTCACAGCAGTGATTCCCAGATTGAGCGATACTGTGCCTTGGAGGGCTTTTGCGTGACTTTCCTTACAAGTTGCACTAATAAATAACCCACCCCATGTAACCTACACATCCCCTCATTGTCCCCGAACCATTCTTTTCCAAACCGCCTTCCTTGGGTCCCTCCCCTCAGATTACAATGAACTTATAATCAGACTAACCAACAACAACAATGGTGTGGGAGATTGAGAGTGGGGGTGGGTAAATTGTCTGTAGTCTGTTATATTATATATCCTAAAATCTGGGGAGCCTTGTTTACAGTAAGCACCCTATGATTTTGGTATCGTCCCATCACTAGCGTTAATAAATGAGAATGTACATGCACGTGTTTTTGGATGCTTTTTTTACACAACAGCGTTGCCGTTATTTGTTTGATGAAGCGATCGGCATGCTATAAAAATGTACATACATGTTTGCTAACAACAAAAGGCATATGTGCACCAACTAACAGCAGAAATTTACCAATATAAAATAAAAACCACAGTCTATTCTCGATACAAACCTTTATTTTCTTTTCTAAAGATATTCATTTATCTTAAAAAATAAAATGAGTAATGCATCAGGAAATGAATTAAGTTTAATAATTATATAACATGCACTGCGAAATAATGACAATTAAAGACCGATAACACGATTTTCGAGCACCTCGGGTGAATACATACTCGTTACGCGTCAAACTAATTCACACAGGAATCAAAGTGAAACAAGATAAAAACATCCGGTAATTTTTATTGAAATCTCGTAGAATCACACAATAGCCGGAAGTCTCGAGAAAAGCGAGATTTCGATGCTATTTTTAACTAAAAATGCGAGAGTGCGTCACTAGGCGAACAGACGGGGATCGAGATAACCAACGTTAAGTTGCAAATTTGGCCCTCTTTTGTGCTCGAGATATTAGGGTTCTGCGACTTAAAAGAATCAACATAACTGATGAGAAAATGCTAAGACAAAGAGAGAATGTGGCGGTTCCAATAAAAAAGGTCGACTTAATAGGGTTGGCGAGTTAACCGTGGTTGAGTTAAGTGGGTTCTACTGTATAGTCTTTAACTACTTCTCACCCAAGTAGCCAAGTAGGCTAAAGTTTCAGTGTCTTGTTTTACATTCCAAATCAGTAGTAGAGATTATAGCATCTGAACTGCCCAAATACTTTTTAACCATTAAGGACATTTTTTTTTCAGATGTTATGCTGACTTAGTAATAACACCTCTTTAAACACAACATTTTATGTTTAATCTATCTTTTATGCTAAATTGTTTTCAGCCGCAGTGTTACCAGGCCAAAGCCTATGGATTTGCAAGGTACATCAGGGATGAATGTAGTGCAGGCCTAGTATTTATTAGGTCCCCTCTAGTATTTTTGAGTTAGATATTTTAAATCAAGTGGAATAGCCTAAATTTAAATGAAACTGTTACTTTTAAACTTTAGTTATTAAGGCTAATATAGGCAAGCAGGGGTGTCTGCCCTAACACTTTTATTTTAATTCAATAAGCAGACTAATATTAATTAATTTAATATTAAGTAATTCACTTTAGAGATTAACTTAATCATTAACATAAATGTAAAAAAAATTGGCAAAATAATTAAGAAGTTATTATTTATTCTTATTGTGCCAGGCGCATGTGGGTAGTGATTTTGCTGTTCCTTGCCTAAATTTAGCCTAAAGCACACTGTAACTGTAAAAGTAAGTATTTTAGAAAATATCTACTCAGTGGCAATGTACTTTAAATTTTTTTGTTTCGGTAAAAGAAAACAACTTTGTTTATTTAATTTATTAAAATACAAGTACATGTACATGTAGTATCTGTCAAGAAAAATAATAATTAAAAAAGGATTAGTGTCTGTTCAACCCATTTTAAGTAAATAAGTAGTTTTAGAAAACAAAATATGTTTAGGTTTGAATTATATATTTTTTAATGTTATCTCATTTCATAATTGTTTAATGATTAATTTTGGGCTTATTCTCTTATTTATACCGTGTTATAGCCAATGTTCCCTCTAAGTCTAAGGCTCGTTGGTCCGTGTTATAGCCAATGTTCCCTCTAAGGCTAAGGCTCGTTGGTCCGTGTTATAGCCAATGTTCCCTCTAAGTCTGAGGCTCGTTGGTCTGTGTTATAGCCAATGTTCCCTCTAAGTCTAAGGCTCGTTGGTCCGTGTGCAAAGTATAAAATCTCGTGTGCAAAGTTGCACAGAAACCATTTTTTGTGCAATATTTTACCAAATTTACTGCGCGGAAAATTCTAAACTGCTGCGTGGCGTCGGTCAGATATCTGCACGCCGCGCAGCCGCCCAGCTTAAAGGGAACATTGGTCATAGCCCATGAAACATTTGAAGTACAACTATCTAATTCTGTTAGAGGATATTATTATTTTTATTTCACTAATAATTTTATTGTTCACAGGAAAGATTGAAACTTATAATCTGCCATGATCAGAAGAAAGCCAACCCGCATTGAATTAAAAATAGCCGATTTAGATGAATATGAAGCCGTGAAAAAGGAGAGAGATGCTTCTAAGGTTTCCAACAAAGCTGATCAGATCCTAACACCAGAGATGTATGCCACCAAGAGCCGGATGGAGATCATTCATGCCAGAATTGGCTATGATCCAAAGCCTTTACCGCAGCCTTCTACTTTACCTCACTAAGAACAATTCACGAGAGCAATAATACTCTGTAACATTAAGGGGGGTCTTTATGTGTTGTTGTTTTTTTGTATACATTAATTTGTACATCTAAAAAGCTGTATAGTTGATAAAAATAGCTCACATACAAATGATTGCACTTTTGTTAAAAGGTCATAGAAGGAAAGAATGCTTTTTTATTTTTTTAAATGTCTGAATTTAATTGGGTACTATAAATATTTTAGCCCCCTTACCTATAATTACACATTTAATTTTATTAGCTGTAGACTGTATATACAATTTTCAGAATGTAGGTATTCATTCATTATTTATTTGTCACTTTTAATTGTATTCTACTGTTTTGTTTGTAATGATATTTAATTAAATACCAGGCTTATATTTCTCATAATTAAAGAAATTTACCTTGCAATTCAGACCATTAAGATGAACATGATAACCTTAAAACAGATTTTTACCTAAAAGTTTTCACAATAAATAATGTTGATTGGTCTGTCAAACTGTTTAAGGTTTTGTACTCATATTGATTCTTTTTAAGAACCGTTGGATGATATCCCTTAGTAATTTCAAAAAATCATCTTTCTAATCAACATGGGACTTTAATTTATTCAAGATCGCTTTTGATAGAAAACATTTTTTTATTACTAATATTACAATAATGACAAGTTTGGATTCTGTTTGTTGCAGATTAAGTATGAAAATAATAGGAAAACTTACAATGCGTCAATTAAATCAATGACAGATGTGAGTGAAAAGGTCAAATTGAATTTGTTTGCTTATAAAATTACATGTGTTCTTTTCTTTAGTATTTTTAAATTTGTATATTACTGTCTCGATAGAGCAGGGGTTGGGGAACTTTTTGTCTCAGAGAGCCATAAACACCAAATTTTTTTCTAAAAGTAATTCTGTGAGAGCCATACATATGTTTAAAACTAAAAATTAAAGTAAATGTGTGCATTTTGTGTAATTTCAACACTAAAAGTACAATAATTATGACTGTGAAATCTTTTTAATAACAATGTCACGATGTTGCTAAACTAATCAGTAATGATTATTGGCTCTGTAGTCTGGTTGATACGTGGTGAGGTTAAGCTTCATGCAGGCGTTGAGACTTCCAAAGACTGCTTGCATGCATACGTACAGCCAAACATTATCAGAACAGCAATACTCACACGAAGAAGTGTGTGGTATGTGCCGGGTAGCGCGTTCCAAGTTTTGACAATCAGCTGGTCTGCGTGTTGAAGTTTTTTTTTCATTTCTGCCCACTTGTGTTGACTCGCCAACTCTGCTTGCTGTATTACAATTCTTTCCAAATCTTCATTCAGTGACTTGAACTTATTCATCCACATGTCTCACGCCTTAAAGTCAGCAGCCTGGAGCTCAAAATCTCTGACGGAGACTCGGCGGATGCACTCAGGTCAGTGCTGACCACTGCACACTCGTGTGGATGGGTGATGAACTTAAAACACGGGTGTGCTCACGAAATTCTCCAAACCGCGCTTTAAATGACTGCAGGAGATATGACGTGAAGCCTGCTAGCTGCTGAATATTAAGATGTTGAGCAGGGTCACTTGATGTGCACATGTCTTTGTACTATCCCAGTTTTTCAAAGTGTAGTAAACGACCTGTTTCAATGTCGGCGATGAAGAGTTCTAGCTTGTTTTCAAATGCAAAAACATTGCTTGTTGCCGGGATAAGATTGTATTTCCAACACATTTTCACATTGAGCTGATTTAGATGTTCAGTCATGTCTACGAGATAATAGAACTTCAGGAGCCATTCAGTGTCAGCTAACTCGGGATGCTAGACATTCTTCATTTCAAGAAAAATCCGGATTTCGCTCAGACAAGCCGCAAATTGACTGAGCACTTTCCCCCTTGACAACCAACGCACGTTGCTGTGCAGAAGCAGACCAGGATAATTATTCCCAACCTCATCACGCAGTGGCGGAAATTTAATTCTCTGGAAAAATAAAGTTGACTACCCGAACCACCAGCCACATCACCTCACCAAGCTGCTCGCCACACATCTGAGCACAAAGCGCCTCCTGTTGTAGGATGCAATCAAAGCTTAGGATGCTTCTGTTTTCATGCTCACAAAGAAGAGCGACAAATACTCTGTTTTTCCCCACAATGCACGGAGCACCATCAGGGCACACCGAAACAATTTTATCCATCTGTAGATTTTTTTCTTAATGGAACCCAGTGATGGACTCGAATAAATCCTGCACTCTTGTTGTGCCCTTCATAGACAAAACAGCAAAATTTTCCTCATGTAATGTATCACCGACAACATACCTTGAAATCAGGCCGAACTGGGATAAATTACTTATGTCTGTTGACTCATTCAAAGTGAGAGAGAAAAAACGGTGCTGCATTTATGTCCTTCACTTGCATTTCTTCAATTTGATTTGACATCATAATGCTACGATCGTGAACAGTTCTTGCCGACAGAGGCATGTCTTTTATCAGTTTAATTATTTTTTCCTTATTGGAAAAGTCATCAAAAAGTTCATTGGCAACATCAAGCATGAATGCTTTGGCATACTCCCCATCTGTGAATGGCTTTCGGCTTCTTACAATAGCTAAAGCGCCAGCAAAGCTAGCCGAATTCCACAGAAATCACTGTGATCCCGAATTCCAAATCTCTCTCCCTAAATAGAAATCTCTCTCCTAAGGTTACTAACCCCTAACCTTGATTATTTCATGTATTCTATCACCTATGGCTCTCCTCATTACTATTCGGATAGAATTGATTGGTCAACCAAAATGCGACCTCCAAAAGTTTTCCCAGCCTCTAAACTTTCAAGAATGTAAGCCATCAAAAAAATAGAAAACTATTAATAAGGTTATTGACTTATGACAAGTGGGTTGTTTTTTTTATAGTCTTTTGTTTTTAAATTTTTTTAATAAAAAAGGATTTTTTCCCAATAATTATATAGATCAAAGGAGTCTGAAGAATATTTTTTTTATAATAAAATTTTTTCTGCGAGCCAGATGCAGCCATCAAAAGAGCCATATATGGCTCGCGAGCCATGGTTTCCCGACCCCTGGGATAGAGGATGTTTAAACCAATGCCAGCTTTAGTGATGTGTGGACAAGATATGCTAAATAAAAAGTATATTAAGTTTAATTTGGATGGGTGTCTCCATTAACTATTAAATAACTTTTTTACTGTGAACCATAACAACTTCGACATTGTTTATATTATGTCTCATTTAAATTTTTACAAATTTCTTTGTTCAACAAAATGATAAAGAGTTGTGGTTATTTTTATAATGTGTAATTTGGAAAAAAATCACTCCTTACAGACAAAAGATAGAAATCAGGATTTTATTGAAACATTCATTGCAATATTAAATACATTTTGTATAAATGAACCATGATTCACCTAAATAGTTTAATTTACTGAGTTTAAAGCAGTTTTATCATAATTTATACAAAATCATGAGGACATGAATTTATGTTTGTTTTATCACAGGGTATTGTAGATGATATGTCAATTTTAAATTATTTTTTTTAAAGTCTATATTAAAAAATTCATCAAAAAATTTTAAAAATAGAATGCATATTTTCTCATAAATCTGCAACAAATTACTTAGTTGTATATTTAATTCTGTGGACAAACATTCAAAAGACAAAATTAATGTTTATCTTTTAATCAATGTGTTAATAATAATAATTATTACATAAAATACATGTCATTAATGACTTGTGTATAGAAAAAAAAAGTAACTTAAAAAAATGATATGCTCATTTGGAATGTTTATCTTAGTAGTCCCCACCAAGTCAGCAGTAATTACCACATAAAAACATCTCAGACCTGACTTTACCCAGTCAGAAATGTTACTCTGTAATGTCAGCAGTTCTTACAATGTGATAACAAATTGTGCTTATTTTAAATATCTAATCGTGTTGTTTTCAAAAATAATTTCAATTATTCTTTTAATTTTACTCTTTGTTTAATTTTGTAGAAGATGAATGAACAGCAATAAGAGATGATTAGAGCTTCACATTGTGAGGGGGGGGGGTGTAACACCATTTAATATATGAGATAATGGGGCTCTTTTGACTAATCAAGTTTGAGAACTTCTGGCGTGTATGATAAAAGATTTATACACACTGGAATGTTGAATGAAAGCTATCACAACCTTTGTATGACACCTACAAGGACCGTAACTGAATCAAATTTGTTGATAGAAATAGACAGCTGGCCTGTGTGGAGGTCATATGAGTTTTGCTCTTTATAAATCACATTATAAAATTTACACCCTGGCTAAAGACAAAACACAAGTTTGAATCAAATTTTTTGTAAGTATATTAAAAACCTTACTATTATTATGTTTATATAACCACAGCGGCAATATACTGAAACAGAGGAAAGAGAAAAATCAACATGAATCAATTTTCAATCAGTTAATTGGCTTATAACAAAAAGATTTTTTAAATTTAAAAAAAATGTTTTTAAACTTTTTCAGGGCAATGCAAAAGTTTTCAAACATGATTTATTGGTTGGACGGTCATCAAATTTTATCATTATACATATCAAATATTGGTTCAATAATTCTATCAATCATTGTCAATAGAGACTGGATGAATAGCAAGCAAATAAAAAATTTTTAAATGATATGTGTTAACTCAACTGGACGGAAATCTGAGGATTCAAATATATCCTGGTAAACAAGAGCAGAAAATAAAATAATACTTGTCAATGCTTCAATGTAAACAAGAACAGATGACATCATACATTTAAACTTGTAAAAACGTGTAGAATATTTATGTAATGTAGGAAAAAAAATGTACATTCTGTTTATACAATTCACTAATGTAAAACATTTGTGCTCAGATTTTTAAGGGAGATGGATTTTGTTCAATAATTCTACCTTGGGAATATGTTTGAGAAAAATTTTTTAATCACACTTGTGTAAGGACTGGAAAAAAATAATAATTTAGAGAGTAAAAATCAGTTGAGAAACAAAGTTGACTGTTATAAAATAAGTCAGATGTATAAATTAATTTTAACTTGATAATAATAATAGTACCCCTACACTGATGATAAAAAATTCATTTAAATATTTTGAAAACTCCATATTTGTGAAGACAGAACACATCAGTTCACAAGACTACTAAAATTAATACTTGATTCTTACTGAATAAGACACAATCTCTTTTTCATATTCAAACATTTGATTTTGCTTTCATTTTCACCATTGTTGCTTTCATTATGATAATTTATTGTCCTAACTTGAGTTTTTCTCATGGTCAAATAAAATTTATTAGGGTCATCACAATACCAAAGAATGTGAATGCAGAACAAATATTTGGACACAAAACCACACAGGCATCAATTAAACCCATAGTTTAACTTTTCTGACCAAGAAAAAACCCAAAAGCTAGCATATCCATAACTGTAGGCTTAGATATATACATAGTGATAACATTTTGAAGAAGTTTCACATTTTATGTTAAGCAACTTTTCAAACATGGCAGTGGTGACATACTACAGCAGTCCAGACTGACAAATTTACATCATGATTATGAAATAATATATACCAACACCAGCATGCAATAACAAGACTACACCAAAAACATTTAAACACATCTCTTATCCTTGCCAACAAAATGTTAACACTTTAAATTTAACACGCCTGCATTGATAATAACAATATTTTTGAAAATTGCATTGTTGACCTTAATGATAATGATAGGTTAACAGTACACAAGTTTATTCTAATACAATTTTCATTAAGAATATTCTCCCTTCAGGAAATATATGAACACAAGAATCTACACTAGTCTATAATTATTCCGTCTGCTAACCTGAAATTATAATCCCAGATTTTCTTTACAGCCTGATCTTTAAGTTTGACAGACTGGGCAGCACTGAAGCTTAGCGTGAAGCCCCATAAAATAAACATTGTTCAATTCAATGCGCTAAAATAATTTTCATTAATTTTTCAAACCAAAATGATCAGACAACCGTATGACTTTGAAGTTAAAAAATCAAATAACTTAATTGTTGATTTACTGCTTCCAAATAATTTTTCAAAAGATCTTGGTCCTGCATTCTTATATTTTCATGAAACAAAAGAGAGCGACTCAAATTAAAAACCCTTTTGGCCAAAATATTAAAAAATTTAAGAAGACCAAGAATTACCTCCCCATTTCTCCATTTGAGATAATCTTACTGAATATCAAAACATTTTCTCCCAGGTGACTACTTACGGTTTTAGGGTTAGGTATTCCCCCTAGCACCCAGTCCAATATACTCAAAACTTATTCTGTAATCAAGTATTAGAATTGATTCCCCCCATCACCACAGATAATACTGAAGACTAATAAGATCCATCATTGCACGCATCAGTGATGTCAATAACACAAGGCCTGAAACTTATCGCCACACTCGGCAGGTGTTATCCTTGCTGCCTGTAAGCAAAATGAAAGGAAAAAAAAATTTACAAAGAGTAACTAATGGCCAGTGCTTAGGGCTAAAAAGGGTAGATTTTAACTTTTAAGAAATTACAGGCTCGCATTTCTGCCGACAATAGTTGGAATGCCGACAATAACGACAAGGAAGAGAAAAAAAAATAATTTTTTAAAAAATATAAATAATCTGCAAAAATTATATTAACAAATGCAATAAAAAAATTTTTTTGTTGATATAAATTAATCTACATTTCCTTTTCAGGATAGCTCTAAATTGAGTGTTTTAATCTGTTAATTAAAAAAATTGCCCCCCCCCGGACCCCCACTAGTGTTTTGCGCCTCCGGCGCTTGATCGCGCTACGTGCGGTGTGTCATGTCCATCAAAAAATAAAGTTCAGACAATCTGGTTAAGGCTTACATTCAGGTCTAGAAATTAATAAAATGATGGGAATCTTGACATCAATAAATCATGGAAGTCAATTTATTGAAATGTGCGTTCCAACTGACGGTGCTTTAAAATGTTTTTATACCAATCTACTGGATCCCGATATCATGTCAAGTTCTTGCCCAGTATACAGTCACAGAAATTCTTACCGGTGATGATGGTGTTTCCTTCATAGTTAAAAGCACAGCTGAAGATCTCATCGGTGTGGCCCTCCAGCACCTGCTTGCACTCACCCGTCTCGGGGTCCCAGAGTCGCGAAGTCTTGTCAGCACTGGCTGTCATCACCAGTGTGCCTTGAGGGTTGAAAGTGATCTGAGAGGAAAAAAAAGTTGGGGGTGGGGAGGGGGGCATGATATGTTAATTTTTCTTTCACGCCTTGTTTTGTTGATATAATGAAAGCCGTAGGAGGCCAAAGAAATGTTGCATGTTTTTGATATTTTAGAACAGTAAATTTACTGAGTAAATGAAATTGTTTTAAAAAATCTATGTTCTATCTGCCTAATATTTCCTAAATCCTATTTCCCTCATAATTTTATAGATGCTTCATATGTTTTCCTCACATGACCTGCATTTAACGCATATATCCTAGTTGTTTAAAAACTTGTTTATCCTAGTTGTTTAAAAACTTGTTTATCCTAGTTATCTTATCTTATCTATACAGACGCTCCTTCTATGCAGAAGATAGTTGCGTCCACAGACCATGACAGATGATCTGTTGGCAAGTGATGCGGCAATCACAGGTCACGGCTTTGTGGGTTCCAGGCATTACCCAGCCGCCTAACTACATGTAGTGTTAGGTACCCATTCGGAGCGGGGTGACTCAGGGACGCCCTAGGCCCCGGGAACAAACCCTTGCCTTCACACGGATTCAAACCCGTGACCATCGGTACGACAAGTTTAAAAACTGTTTATCCTAGTTGTTTAAAAACTTGTTTATCCGTGTTTAAAAACTGTTTATCTAGTTTTAAAAACTTGTTTATCCTAGTTGTTTAAAAACTTGTTTATCCTAGTTGTTTAAAAACTTGTTTATCCTAGTTGTTTAAAAACTTGTTTATCCTAGTTGTTTAAAAATGTGTTCCTACCTTTGATATTTCTCCCTCATGCCCAAAGAACTTTGATATCTGCTGGTTGGTGAGGGCGCTGTAGCAGCAGCCCGTGTTATCAGCGGACGCTGTTAGGACCCTCTGGCCAGTGCAGTCAAATCCCACGTCCAGAATCTCATCAGAGTGCGCCTTTAAAGTAGCAGTGCAGCGCCCTGGAAGATGGACAGGTTCTTTCACATATTTTTAAAGCACTATGTAATTTGTATCCAAATGATACTATATAAAGATACATTTTGTGGGGAATAGAGGATATTTCTAATTCTGAAGACTAGCAATATCTTAATTGTTAGATATTGTTATTAAACACTCCCAAATATGGCCCATGTTGATTTTTTAAAAATAATTTTTCAGTTGGACTGTTACCTGTTAAAGATGTCAATACTTCAGAGGTATTAAAATAAATCAAATAACCTATACTGTCCTATACCATCATCAATTATATTGTTATTATCGAAAGTTGAAGTTTGAATGCAATCATCTACATCTAGACATAACTCCCACATGATCAATAGGACAAACATAATATCTATCACATCTAAGAGATTTTTTAAAATAGTTTTTTCCACCGGGTCTTCAAACTATTAAACTTGGAACCTTCCGATTCCAAGCCGTTTGAGAACATTTGATTTAATCCATCAGTACCTGAAGCTCTGTCCCAAAGTTTACAGGTGCCATCCATGGATCCTGTAGCGATGAGGGAACAATCCCAGTTAAACTGAGCGCTGCTAATCTCGGCTTTGTGACCTATCAACGTGTGAATGCGCCTGAAATAAAATTCATATTGCCAACGTAATGATTCACTAGACTATAAAGTCAGACCTAACACACACGCGCACACACACAAATAGCAGGGTAAAGTAAGGTCAAGGTTAAGGTCATAACCTAATTGTCAGGCCTCACATCGGCCAGGGATAAAGCATTGTCCAATTTATAAAACGCCAAAACTTACTTGTTGGACCGAACGTCCCAGAGGGACACGGTGTGGTCAAATGAAGCTGTGATAAGCTCACTTCCTGTGGAGCTAAATGACAAGGAAATAATCTCCCCTGTGTGACCCTGTGCAGAAAAAAGTAACGGCTGTTATGTTTACACCTTTTTACAAACACTCATCCTAAAAATAGGATAGCTACTTGACCAATGCCTTCCAGTTGCTGAAATCTCATTTTGACCACGTGTTATCAGACATGAGCCAAATTTTTGACGGGGAAAAAGTTCAGGTATAGGGTCCTTTTATAACTGAGTCTCATGAGATTTTTATAAATTTTTATTACGCTATAGAAAACATTGACGAAAATATAGAATATAGATTTGCAGAGAACAAAAATAATAAAGCTGTAGGCAAAAGCGATAACATTTTTTTAAAAACTAATTTTTTCCACCGCCGTGTGCTTAGAGTATCTATACTGAATAATAAAATAAAATTGCGGATTACACAGGACTTATTTTTGTTATTTTCACACAGTAAGTTTATAACAAAGACTTCCTTTAGCATCACAAAGACCTTGCTGGGATAAAATTTTATGCAATAAGATTAAAAGTAAAAAAAAACACGTTTTGTCAGGCACTTCCCTACCAAAACTAAGGGGCTTGGCTTAAAAATGAGTGGATGTTATACAAAAATTAAACAATGGGTTAAAAAAAATATATACATCAAATCACACTCAAAAATGTATCATATATCAGAGAATTATGCAATCATTTTTTTAATCAAAAGTAGATAAAGAAAGTTTATAAGTGGAAAAAATGCAGATATTAAAAATAATCCATAAGCTTTATTTTTTTCAAATATTTATTTTGCAAGCTGTTGTTACTATTAAAATTTTAGTAAATACTCACGGACAAAGTGGCTATATCTGTTCCTTTCTCGACATCCCAGAGTCGACAAGTGGAGTCCATGCTTCCAGTGGCTATGAGTGTACTCTGGGGGTTGAAGCTGACACAGACCTGCAAGTTAGACAACCAGGAATC
The DNA here is from genome assembly GCA_944989445.1 of Ampullaceana balthica. Lineage (NCBI taxonomy): Eukaryota > Metazoa > Mollusca > Gastropoda > Lymnaeidae > Ampullaceana > Ampullaceana balthica. The sequence continues at coordinate 42,784 of CALYLW010000246.1, read as the reverse complement.
CAAAATGACCATTTAGATTCGTACAAACCTTGAAATGTCAAAACCTGAATGACCTTCTAAGGCTCGGGATCAAAGGTTACAACAATGTAGTACTATTACTATATCAATGTAGTACTATATCAATGTAGTATATTACTATATCAAAGGTGACAACAATGTAGTACTATTACTATATGTCAAGTACAGTAACAAAGTTTAAAATTACTAAAGATCAGGAAAGAAATTTCAATATGTTTTTAATAGCAAAGATTTGAGGGTTTTAATAATCTACTTGCACCTCTAATAATGCTTTGATACAATGTTACAAGGACTCACTATTTCAGCAGTATGGCCCTTATAGACGTGATAACATTTACCACTCTCTGAGCTCCAGATTCGGCAGGTCTTATCAAAAGATCCTGTCACAATCTTGTCACTGAAAACATGATTAAAAATCAGTGTAAGTTTACTAAAAATATTTCAAATGAAAGTTTTTATTTAAAAAAATAATTAATTTGGCAGGAGGCCTACCAAAATAATTATTAGTGATTATAAATCATAATCCATGACATCCTTTGCATCATCTATAATTGTGGTTATTTGAGAGCATTTGTCTGATTGACTCAAGAATTTGTTTGATTTATGCATTTCTAGATTTGGGCATCCATACAATGTTTATCTAGGATATGGAAGATAGAAGAATTGTGTGGCTAGCACAATGCCCATTTCACCTTTACTTTAACCCCAACTAATGTCAGGTACACATGCGTGAAGTCTTAAGTGACACCCTTAAGTCATGGGAACAAATCCCATGCCACTTACACACACAGTAAAGTAGAAGCTATTACAGGAATCTATTTTTAGTGGCTAATTTGAGTAGCAAACAATAGTTTCAAATCTATTTGTGTAATGTAATTTTTTTTAAAAACTGCAGTGTCTGTAATTAGTTTTATTTTAATTTTCATCAAATAACTATTTCAGTATATTATAAATAAATTTTAAAACATTTGTATTTATGTAACTAATACATGGAACTAATAATCCTAAACTAGATTTTTCACCAAGGTATGACTTAATATTTTAACTAATCAATTGCCGGTTAATAGGGAGAACTACTTTTTTATGATGGAATCTGACACCACAGTGGGATGATGTGTGTCATCTTCCACTAAGATATTGTTTGATCAACTCACTGGAATAATTGATGCTTAATTAGATCAAGACATGCCTTTAAAAGACAAGTAATTTAAGTGATGGCCTTAAGCTGTTATGAAACTGAAGCACTATTTAAAGCACAGCAGTTGCACAAATGAAACTTTTAGGCTAATCCCTCTCTTGTCAGTCTCATTTAAGTAACTGATTTGGTAAAGTTACAAAGAGCAGCTTGCATTTCAATCATATCTAATTAACATATCAACATTCAAAGTAACTTGTAAAAACCCAACAGCCATGGCATTAAAATATATCACTGTCCTACTAACCCATAAGGATTGTTGAAAGAAATGGCATATACAACATTCCTATGACCATCGAGGGTGTGAATCTCCTCTCCTGAGCTAGTGTCCCAAACTTTGCATGTTCTGTCATAGCTGCCAGTGATAAAGCTGTAAAAACAAAATATATTTATATATTGAGACTTTGAACACTGTGAAGGGTTACTTTTTAATTTTTTTAAAGGATACATATATATCTATATATGAAGACTAAAAAAGGGTGCATTCCAGCAAATGTATGAGGGGAAAATCAGTAAAGCAAATACAAAAATATGCTAAACTTTAATTTGAGTATTAAAAATGGCATTAAAACAAAAGAACAATAAAGTGCCTGCAATAATGTATAAATAAAAAAATGTATGTTTAATTTTTATGATTTTAAAAAAAATCTTTAAAAATTGCTAATACATGTACAATGATAGTTATTACATTGAGCTGTTGACACTGTGAGCAGAACAAAGTTTATTAATAGTGCACTAATTAAGTTTCCATTATTTTCCTGAAAATAGAATCCTACAATAAGCTCTAACGAATGGATTCTTACCTAGATCCGGATTTATTAAAGGCAACATTTGTTAATGGTAGTATATGAGCCCGGAGGACCTGTTAAGATGATAAATCATTATTATTTTTTTAATTTACCTAAATTGTTCAGATAAAGTAATTTATGTACCTTAAGTTTGTTTACATTAACAATAAAATTTAGTGCAAAACATTTTAAGAACATGTTAACATTTTTCAAATGCAAATAAGCTACCAAATGAATAACTGTTTATAAGTCCAATAAGCTAATCATTTTAATTCAATTTATCGTCTTTTACACTGTAAGCAACATACTTCTGAAAAACTCACCTTAAACAAGTAGAACTGATGATCTTCTTTTTGTCCAATTTTTTCTTGAAGTCCTAGTTATTATGTTAAGTTTTACAACATATCAGTGTGTAAGATGGTCGCAAAGGGCAACTTTTAAAGCCAAAACAATAAAGTAACTTTCTCTTATCTTTTCCAATTCTTTTTTTATGTAGGTTGTTGTTTTTTAAAATAATCTAATGGATAAAACTTTACCATGATATTTTAATAAAGCAGGTACTGTCTGCTTGTAACATATATTAGACTGTTGATTCTTGTATTTCAACCTCTTAAAGTACTATCTCAGAGTCAGAAATATAAATACATTATTACCTAAAAATATATTGGATGGTATCTTGCTTGTGCTAAAAACAACAGGAAAGTGTGGGCATTTACAATGGATATCTTTGTAATGATGCCTGAATTAAAAATGAATGTTGACCCCATATTATACTTTCACGTAAACGCTTTTTTAAAGTCACCTTTGAAACAATATATAAAAATATATATTATGATTTTCTTTTTTTTTAAAGTCCCATAACCGTAGGTCGTAGGGCGTCCTAATATTTCCATTAGAACTTACTAGGGGCTTGTAGACTTGGTGGGCACCCCATCTCCTTCCAGGTCAGCGAGGACTTTCTTAGCATTAATCATTCCATTTTTATGTGGCTTTAACGTGGGCTAGATCCCACGCCCCTCAGCTTGTGAGGCGAGCGCACTATTGACTTCGCTACATTTAATGAGTGCTGTATCATAAAAGCCTGCAAGTATAAACTTACTAGAGTCATAGGCCTACTTCAAGGCTACTCACAGGAGAGACAACTCGCTGCTCCTAATGGGTGGTTAACCTTTTTTTAAATAAAAAAACAGTTATCCGCTCCCTTAATATATATCACTGGATATGCCCCACGGCGTAGCATACGCCGCAGACTTGCTCATGAATAGTGCAAAGAAAGGGGGGTAAGAATGGACACAAACTACAGCACGAAGAAATCAAAACAACGCGAGTGAACGTCTGGGGGGGGGGAGGGGGGAACAACAGACGCATTGTTAGTCTCGGGATATTCGTACTGTGGTTATCTACCTGCCCACTCCCACCACCCGTCAACACCCTAACTTGCCAACCATAAACTGTGATTGGCCGACCCTAGCGAGGGTCAGCCATGTTTGCAAAAAAATGGGGAAAAGAACGGGCACAAACACACATTTTTAAATATAATGTTTTTTGCTGGGGCTTGAACCCAGGACCATCCGCGTGTAAGGCAGACATGATACCACTACACTACGAATGACATGTTATTCTATGAAGGAACAACGCAAGTGAACGCAAGAACCATTGTTGGTCTCGAGACCATAAACTGATTGGTCGACCCCAGCGAGGGTCATTCGTCATGCTTGTTTACACATACTTGCTTTGGGGAATTATATATGTAGATATTATGATAAAGAAGCAGTTAAAATTGAGGAAATACTTTTAAAATGCAAAAGGATACGAGCTACAAGCTTTTTGACCTGCTCAGCTTTTGTTGATGTGATGAGAGGCTCCTTTTGGGCTATTTCTTCTACTACTTGATCAATATTTGTGCTGAAATGATTCATTTAATGCATAAGAATTGTAAATTTTTTATTATTAAGTTTGTAGAATGTTGTTAAACTTTAAGTTTATGTTAAATTTTAATTATTTTGAACTAATGCCTGAATAACCATAAAATTGAGAAACATTGAATTTTGAAAATAATTTGCTGATATTCTTTAATATTTTTTCAATCATGATAAAATAAATACAGTCGGACCGCTCTAAGTCGAACTCAAAGGGACCTGAAAAAAATTCGACTTACTGAGTTTCCGAGTTAGGGAAAATGGCGTAATAGGCGCAGATTAATCAAGGACAATGTTGATATATTGAGAAGAGAAACAAGTGTGGGGGAGGGGGGTAGGACAGTCATACTAGCGAGTAGGCTTGACAGGAAGAAGAGACAGTGTCTGATGTTTCCTATGAAAGGAAGCCGCCTTAGCTTTGAACTACCCACACCACTGAGAAAGCCCCTCCCCGCACACTTGACTCTCTCCACAGTGGAATGGGGGATTAAGATTTTTCCTTTTATTAGTTTTACACAAACGCCTTGGAAAATTTGACTTACGGAGGTTGGAAGCCATAAATTTTCGAGTTAAGGAGATCTAAAATACATTAGTCTTATGGAATTTGGCCGGGGACCTAACAATTAATTCGAGATAGGGAGGTTTTTGACTTAGGGAAGTTCGACTTATTGAGGTCCGACTGTAAATTGAAAACTGTAAAAATTTAAAAATAAATGTGGATTTTAAAGAATGTTATAGTTACGTGGGAGACAAATCCAAGAGATCTATAGACTTTGTCTTGATTGCACCACCTTGTTCATACTCAAGAATTATACCTAGTTGAGCAAAGAAAAAAATTATATATTTCTTAACAGCCATGACTTAATTAAAAAGTGATAAATTTTTTTTTAATTTTCAAAGCTTCATTTTTAAAAATCAAAATGTAGGGAATGATCAATGTGATAACATAGCTATACGTTTTATTTGAGCACATAAAAAAAAAGAAATATGTAATATCGACATACACATATTATTCTAATAAACCAAAAAATGCACAAGTACGGTAAAATAATCTTTAATCATTTATACAGAAATATCCTAGACTGTCCAAAGTCAGGACATGATTTAATGGAAATTATTTGATAGGTTGGCAGGTTGGACACTTATTATCCTTGATTTGTTAAGACTAAGAACAGTAAAGGAAGCATAAGAAAAAGTAATGAACATTCATTGGGCCATTGAGAACCGTGAATGCCAAAATTGTTCATAGTTGTTCACACCTGGCTGAGTCACCCTTTGTTAATCAAAAACTGCAAAGGCCCTAACTCAAAGGATCAGTCTCAGAGACCAGTCTAAAAACAAATTAGGCTTAGTAAAGAATTACAGTGTGTTTTTCTGATGATCTTGCCCTTCTCTCTCATACCCAACAACAGATGCAGGAGAAAACAAACATTGTTGCAGCCACTTCTGCTAGCATGGGTCTTAATATACACAAAGGGTAAAGTCCTCAAGGTTAATGCCACCAGTACAACATCCATCATGCTTAAAGGAGAAGCACTCGCTGAGGTTGACACTTTTTTGTCTACCTTGGCAGCCTGGTAGACAAACAAGGGGAAGAGATGCTGATGTCAGAATAAGGATTGGGAAGGCAAGGGCAGCCTTCCAACAACTCAAGAATGTTAGGGTCTACCAAAACCTAAGCAGCAATTAAAAATAAGGATCTTCAACACCATGGTGAAGACTGTGCTGCTATATGGAGCGAGAAAGCCAAACTGTAGCCGTGTGGAGGCTTAGAATACACAGTATTTCAAGTCAAACAATAAGGTGGAGGATTATAGCTATTAAAGTTTATTTGTTTTTATAATTTATAAGAACATTATCAATTTACCAGGAGGATAGTATCTAAGGAGAAATCTTTTTAGCTTCATTTTAAAGTGTAAACTTCAATTTTTACTTTATTTCTAGAAATTGAAGGCATTCAACATGGCGGTATCAACTTCCGCTGGTAAGGGCTCCCGAAAAAAGTTGATTATTTATTTTTCTTCTGTAAAATAATTTTTAAGCTAATGTTATCATTCATAACATTTATGCAATTGAATTTTGAAAATAAAAAATAAAAATCAAAAACAAATTAAATTTATGTATTTTATTTTATTGATATTTGACTCAAATTTATTAATTTTAATCAGTACTCATTTAAGGGAGGTTACTGCTAAAATAAATACAAGTAAAAAGGGGGAAAAAGTTGTATTTCCGGATTTAAACATCCCGAGACCAAGCTATATAAAATTCAAAACAAATCATTGAAGTTGGTGATTTTTTTTTAATTTACACCTTTTATTTAATTAATTATCATGCATTATAAAATGTCATAGGTAATCCTGCAGTTTCTACACGTATATTATTTCAAAGCGAAATTTAATTTTTTCTTGAGAACTTACGTTTTTAATTGATTAAAATTAAATGCATTTGTGATTTTTATATGCTGTAGTTCAGCTATTACTAATTACTATTACAGCGCTAATTTGTAAGCTTTTAAATTCTAAGGCATTTTTTCGGCTCTATATAATACATTATCATTATCTGGTCATGATACATCCATTTTGTTTACATAGCCAGATGTTTTTTACCTGGCTCGACCCATGCTGAAATAAATTTACTAACTGAAAATGTTTTTTAAAAGGTATTTTTCATCTATTTTAATGTTCTCAGAAGATAAATAAATATTTTAAAGACAATTTCATTTTTTATTTCGTTACTAGATGTTTGATTCTTATTTTGTTTGTTTGTAAGTGAGAAATTTCCATTTGGCAACTTATTATTGTGACAACTCGGCAAGTAGAGTACTACTTAAACAAAATAGATGTATCCCATTCCGATTATGTAGCTTTAACTTACTTGAAGGCAAGGGCTGAAAAAAGCCTTAGAAATTAATAAAACTTACAAATTAGTGCTATAATAGCTAAAATATAACATATATTAATCCATTTAATAAATTAAAAACGTAAGTTCTCACAAGAATATTAAATTTTGCTGTGAAATAATACACGTGTAGAAACTGCAGGTTTACCAATGTCATATTATTCTCAGTTATAATATAATTCAATATTTTTGTTAGGCCCTAAATATAATTTGCTAAAATTAATACAAGATACATAGTTACAATTTGATTACAATTACAAGCAAAGTGTGATATCATATTGATATCTGATATTGTCAATTGTGATTGATTATTCTTGTGTCATCAACAAAAGAATACAACAGTCTCAATTAACAATTATACTATAATCAATTCAATAACTCAATAGCCTATTACTACTATGTGTCAGTATGTGCCTTATGCCTATGTACTTGACTTGACTATCCCTTAACCGGCCTTAACCCGTCGGTTGGTCATTGGGCTGATTGGGTCACCATCGTGAACTGAACACTATCTCACGCCATTTGTCCCAGTCCAGTGCTGCCTTTTGGGCTGCGATGAATGACAGGCCGGTCCACTCTTTGATGTCGTCTTCCCATCTCTTCTTTTGTCTGCCTCTTTTTCTTCCTCCTTGGAATGTGCCTTGCTTTAATTTATGCTATATAACTTTAATTTTTCATGGACTAATACACAAGTCTCAAGCTATGTTCCCTCTAAGTCTAAGGTTCATTGGTCTGTGTGACGTGTGCAAAGTAATAAAACTCTTGTGTGATAAGTTGCACATTCATTAATGCACATCATCTATTTTTTGTGTAATATTTTACTGAATTTGCTGCGCTGTAAATCTAAACTGCTGTCAGATACCTGCGCAGCTTAAAGGGAACATGGGTCTCAAGTAAACAGTCACTAAACGTTTCGGCTAATGCCTTAAATTTTAACAGTAAAAATAAATGAACACAAATATTTAAATTAAATTAATATTACATTACATGCTCATACTCATACTAATATTATCTAATAACTTTGACAAACATACAGGACAAAATATGAGGATTGAAGTATAAATTGAATTATTCTATATTATATAATTTGCTAATGATTGCTAATGTACCACACCAGGTCGATATTGCGAATTTTGTCTATGAATTGCTTGGACACATTTTTTCTTCTATTCTCACAATTATTATTATTATCTATTTCCTTAATTTACAAGATAAACTTTGTATATTGATATATATTACATAATATTATCAAACCAAATTATTTCAGTGCTTATGCAAAGGAAATAAAATGTTAACATCAGTAAAACTGTAAATAAACTTAGTAATAATAATAATAACCCCCTTTCCAGTCCATGACGGACTATGGGGCATGTGAAGTAGCGTTCACAGGTTTTATTTAGCCAACACTAACGAGCAAGGGATTGTGTGGCTAGCACAATGCCCCGGGCCTTGCCAGCACCGAGAATAAAACCGTGACTCTTCTGTCTCGGTTCTGCAGTCCAGCGCGCTACCGCTAGACCACCACGGCCCTAAACTTAATAGTTAGTAAATAAAAATGAAGGGTTCTCTCCCAACCCGATATTGATAATGTGGCTCAGAAGTTTCAGAAAATATCCTTTCCAAGATAATGATTTTCAAACATGAAACCAACAACTTTTCAGGTGTCAGTACATCAGATTGCTTTGACTAAGATTCACTGAATTCCCCTACTGCCCCCCCCCCTACTTATCTCCCCTTCCATCCATCCACACAATTTTTTTTTGTCCATTTGAAATTCGAAAGCAAAACTAAAGAGAAAAGTGAATGTTTGGATATTTTATTATTATGAATTTAGTGGGAGGCATTTTTGACTTTCTGTCTTAGATGACCAGGTAGCCGATTCAGAAGCGACCGCTTCCAGTGGGGTTTATCAGCTGTTAAGTCCCTTTGGGGGCCAGATAGCTGAGAGGGTCTTCCGGGAAGACCCATAAAGAGCAATAAGCTCGGGGCTACTGATTTTCTTCTACATGTAAATTCATTATTATGAATGTTGATATTATTATAAAAATACCAATATTATTTCAAAGGTCATCTTGCCGTGTCATGAAATGCTATAATTTATAACAATTAATATTACCAATAACTAATACAACAGTAATATTTTTTTATATTTGTTTTTTTTCCTTTTCTCTTAGTTGGTAGTTCCTTAATTAAATAGTTTATGCCTAGGCTTAGGTTCGTTTACATCATTTTACTGATCATAAATCCAACTGAGAATTCAAGAGACTATTACTGAGAGATGGGGCTTGTCTGACAGGTTTTCTGAACACCTTCGAAACATTACTTAAGATAAACAATAGTGTCTCTGGACACTTCAATAGAAATAGCAATGTAGGTGTGAATTACCTGTCTTTTATGGCCATTCTCTCTTGCACCTTCTTGCTCGCCTGTCCATCTTGATATAATCTTATTCAGGATTATGCGACCCTAATACTTCATGGCATGAATATCATTTTTTCTCTCACTTGTTGAAACCCCTCCCTTTCTTACTTTTTTTTTCTTTTACCTTTATAAACTTCCGTCTTTTTCCTGTCTTTTTCTTTCTGACTGATGATTACCAGGCTTACACATTGGCAGTAGGTTTAAGTTTTATTACTTCTTGTTATTGATGCTTGCTGTAGAAGGCTTTTTTGTTGTTTCGTTGTCTCTTTTTTAGGCTTACTTATTCATTAACTTCTTTTCTACATAGCCTGATTTCGTTGCACCCCACTTTATCATTGAAGAAACAATTTTCAATTGAATAAATTGAATGTTTAAAATTGCTGACATCTGAATAATAGAATCTTGTTTTACTCTTCAACTTTATCATGATTCATCAGCATTTTTATCTTGTGTTATTTTCCTGACCATATTTAGTTTAATTTATAGGCCACCATGGATCAGTGAATAGATTAGATAATATTGCACTTAATGCAATGAAAGACTATTTATATTTCATTGATAGTTAGCTTACATAAAATTATGAACAAATGAGTCAAGAATTTTGCTGACATTGTCATACAAGAATTTAATTCCGAAGATCGAAAAAAAAAGTTACTTTTATCCTTGCTTATTATGTTTGGGGCTTTCCAGGGTAAATTTGGGGGTCAGCAAAATTAAAAATTAGCAGACAATGTGAGGGGGGTCTACATTTATATTTTAGGGCATATTAGGACAGTTATCTTATCTTATCTATACAGACGCTCCTTCTATGCAGAAGATAGTTGCGTCCACAGACCATGACAGATGATCTGTTGGCAAGTGATGCAGCATTCACAGGCCACGGCTTTGTGGGTTCCACGCATTACCCAGCCGCCTAACACTATGTAGTGTTAGGTACCCATTCGGAGCGGGGTGACTCAGGGACGCCCTAGGCCCCGGGAACAAACCCTTGCCTTCACACGGATTCGAACCCGTGACCATCGGTACGAGGGAGATTAGATTTGACTACAAAAGTTTAAGACAATTTAGTGTTTTATTGATTAGCTCAGCAGACAATTTTGAGTTGAAGTTTGAGACATATAGTTAAGAGTTACATAGAAATAATTGATGTTAGCGACAGCCAGGGAAGACTACAAAACAAAATATTTCATCATCTGGACACCAGTTTTTTTTTAATTTTTTTGTTTTTTTTGGTGTTTTTTTTTAGTCTCAAAGCCTAATGAACACACATATATATTACAGAGAGGATTAGTCCTGTACTGACCACTGCTATTTAAGGACTGGAGTCCTCCTCCTTAACTCCAGTTTTGTGAACAAATTTTAAATCAGATTTCTTCAGCCAATAATTAGTTTTGAAGAATATGTATAGAGATATCTATAATTATATACGTCTTTAAAGGCAAACATCACTTTATCTCTCATAAATGTGACTGAGGAAATGACAGGGCAAATGATTCAAGATCTTTAAAAACCCTGCTTAGAGAGTTTGAAAGAAAACAAAATAAAATTGTGTGGTAAGGTTTTCTGGAAATGATAGATGTCACAATGACTGCATCAATTGAAACATAAAAATAAAATAACAAATTTATGCTTTAGTGACGAAAAAGAAAAGAAAAATGATTGTTATCCCTGTAACTTTCAGAGTTCTGATCTTTTGTTACTTGAATTCAGGCATGTCATGTACTATCTGAAGCCATGTAGATCTGTGATAGATTGGGGAAAATATTATTAAAAATTAAAATTATCTTTTTCATACAGGTACATTAACTATACTAAACAGTCAAATTTTATATTAAAATTTAAAAAATTGTTGTACATTGTCATGCATGAGACTCCATTGCATAAATATTTTTTACAGGCATTTAAGGTCCCATGAACTAGATGATGACTCACCTTTAAAATGAAGAGTGACATAAGAAATCGTAAAACTGACCACCTGCAGCACACTGTAAAATCTGGCATGTCAAAGTTGGAAAATGTCATGGGAGACTCAGTCATGAGGTTTCGTCACATGCCATCTAGAGCCAAGGTTTTGGTTTTCATGTCCGCTGTTTTGTCGTTGTTCCTCTACCTCTATTTGGCGAAATGGTTGTTCCAATCAAATCCTGAGACGGATTTTGAAAGTCTCCTCGACACAGAGAAGTGCCCCGCCTGCTATGGAGGATCAGCATGTGGAATGATCTACTACAAACAAATTGAGTTTGTGGGGATGTCTAAATTCAGAGTTCTGGACATCTTAAATGGCAAGAACGTTCATGTAGGGTCACTGCGACCCGATGGTAAAGGGATCATCATGAAAAAACTGGCCACGGATACAGAGCTGAAGGAACTGGATGCCAGATTGTGCAAAGATGCTATGCGACCAGATGGATGCGACATTGCCAGGGTTCTGGTGCGGACTAACATGGCGTCTCATCTGAACACCGAGCCCATAAAGCCGGACTTCCTCAAGGGCACAGGCTCGTTCATGTTCAAGTGCCCCAGTTACAGGCTGCTGGACAGGGTCTGGTCGTACTTCAAGGAATTCAAGAAAAAAAATGAAATTTTCCTGTCAGATAAAATGCAGGTCTTGTACTCATCATTGATAAATCCTGAAGGCCTGATGCTTCAGGTAAATAACAAATTATATCCTGAAGGCCTGATGCTTCAGGTAAATAACAAATTATATCCTGAAGGCCTGATGCTTCAGGTAAATAACAAAATTATGAAATCCTGATAACTGTTAACTTGAGTGGTATGTTGATAATAATATTTTGAAATGTGATTGGCTTTCTTTTTTTTTAATATGAAAAATTAATTGAACTGGAAAGTTGAGTTTGAATTAATATTGTTTACAGCACAAACGATGATGAAAATAAGTTAGATTTTATTTATTTTTACAGACTTTTCCCAAATCTGAAGGGTGGCCGTTTCCTGAATACATAGGATCATGCGGACGAGTTCTGATAGTTGAGGATTGTGGTCGACCACTTACAGAGTTTGTGTCATCCTCCTTCCACATAAGAGTAAGTTTCAGCATGGCTAGAGGTATAACAAATTCTAAAATAATAAATTATTTCCTGCAGTTGTTATTTTATATCCCAATATGGGTTAGTTCATTATACCAGGCAAGCTATTTTTGGATGATGAGTTAGAGTTGAACCATATTTCTGGTGGAGCAATGGTCTAGGGTTCCTTAAGTTAGAGTTGAACCATATTTCTGGTGGAGCAATGGTCTAGGGTTCCTTAAGCTAGAGTAGAACCATATTTCTGGTGGAGCAATGTTCTAGGGTTCCTTAAGCTAGAGTAGAACCATATTTCTGGTGGAGCAATGTTCTAGGGTTCCTTAAGTTAGAGTTGAACCATATTTCTGGTGGAGCAATGTTCTAGGGTTCCTTAAGTTAGAGTAGAACCATATTTCTGGTGGAGCAATGTTCTAGGTTGCCTAGGAGCCCATTGGAAGCTGTGATTCGGTTTATCAAAGTAGCAACAAAATATTTATGTCTTCTATTGTTTAATAAAAGCTTGTTTGTTTTCAGGCCAATATTGCGTATGAACTGATGAAAATTGCAGAAAAGCTCACCACAATGTCTGACTTTGGCTTGTACCTAACCGATGTTAATCTAGAAAACTTTGTGGTGGATCCCAGCGGAAAAGTCACCGTTGTCGACCTGGAAAATATCATCGTGGTGGACAAGCTTGCCATACAGGCCAGTGCGTAAACAACTCTACTTAACCCATTTTTGTTGATTTCTACATAATACCTCAAACATCATTTAAGCAACAGCACTATTCATTTGAATAGATACAATTTTTAATATTTTTTTTAGTGAATTTTAATTTTTTAAATTTATTTTTTAAGTGGTTACTTAGCTTATATAAATTTCTGACGCTGACATCTTTCCAAGAAATCCAAATTAAAATACTTCAATAATTATTTTTACTTAATTAGCATTCTTTGAATCCCAATTGTAAGTTTTAATGTAACAACAGAAAAACTTAAAGGATGGAATGAGCCGCTGGAGGCCCCATTCAGTGACTGCGATGGGAAGAACTGCCTGATCTTCAACGCCGATGAGATGTGCTCCCACTTGAACAGCGACCATAACTACAACGCCATCTGCAGGAACCTGCTGTCCCACTACGCAGTGGAGGACAGAATGCCCGGCGGGTTTCTGCATGACATGCCAATAGAAGCTGAAGATTACTGGGATCTGAGTAAGTCAAGATAATCACGTACTGACACAATGTGTTATCAGATTTATCGGCAATGACTGCAAAGATTTTTTTCGGGCAACAGAGTTATCAATGTATTGGCAATGCCATCATCAGATATTTCATTAATTAAATTTCATCTTTATTAGCATTTTGAGGGTTGAATACAAACCCTCCGACCGCCACCCCCCCAGGGTTCAGTTTATTTATCATCTATTGTTTTATATAACATCCTTAGCTTTGAGACAAGCTCTCTTGCTTTAATTTCTTTAACAGTACAATTTTATTTATTTTTTACACACAGAAAATCTTCTTGAAGAATGTGCAAGACCCCAACACAAAGAAGGCAGATGGAAGGTCAAGGATAAAATCATTCATGCCCTGGATGCACTCAAGGACGGGAAGAAGGCTCACAGTGAGATGAAGCAGGGGAGGGAAGTCAACAGTGAAGCCAAGCTTGGGTCGGGAGGTCTGATGTGGTGATGCCTGTTAGAAATTTTACAGAAATGGTTGTGCGGTGAGGATGGAATTGAGAAAGGAAATATGTTGCTAGTAACAAAGGGGGCTTGAAATAGACATTTAAGGAGTTTAAAACTAAATCTTTTTTGTGTCCTCAAATGAAAGTAAACAACAAGCATGGTATGTTGTAGAGCTATGCAAATGATTTTGTTGCTAATGAAATTTTCCTAATTAAATCTTACTTGGTTAAATAAAAAAATCAAGAAATGTTATTTTATAAGTTATTGAAATCATGTCTATAATCATATCTATATGTACATATGGAACGGAAAGATTCATTAATGGTGAATATTCACAACTGACTTGATTTACTCCAGTAGTAAAACTACTAAACCTTGAAACACTAGAGGAAAGAAGAGCAAAGAGCTAAGTAGTAATAATACATAAGGCATTAAATTCTAACTTGGAAATACAACACAACAACTATCTAATTATTCTCATGCAACACTGAAGCCTAGGTATAAAAACATTTTTCTTGTGCCATTTGCAAGAACAAACACATACAAATCCTCCTACTCTCCGTCTGCCGTTCAGCCATAGAATCATTTGCCTGAAAAAATCAGGAAAACCAAAACACTAAGGACATTCAAAACATAAAAATTCAAGCCTTGACATAAATCATGGATAAGAATAGGGCAAAATAATCTTCTGTATCATACAAGCATCTGTAAGGCACGAGATAAGATATCAGATTAAAAGAGTGATTGTTGTGGTTAGAAACACATTGAAGTACATGTACTGTAGTTAAATTGCTCCTGTGTAGTTTGAAATCCCTGTTGAATGAATGATCTGCTTTTACTTTCTATGCCATTATATAGAATGATACTGCGCTAAAGCCTTCAAAAATACACAATGATTTATGTCATTAAAACAATAAATATAAAGCTGTATTAATAGAAAAATGCTTGTGTAAATGTCTCTGCAAATGCCTTCATCGGTACAATTAAATAAACTCAAGTATATAAATTAAATTTACATCCTATATTACCTACATGTTCTTCCCCAAATGTAGTGCATGAGGACACTGAAAAGTTTTGTTGAATCTAAATACATGTAATGAAAACATATCTTTCCAATCCATCATATCAGCATCCAGAACGTGATTTAGGTTGCTAACATAAACTTGAACAGACAGCCCTATTTTTTTAAAGGTTGCTCTGTAAATTACAGATTGATACTCACATGACAAATACTGTATGTATATATAAGAAAAAAATGTTCTAAAATTGTATCCTAAATGTGGATGTCTGTTGTTATTGTTTTTATGGGGAGTTTAAAATATACTTTTTTTGAATGAGCCATAAATAAGAAGACTTACGATTTTATGTATATGGGTTTATATGGTGGGATGGACTTTTAAATAACATTCCGCTTTTTTATACACAGAATTGTTGTATATGTATGTGATAGGATGATGCTTATGTTAAATAAAAACCAACATGTTCTTTAAAAATAAAATATGACCGAAAATTTATAATCTTATGTGTTTAGTAAATTTTATTTAGCATGAGTGTTTGTGTTTGACATGCATGCTGGCTGCTTGATTCTCAAAGAATAATAATACTAATAGTATTACAGTCTGACCTCACTAATAGTGTTACAGTCTGACCTCACTAATAGTATTACAGTCTGACCTCACTAATGGTGTTACAGTCTGACCTCACTAATAGTGTTACAGTCTGACCTCACTAATAGTATTACAGTCTGACCTCACTAATAGTGTTACAGTCTGACCTCACTAATAGTGTTACAGTCTGACCTCACTAATAGTGTTACAGTCTGACCTCTCTAAGTCGAACTTCCCTAAGTCCCTATATCAAATTAATTGTTAGGCCGAATTCTGCGCCTGTTACGCCATTTTCCCTAACTCGAAAACTTTGTACGTTTTTTTTTCGGGTCCCTTTGAGTTCGACTTAGCGAGGTCCGACTGTATTATGAAAATGTTTCTTATTTACAAATTTGAAGCACATTTTTTTAAACATTGAATGAGGTTCACAAGATTTTATATTTTCTTGAACAATCTGGAACTAATTTTGGGGGGATTCAAGATGGGTTTTAAATTTAGTTATTTAGGGCTTTTTAAAAATTGATTTGTGTCAGGCTTTTAAGAATCAAGCATTGAAAAAAAAATCATTTGTGCGCTTTATTAACAAAATAAAAATAAACAAACATAAAACTTAATTTTTTTAGAAAGAAATGGAAACTTTTAAGTACTGAAATGTAGCTATAATGTAAGATATCTTGTTTCCACCTGCATGAAAATTTGTGTTACATTTTCATCAACCCTTTTTGCTGGCAAGATGGCAATTAATTTTATGCAAACTATTCCCCTACCAAAAAATTGCTGTATGCATCTCACTTGAAGCTGTTTCAAAACTTGTAATAGTAAATTAATGACCTAATTAATTTACAACATGACCTTATTCTTCTTGACTACTTTATTATCATACACCAAATTATGAATAATAATTTTTTTAACATCATTTTCTAATTCTAAGATTTGATTATAATTGTGTTTTATTATTGATTGTCATCAGGGACTAGACTATTAGGCGGAGATGTCAAAGTTATTTAATTTTTTGATTTGACACCTGCTTAGGGGCCATCCATAAAGTACGTCACGCTATTTTTGACCATTTTGAACTCCCCCCTCCCCCTTGTCACAAACTGTCACAAATCTAGGACCCCCCCCCCACCCTAAAGTACGTCACACTTTCGAACAAAAATGTAGTTTTTTATTAACAAAATAATTAAAATTTAAAATAAAACAGCGTGACGTCACACATGGCCGGACACCCCCCTCCCCCCTGTCACAAACTGTCACACTTTCTTACACCCCCTCCGGAGCGTGACGTACTTTATGGACGGCCCCTTATTCAAATTCAATAATTTTACTGCATTAGAAGCGTGTATTTAAAAAGAAAAAGGAATTTCTTACTAACTACATTAGCAAAACTGTTCCCTGTGGTTAGGGCAGAGGCGTCGCTGAGGGGGGGGTGTGGACTGCATCACGTGACACCATCACTAGGGGTGACACCAAAATGTAAAATTATGTATGTTCCCGTTATTTGGCACTGACAGACTCGGAGGAGGTCTGTGCGGTAAGTCGTGAGGGGGGTGACACCATGAGTTTCCCGCACTGGGTGACACCACCTCTAGTGACGCCTCTGGATTAGGGAGTGTGTTCAAAATTATTTAAAATAATTTTAGTCCATAAATGTTACATGGAATTTAAAAACAACTAGAGATGATGACGCTCTTGTTACGTCGAAGACCTGCCAAAATTCTTGTAACTTTGTCTTGCACCAAAAGAAGCTTAAACCATTATCAGCCGTCCTCCTATTTGCAGCTTCATTACAACATTTTTCTATTTCGCAAAGCATTTTTTAAACTGAATTGATTATTCTTTCCCGGGATCGCAGTCGATACGCACTACAGAGTAAGGCGTGCGTCACTATAGACATTTTAAACGCTAAGCCACTCAACCCCACTATGCCATAACAAATTCAAACAATATTTTGAAGATCTTAGTTGTTTCTCAACGATTCAAATTTTAGTTTGCATATCCCAAAATGCATTGATTTGTGTTTAAGACAACGAAATAAATTGGTTAAATAATAGAACTAAATAAATTAGGTGAAACGTATATTTATTTAGATTCGGTAGTGCAATGGTATTTTTATTTTGTGGACGGCCTGCGCACCAGGAGGAGCAAAAGTAAAATATATGTGAGAAATGGGGGTAAAGAATGCTTGGCTGCACTAATGGGCTGTATCTGACTTATGTGAGCTCATCTAACGTAAGTCCCAAAAACAGAGATTACGTCGATACTAGTCTGTCATCTTTAAAATGAAACACGTCACGTTCAGTAACTCCACCCACACAAGTCACCAACAGACACTTTGACACTTCTCCAAGACAACACATAATACTTCATACTGTAACTGAGCATGTCAATAATTGGCATGGAATGCCACCTGAATGTGTGTACGACACTTAATAAAACGAAAACGACATTTCAAACAACGAAGCACATCATCTCTGAGAAATAGAAGAAGACTCAAGCAGTACAAATATAAACGCCATGAACACAAGTTCATAATTAACAAATATAACAAATAAACTCAAGTGATCTATGTTTCAATACAAATATATTTGACTTGAACGAGTACTTGACCAAAGCTTCGTCACACAAATATAAAATTTATTTTTCATTCTTTTTTTTTCTTTCTTTTTTTTAAAAATTTTATTCGCTCTTTTTTCCCCCTTAGAAAATCATCCGCACGTTCATATTTTTTTTCAGTTTTGAGAATTGGGGAAGGAAATTGTTGCATTTTCTCCTTTGGGTGTATACCCACTCCTAACACCGTTTGTGATGAGTGACTCTTTTTATAATGTCCGCCATAAGAAATTGTTGAAAACTATCAAAGTACACAAATAACCTGCCGAGCAATAGAGGTGACAATGTGGGAGACTCCCATTTTTTCTTAAGTTAATAAATTATATATTCATTCAAGGAACCCACTACATAATACCCCCATCATTGGTACGCCACCTGGGAGAGGAAAGTTCTCAGGAAAATATATGGACCAACAAAGGACTAATACGGATGGAGAATACGTACCAACCATGAACTGTACAGTTTATATCAGGACTCCACGATAGTTGCAGAAATATTTTTTTAAAGGGCAGACTGCGCTGGGCTGGACACTCTAGAAAGAATGTCAAATGACAGAGAAGTGAAGAGGGTGCACCACCAAAACACCAGAGGAAAACGGCTTAGGGAAAGATCTAGGCTTAGATGAATAGATGGTATAGAGAAAGATCTACAACAACTTGGCATCAAATGCTGGAGAAGACAGGCGTGGATTAGGACTGAGTGGAAGGAGGTGATGAGGCAGGTCCAAGCTCTACATTGGATGTAGCCCCAAAGGGATGGATGGACGGTACACCGCCTCACACTCTTTTCCACACCCTTGAAATATGTTAATAGTTTAATGACACGCTCCTGAACTATATTGATATTTAAATGGTACATCCCTATGCACTGCAGATTTATAAGAGCAACAATTAAATTTCACTACATAATACACATCAAATGACGATTTTATATTAAAGTATTTTATTCAGCGCAGATATTGAGAATTCCAAGAGGCTATTTAGAGTAAAGTTGATTTGACTGACTTTTACATGGAAAATTATTTAGTTTGTGTCTGGGACAGGCTTGAGAAATCGCCGTTGAGTTAAATAATAAAGAAAGAATTGAAAAATCTTATCACATAAATTAATCTTGAATTAAAATCTTTTTTTTTAAATACATTTGCTCGTCTACTAGTTTATAGAATAAGTTGACTGTTTTGTTACTCCCTATATGGGCCTTCAATTTAAAATCCCATAAGATTAACTTTATAAGAGTAAAAATATGTATTATTCAAATGAAAATGTAGCAATATTTTGAAAATTATGAGGCACAGTGCAATCAAAGGACATATCTTTTCATTCAGCTGAACAAAAGAAGCTTATCTTGACTTCTTAGCGTATAAGGGGCCGTCCATAAAGTACGTCACGCTCCAGAGAAGTGTAAGAAAGTGTGACAGTTTGTGACAGGGGGAGGGGGGTCTGGCCATGTGTGACGTCAAGGTGTTTTATATTAAATTTTAATTATTATTTAAAATAAAAAATTACAATTTTTGTTCTAAAGTGTGACGTACTTTACGTCCAAGATTTGTGACAGGAGGAGGGGGGAGTTAAAAATGGTCAAAAATAGCGTGACGTACTTTATGGACGGCCCCTAAGGGGTTCATATGTTCCTTATCTAAAAGATAATTATTAGGGCTGCGGAAATTAATGATTAATTAATCGATTAATCATTAAAAATTGTAATCGATTAAAATTAATTTGATCGATTCAAATTCGCTTAACGTTTAAGAAAATATTTAGAATATTTGTTTCCAATTTATTAAAAATTATATTTTTTGTTACTTACATACTTTTCCCTCGTATTATTTTAATTTTTTAGACGTGCATACGTAAACAAAAATGTTTTTCCTCCTTATTTCTTGCATAGCAGAACGAATTTGCTGTGTTACGTCACAAAATTTGGAAGCCATGGAATTGCCGCGACTTAACCGATTTCGCGAGAGAGAGGAAAAAAAATGAATCGCGACTTAACGGGATCTAAATATGCGTTCTAAAAAAATAATTAATCGAAAATTAATCGATTATTCGATTAGTTTTTTCCCCGATTAGGCTAATCGAACAAAATTTTTGTAATCAGTACCAACCCTACTATTTACGGATGCGCGATTTCTCTTATATCAACTATTCGCTCAATTAACACCTTCAACTAGCGATTTCTTCCTATTATGAGCTCCCTCCTCCAGTTACATCTCATTGTGTAAATACATTTGAGGCTCAAAATTAAATGGCATTTAGACTAATATCTCTTGTGTTTTCAGGGGCGAATAATGAAGGCAGCGAAGGAAGAAAAAAACTAGAGTAGCTCCTCATAGAATGACAATACTAATTGCCTCCCATTATGTAGTATGTAAACGTGCAAGGGGAAATTATACGCGTTGAAACCTTCAGAAATCAATTGCCTCGTAGAGATGTGCCACCAAGTCTGAGATCTATAACTGGGGGAATGGATCATGAGAGCAAGGCCGCCATTGGAGATCTATAGCTTGAATAATAATGAAACTATTGCAACAATTGGGTATCCGTAGCTTGGATAATAATAGAACGGTTACACCACACGGAGATATATTGCTGTGATGATAATATAACTATTGAACCACATGGAGATCTATTGCTGCGAAAATGATAGAACTATTGAACTACATTGAGAGATATTGCTGGGATAATAGTATAACGTTTGCACCACATGGAGATCTGATGCTGGGATAATAAAAGAACTGTTGCGCCATTCGGAGATCTATATCTGAGAAATGCGTTATGCCTAGGGGCGATATTTTTTGATATCCTAGATCTGGAATTTCTACAGCTGCCAAATGTTGAATGCCTTTGGGCTATCTGAAGCTGGAATATCTAATTCGGATGTTTAAAGCTGGGATATGCCCACTGGATATTTAAAGCTGGAAAATATCAAATGGGTTATGTAAACTGGGATATGTCAAATAGGATATTTCAAGCTGGAGAATATTCAGTTGATATCTAAGGCTAAGAGTGTAACAAGACATCCCCCATAGACATCTTCTTGACCGTGACAATATACAGGGTGATAGGGGCCGCCCATAAATTACGTCACGCCATTTTGACCGATTTTCGACCCCCACCCCCCTTGTCACTCGTCACACGCCGTCACAAAAAAGTTAAACCCCCTCCAATATGACGTCACAAAGCTTTGAACCCCCTCCCCCTAAAAGCGGTATTTTCTATTTGAAAATGAGCATGTTTCAAATAACGTTTTTGTCTTTTAACTTTTAAGTATGTATTTAGTGTTAGGCTTCACTCTAATATCGCAACACGCGTGATGCATATGTTACACGTCATTAAAAAATTGTAAAAAATAAAATATTTAAGTGGAAAATTTACATAAAGTTGAAAGTTTTTTTAGGTGACGTCACACGTCTTTAAAACCCCCTCCCCCTCGTCACACTTCATCACAAATGGTCGACCCCCCTCCCCCCTAGGTGCGTGACGTCATGTCTGGACGGCCCTTAGGCTTCTGTATCTCCAATTGGAATTCTTATGTAGGCGCATTTTAAATTTTATTTAGAACTTATTTTGTTATTAATGAATCATGGTTTGTGAGTGGGGATTATTTCTTAAGAGTAACTTTATAGAAGTCTATAATAGATCATATAACTGTTTTCTTATGGATGACTGTTATTTTTGCTAGATAACTGTTATCTCTGACGGGTGATTTTTTTATATTTCTAATAGATAACTGTAACTTTATGGATACTGTGATTGGCCAAAGAGTAAAAGGCGATGAACTGAATTGGGGTTTAAATTATGTGTAAATACTGGCTACGAGGAAGTTATGTTAGCTGTAGGTTCAGCAGTGGCGTAATGAGTTAATACCCCCCCCTCCCCATGGAATAATTCTCGTTTATAAAAAAAAATGCAGCAGCCTGGTTGAAAATGCTACCTTCCCCCACCTCCATTTATAGATAAAAGTACCGCCAGGGTCCAACCACGCCTTCAGCGTCCATTACTTTCCTAAACCAGTGGTGTTAAGAAATAAGTTTTTTTTAACTTCCAGTCGCTGTGATATTTATAGGTTCTCCATAAACATGGAACCCAACTTAAATTTGTCAAAATTACATTTTACAGCTTTTTGTCGATTTCAAATGTGGACGAACGCATTAAAACTCATAAGTAAAGCTTAATTTTGAGTTGTTCACTAACTAAAACTTGATTTGATCTTATTAGACGGTCAAGTCAATAAATGTCCTTATTGCAATAATTCCCTTAATGGTGAAGTTCTGAGCAGAGGAAGATGTAAGATTTCATAGGCTAACAAACCCAGGGCCGTCTTAACGCATAGGCCCGTTGGGCATTTGTGGGGGCCCACGAGCATAGGGCCCCCATGGGAATATGTTTATTTATATATATATTATGTATATTTTTTTTTATTCCTGCGGCGAAGGGGCCCAACACTATTTATTTGCCCGGGGGCCCAAACTGGTGTAAAGACGGCTCTGAAACAAATCC
Source organism: Ampullaceana balthica (assembly GCA_944989445.1). Lineage (NCBI taxonomy): Eukaryota > Metazoa > Mollusca > Gastropoda > Lymnaeidae > Ampullaceana > Ampullaceana balthica. The sequence goes on along the minus strand of CALYLW010000246.1, from coordinate 20,111 downwards.
CAGCCCATCTATTGGCCCAACTATGCGCCAAAAAACATCTGGCAAGACATTATAAAAAAGAGTAACTTCCCATTTTAAAACTGTCATTGAGACGGACAGCACCAAGAGCTGCCCCCATTGAACCGCACCGCAATCCCTCCAAAACAAAACACAATCTTGCTGGTCCTGTACCAGAGGCGTAGCTGTGGGCGGGCTGAATACAGAACATCCTCGCCTCTGGCCTGGACAACCGTCACCCAAAGATTTCCTTCATCATCTCTTGTCATAAATTTCCTGAACCGTCCCACGACACGCCCTCGTGGAGGCGTGGTCTACGCTGCGAGGCACTTGAGGTCACGTGACGCTGGACCGGGCCGGTAGATGGCGATAGTGACCGCCGGACGGAAGTGATGGGCGGCGCCAGTAGTCGCCGGGTGAGCGCTTGCGTTCTCGGTATCCGGGTCCACGTCTGCCAGATCTCGTCCCGCCTCGCCGAGGGCGTCTCCCCCGGGCCCACGGTTGAAGCCGGCACGGCAATGTCCCGACCTGGGTGTCCTCGGCTTCTCACACTCGGACGAACTCCCCGAACCGCACTCCTCCTCGTCGTCCGACCCGCTTTCGGTCTGCGGGTAGTTGTCGTGGCCCACGGTCCCGGACGACGACGGATGACCACTGTCCACCGTCGACATGCGCTCACGACCCGTGTGGTGGTCGTCCTGAAGGGGCAGCTCCGGGCTGGACGATGGCCGGTCCGCTTCACTCGGTGGCGAGCTACCCGGGGGGCTGGTCGTTACCCGTGGAGCTCGATGACTCCGAGAGATTCTTCGACCTGGTTCTGCGCGGCGTTGACTTGTTCGTGGATTTTGAAGACGCCCCGTGGCGCGACTTTTTCCTCTCCCTGGACGACGATGACCCACTTTCCGGGGGCTCCTCCCCCTTGGCGTACACCAGGGTGATCTTGATCGATTTCTTCCCGGAACTGATGAAGTACGACTTCGGGGTCATGGACGCCCTCTCCTGCTGCAGAAGAGCGACGACTGGGCCAGGGAGGGGGATACTCCATGACGTAGACGTGTGCTGTGAGGATTACACTAGCGCCTGGTGTGACGACCTTCCCGGCAAAGATACACATGTGAAACGTTGACAGCTTGGCGCCAGGAAATCGATTACAATTTAAGAAAGGGCGATACTTCACAGAACGCAAACGATAACTATCGACCCAAGACCAAGGATTTATCTTTCTATTCCAACACATATCCAGAAACTTGTGATCCGTTTTAAGGAATCGATGGTATATCCATTCAAAAGCTGTCCATAGAAAAAAATGACTGACATATCAAAGCAAATTTAATAGTCTCGAATAGAATCGATGACATATCCAAAAGAGGGAAAGTGTCAATCAGTTCCTTTTAATAACGTACTGGTATATCCAGACAAACTTTATAATAAAGAATATCCAGAATGGCCAGTTTAAAATAGTTAAATATTCAACCCCTGTGGACGTGAATCAAAATATCCTCTGTTTTAAAACCCTAATACATTATTCACCAAGGGCACTTAAAAAGGAAATCTGAGTAAAACTCTATTCAGTTAAAATCTCGCAGTACTGAAACCTGAAAGTTAACAAAAATACGCGCGCACTTATTTAATGCAGAGTTGGCTGACTTGTCACAGTGTGTCTCCAATAATTTCCGAATCGTAAGACGACCTCTTCCTAGAACTAACTTTTGGAGCAGAGGTCATTCACGGTGGCCATGTTGCGCATCACATCCTGAAATTTACAAACAAAAATCCATTGTTAATTTTTCTAAATAAAAAGTTAATTTATAATTGTGAGGTATGACTTGAATTTGACCCCCCCCCCGGGGAGTGGGATGAGGATTGGTGAGGCTGTGTGTGTGTTGAGGGGGGAGGGTTAAAGTGCAATGGTATGGTCAGTCCACCATTGCCATGTTTTACAGTTTTGATGTCACATGTGTCGTGGGCAGCCAATCGCCATTGTGTCGCTCCGTGTGATAACAGGAACGGATCTGCCACGGTCGCCTGCTGGGTCTCTGCAACAAATCCATCACCGGGGAAATTGGCCAAACGACGCTACTTCCCGCGTGAGCTGCACGGCATTTGACCTTTTCCCGGCGCCAACTTGTGAGCATCGATCCGTGCGTGGGTCGTCACACGCTCAGCTTATCGTTTTGATATTCGCGGAGTGGTATACAAGACTTTCGGATTCTCTCATCTCCAGATTGACAAAACGAATTTCGCCCTCCCCGACAGCCGCGAGCCTTCTAAGCAAATATGAACTTGCGGTACCGGGTGAGATGATTGTTTGTGTGTGGGGTGGGGGGGGGTGGGAGGTGAGAGAGAGAGAGAGAGAGCGAGAGAGAGAGAAGTTGGGGTTGAGAGTATGCTGTTTGCGGGGCCTGAAAATGCTGTCACTTGTTCCAATGAAAATTATATGACGTCATAGAAATAGTGATGTATTTAAAGCTCTCTCTCTCTCTCTCTCTCTCTCTCTCTCTCTCTCTCTCTCTCTCTCTCTCTCTCTCTCTGTCTCTATCTCTCTGTCTCTCTCTCTCTCTCTCTCTCTCACACTCTCTCTCTCTCTCTCTCTCTCTCTCTCTCTCTCTCTCTCTCTCTCTCTCTCTCTCTCTCATGTCATTAAGTGTATGTTTACGAGCACGTATTTTTAAAAATTTGTTTTCCAATAATCATGAATGAGCTTGAAATGTGGATCAAATTTTAGATCAGAGTTTAGATCAAAGTTTAGGCCTAGATCAGATTAAATTATTTTTCAACGATTAATCGACCAATCACTTACAAATTATTGGAAGTCATAAAGTAAAAAAAAATAATAATTTAAAAATAGCGGCCGATAAATAATAACGAAGTTCCTGACGATTGCACGAACATTTTGTTTTTAAACTATTGATTGAATGGAATGCTCAAAATGTTGATAACGTTTGGCTACCATGGTTCTAACACTTCGCCTACTTGTCAAACCAAATGAAAAGCGTATTAAGCTAATGGCAGTAATGGGGACAGAAAATGACGACAGCTCTTCTGATGAATTACTGCGTTACAAAATGGAGATGAAAGTTCCTGAATCCATTAACCCTCTACAATGGTGGAAGCTTAATGAACACCGATATCCGATAATGTCATTCCTTGCCAAGACCGTTTTGTGCATACCAGTTCCATGTGAATGATTGTTCAATTCGGCTGGTTATATTGTCAATTGACCCGCTCATCACTTGAACCAAATAATGTCAACACACTTTGTCTTTTTGTGTAGTTGGTTAAAAGATGACATATAAATGAGACATTCCAGTGTTATTTAGATTTTAAACAAGAACGTTTAATAAGTGTTACCTATGACATCATAAATTTTAATTTTTGGCATTAATCGAAATTAACTATTAATTAATCGTTAGTTTTTCAAAAGTTAACGATTAAATTTTAAATTAATCGTTAACAGCCCTAAATATAATTTTTTTTTAAAAAAACTATCATTTCATAAACTACCACAGTTAATATTAATCCACCTTCAACCAAGCAGGTATCTGACCCTATATATATAATTAGTTAGTCAAACATAGTCGGCTAGGAATATTGTGCTCCCTCATAGTCGTGGCTTCTGAACGCTGCGACACTTGCCAATACGATCTTAACAGAACGTAGGATTCAATAATTTTTTAATTTTTTTTTCATAGAAGGGAGCGTCTTTAACAGATAATAAAAGACAACTTTTGGCGGAAAATTTATTCTCTTCCTAATTTTTAGATTTTGAAAATCCGTCAAAAATTAAAATCCTTTTTCTGGGCAAGTTTTATGAAAAAGGGATTAAGGGCGGGGGGGGGGATTTAACAGAAAATGGTTGGTTATTTAATTTTGTTTAACCCTCCAGAGAAGAAGTCATAAAAACTTTGAAAATCAAGATTTATTGAAAAATCTTGATAATTTTATCCGCCATGTCTTAATGAGAGGGGAATGGTCACATAATACAAAAATTTAAACTAAAGACTAACTGGCTTTCTCCTTTTAAGTATATTTCTATAAGTGTCCCCGGTTAGTTCGCTTAATGTAAAACAATATGGTCTCCAGTGAAAAAATGCCTGGGACCAAATAACATGCACTAAATCAGTGCTTTTCAAAGTCGTGGTCCGCGGACCAAGAAAGGACAGGAAAATATAATCCTCCATTTGCAACCATTAATACAAACTCAATAAAATATGTCAATTTTTCGGCAATAAACACATAAATTGAAGGAAATAAAATAAAATACATTACATTTCGCTACCACTTCAGTATAGCGAAAATAGTGCACCGGTCCCTGGTGCAATGGAAAAATTCCTGCCGGTCTGCCAAAATAAAAACTTTGAGAAGCACAGCACTAAATGATCTAATGAGTCACGCTCTGTTGACGCACGTGAAGACGGGACAGTATGTAACAACGGCATCATACACAAACCTAAACTATTCTTGGTCCAATGGAAAAAACACGTAATAAAAACTCGAATGAGTATTTAAACGCAATTTCCAACAAAGAATTTCTGATTTTTTTTATTCAAAGGAAATCATTCTAGAGTCACACCAAGAATGTGTCAATATAATGCGCACCGCGCAACAGTCTAACATAAGCATTCACAAAGCGGGAAAACCCCATTAACTATCATTCTAGATTACATTAAAAGTCATTTCAAATCAATAATTATAAAAGTAAACAAAACAATTGCTATTTACAAATTGCTGCTAAAATTAAGGGAGTCGAACAAAAAATTCCTTCTCCAATATTTTTCTAAATATTATTAGCTATCGTTTGGCGTTTGTTTCAACCCGATAGCTGTTATGGTTGGCGAGAAATTGACAAAATACTGATATTTTTCGGGTTTTTTTGGATTTTCCAGGAAATCCAGTAAACCTTTTCGGTATTCTTTTGGCCCTTGCATATCCTTGAGACCTCCTTAACATATTTTCAAAAGACCCGAACACTCTATCTGGTGTGGTTCAGGAGGAGTTGCATGATCTAGAGATACAGACATTTCAAATATATAAACGCAATTTGTTCAATGGGAAATTGCGTTAAATCAACAATGGTTACATAGAATCGAATCTTCAGTTTTAAGCTATCGTATGACGACAACAGGTGATCCACACGGATGCAGTGGCGTTCCAAATTTGCAAGGTAGGGGGCTGTCCGTCAAAGGCAGCACTTTTTTTTCTTGTAAAAGACGGGTTCGCTAAATGCTGAGTCTCTTTATGTGGAAAATGTGGCATTTATATATTTTTTATTTAAACCCGTGATTCCCAAAGTGGGCGCTACCGCCCCCTTGTGGGCGCTGAAGCGATTGAGGTGGCGGTGAAGGCCACTGGTCAATTTGGGGAGTGAATAACTGTAAGGGGGCGGTGAAAGCAACAACAACAAAAAAGCAGAGAAGATTTAGAAAAAAATGATTTATGTGTTCCGTTCATGAGGCTTAATTTTTCTTTAAAAAACTGTTTGGACTTTGGTTTAGTCCCAGCATACTCCTTCACTTGCATTTAGTTTTTTTTTCTTAGATATGTGCAATTGCACTTTGCACACTTCCAGACTGCAAAAAAATTTGACTAAAATTAACGGTGATAAAAAGGTAAGAATTTATCTAATTTTCAAACACTAAAATGCAAATTTATCAAACAACTGATATTGACAAAACTCTTTTCAACAGCAACCGCACAAGATGGCAATGGCTTGCTAGCTCCTTACAATATTTCGTTATTGATTGCCAAATCGGGTAAACCTCATACTATTGGTGAAGAACAAATTATACCGGCTATAAGTCAATTAATACGGACTGTGATACATAAGCAAGCATCTGATATTATCAAGAAACATTATTTTAGCAATAATACAGTGTACATAAGAATTGATGAAAAGGCTTAAGGTGTTGAAGATTCATTGTATGATTATTTTAAATCATCTCTGTTTTCTATTCAACTTGATGAGTCAACTTTGCCAGGAAATGAAGCTTTACTTTTATCATACGTGCTGTTCACAAAGAAAGAATTAATTTGCCAATAATTATTATTTGATAAATATTTCCGAACTGATTCCAAAGAAGAATCAATGTTTCATGGGTTGGATAATTTTTTAAAGAAAGAGGAATACCTCTAAGTTGTAAGAAATATTTCATCAATAGCTACAGATGATGCTCCAGCGAGGATATGGCGCTACAGGGGTGTTCTTGCATATTTAAAAAAGGAGTCGCTAAATGCATTCACAGATTACTGTATCATCCGCCGTCAACATTTAGTGGCCAAAAATTTAAGTGCACGCCTACAAAATTCCTTACAATATGTATTTAAAGTAATCAGCACAACCAGAAGCAAATCATTTAATGACAGATTATTTAAACAGCTTTGTGTTGACAACGATGAAGAATTTTATCGTTTGCTGCTTCATACAGAAGTTGGTTGGTTGTTAAAGGGAGCTTGTTTAGATTGGTTTTATATACGCTATTTAATTCGATGCTGAAGTTCTGGAAAGATAAAAAATAATGCTTTACGATCCAATTTAATTCAATTCAAAAGTAATAACGCTTAGGCCTACTTGACCGACTTGTTTAAAAAAGTTAATTAAACGAATCTTTCACTTCAAGGTGATGAACTGAATTTACTATGAAAAAATCTGTTATCTCTGCAATTGAGGAAAAACGTCTTCTGTACAAAGGAAATTTTGGACGAGGGGAATTCAGCCAGTTCCCAAATTTATCAGGAGCAGGAGAAAAAAAATGATGAAGGCATACTTTCCTATTGTGACCCCTTGGATGTTCTCCATTTAGAATTTTAATCAACGATTTGATGATATTTTGAAAATGAACATAGCTGATTGGATTTTGGATCCTTTTTGAAGTGGAAACACAGAATAATTTCCACAGTTAAAAGAAGAACTGATGGAAGTAACTACAAATGATGAATTTAAATTCAAAAGCGGCTGTCAACAATTCTGGCTTGAAAATGAGATCCTGAAATATGGGATGTAATTTAAAATTTCTTAATTACATTTCCTTCATCATATTTAGTGGAAAGTAGATTCAGTGCAGTACCTAAATTATTAACAAAACAAACCAAAAAAAAATAATAAAAAGATAAAAAGAATATAAACAGTCAATCGCGGTTATTCAAGATCACTGCTGACGAAAATATAGCCGAGGATTATTAAATTGGTCGCAGCATACCAGGTTAATCTTCTCATTTAGATGATTTCGAATTTTTAATTTTTAATTTTTTATATTTTTTTGTGTGGAACTATTCTTGAATTGTGGAACCAGGTTACTGCTTATGAAATGCATTAATGCATTCAAATTGCAGTCATTCAACATTGATCTATTATTTAGAATTATTTATTTTCATGAAAGAAAAAGCTTGCTTACAGATGTAAATACCAACAATTGTGTTGTTCCTGTACATTGGTACTTTAATCCAACGTCAGAGAGTACCACAAACAGTATATTCTTGCATCTCGAAGTTGGTGCATCAATTTGTCACTTATTTTTTCAAAACGCCTGACTAAAGATCCCTTGATAAAGAAACGGTGTCAAATTGTGTACTCTGTTCATGACACATAACTCTTGCTGCATCTGTCAAGCATTTCTTGATGAACCAACTGTCAGAAAAAGGATTGATTTCGTTTTACGATCTTATGGGACATCTCCAAACTGGCTTCGGTTGCAGCATCTTGTATTCAAGACTGTTTGGTGAAAACATTTTGCTGCTTCTTTAAATTATTAACCAACTTCTTGCATTTCCTTTTTCTCTCTTCGTTCGTTAAATTGTGCCAGAAATACAAATGTTTTGCTTGGTGGTATCTTTTTAAGTTGTACTTCTAAAAGACGCTCACACACTCACGGAACAGAAAGCATGCTGACGTTCTCCCAACGTTCGTGAAGCAGTATACTTAACAGTTAATAGGTCATTTAAAAACCCGACATTCGTCCTAAATCTTACTTTCTTTGGCAGCACTCATTGTCCTAAATCTTACTTTCTTTGGCAGAACTCATTGTCCTAAATCTTACTTTCTTTGGCAGCACTCATTGTCCTAAATCTTACTTTCTTTGGCAGCACTCATTGTCCTAAATCTTACTTTCTTTGGCAGCACTCATTGTCCTAAATCTTACTTTCTTTGGCAGCACTCATTGTCCTAAATCTTACTTTCTTTGGCAGCACTCATTGTCCTAAATCTTACTTTCTTTGGCAGCACTCATTGTCCTAAATCTTACTTTCTTTGGCAGCACTCATTGTTAAATCAACGTCTACTTGCTTTAAAATTACAATTTTTCAAAGCTGTTCGAAATGTAAATCTTAAACAAAAACCAATTCCGGTTGAGCTGAAATGTAGTGTCGAATAGGTATGTTAACAATTAATGACTAATGATTCTTGATGAATAAAACTGATTATATATCTCTAGATTCGAATCAAATACTCGGCATAAAATTTCACCAAAAAATTATCAGAAATTCTAAGCAAAGAAAATTAAAATGAAATAAGATCGCAAAGTGTAAATGGGGCCGTCCATAAATGACGTCACGCGATTTTGGCCAAATTTTTTACCCCCCCCCCTTTTCGTCACAAAAAATTAGCCCCCCCCCTCTAAAAATACGTCACAAAGCTTTGACACCCCCCCTCAAAAAAAACCCACCTTATTTTCTATTTGAAAATAAGTATGTTTCAAATCACTTTTATTGTCATTTAAGTATTTATTATTTATTTAGTTCGATGGCATTCCTGCAGAAGTCCTTAAGCACGGCCAGCCAGCACTACTGAAGCCTCTGCACGAACTCATATGCGATTGCTGGGAACGCGGTCACATCCCACAGGACATGCGTGACGCCAAAATAGTTACGCTTTATAAGAACAAAGGAGATCGCAGCGATTGCAATAACTATTGTGGTATCTCCTTACTGAGTATTGTGGGAAAGGCTTTTGCCAGAGTGATCCTTGCACGCCTGCAAATTCTGGCGCAAAGTGTCTACCCAGAATCACAATGCGGTTTTCGGGCTGGCCGGTCAACAATGGACATGATCTTCTCACTCCGTCAGCTACAAGAGAAATGTCGGGAGCAACAGAAAGCCCTCTTTGTTGCCGTCATAGATCTAACAAAGGCATTTGACCTGGTCAGCCGCGAGGGTCTGCTACGTATATTGGAAAAAATAGGATGCCCGCCGCGGCTTCTCTCCATCATCGAGTCCTTCCACACCAATATGCACAGCACAGTGCTCTTCGATGGTGCCACCTCAGAACCCTTCCCAGTCTGTAGCGGAGTCAAACAGGGCTGTGTACTGGCTCCAACACTCTTCGGTATCTTTTTCTCGATGCTACTGCGTCATGCATTCGAGGACTGTTTCGAGGGTGTAAACATCCATACCAGGGCGGATGGAAATCTGTACAACATCAGCCGTCTCCGTGCAAAGAGAAAAGTGGAAAATGTTTTAATTAGAGAGCTGCTCTTCGCGGATGACGCAGCCCTTACCTCACATTCAGAGATAGGTCTCCAACTTTTGGTCGACAAGTTCTCAGAGGCATGCAAAGATTTTGGTCTAACGATAAGCCTCAAAAAGACCAACATTATGAGACAAGGAACTGACTGCTTCCCAGCAATCTCCATTGAGGGAAACACCTTGGATGTCGTCGATGATTTTACCTACCTTGGCAGTAACATCACAAGCACACTCTCCCTGGAAAAGGAAATTGAAACCAGAATCGGCAAGGCTTCATCATTAATGGCTAGGCTGAATAAAAGAGTGTGGAACAATGCACAGCTCACTGCTAGGACAAAAATCACTGTGTACCAGGCCTGCGTGCTCAGCACACTCCTCTATGGCAGCGAGTGCTGGACGACCTATGCCAAACAAACAAAGCAACTCAACAGCTTCCACTTACGATGCTTGCGCAGGATTCTGCACATCAAGTGGCAGGACAAGATAACGAATGTCGAGGTACTCAGAAGGAGTCATATGCTGAGCATGCACTCAATCCTGAGTGAGAGGCGCCTGCGGTGGCTGGGACATGTCCGCAGGATGAACTCGGAGCGCATTCCAAGAGCCCTGCTTTACGGTGAGCTGGCAACTGGTATGCGGAAGAGAGGACGCCCCTGCTTGCGCTTCAAGGATGTCTGCAAGAAAGACATGAGTCTGGCGCAGATAGACCATAAAACGTGGGAAACCATTGCTGAGGAACGCACCTCCTGGCGGGCTAAAGTACGCGAGGGCATCCAAGTCGCGGAAGCTTCCCTTACAGTCAAGAGCGAGGAGAAAAGGGCCAGGAGAAAGGGGAAGGGGGGTAGAGGAGCAGGAGGAAACGCCATCATCCCATGAGTTTGGACGGATGCCATAGTATAGTAGTATTTATTTAGTGAAGGTCTACATTGTAATATCGTAACCCGCGTGAAGCATTTTTTTCAAAACGTTTAACCGGCCTTAAAAAAAACGAACTGTGTTAACATCCTTAAATTATATTTTATTTTAATGAATACAAATTAAAGATTGACTATTAATCATCACGGTTAACGTTATTGTTTAGAAAAAAATTATTTAAAAATAATTTTTTTTAAATGTATTTTTTAAAAATCCCTCAATTGACTGACGGGCATCCCGTAAGAAAGTAATCGGCCAACAGGGGTAAATAACCTCATCTGGAGTCAAAAGGGAATTCTTGGGGGTAATGCAGACTCATTTTGGGACATATAACATCCACTACAATCCACTAGATATATTAAATACATCATGTGTACGTGAACGCTTAGAACATATGCCCATTATTGAACCGGTTCCTTCCAGAAAATGCATTTTTTAAAAGTTTGACAACTATGTAGAAGACACCTAAATCCACCCTACTTTTATTTAATAATCTTAATCCACATGACTTGACTGTATCAAGTATCCTTTCTGTGATATTTAAAATTAATGCCTTAAAAACTGAGCTAAGAAAAAAGTTTTTTGTGCTCCTCTCGAATTGCGATGTCAAGAATTTGATGCATTAAATAAAGTTAATGAATACTTGACAACTTTTAAATGGGCTCATTTATCATTATATCTAGAATGGCCAATAGGGGCGTTTGACCAAAAACCAACCGAACAATTATATCAAACTTAAAACGTCTATAATTCTATCTTTTTTTTTAAAGGAAAAGGATATTCCGTGTCGTTTTGACTTAAAATATCTACACATAATCCTATTCAGATCATTTTTAGACACGTGTCATGCTTGTAAAACTCACCATTATCATTTTTTTTAGGGGTAGGGGGGGCTAACAACGATCCCCCAAATCACCGAGTCATGTGAGCAGGACCTAGAGTCTGGGGGTTGGGGGGGGGGTAACGCACAAATAAACTTGTATATTTTTGGGTAACGGGCAAAAATGTTCGCCGACGGAGCTGCGTTTATATCACAAATGCTTTGATGTCAACATCAAACGACACAGTGTAACAATTTCATACGTTATCTTGTGAGTTCTCAAACTTAAGGATTATAATTAGATTTAATTTTCGTCTCTTGATAGCTTACGCCAACCAGCGTCTGATGGCCTACCGACCGGCACATTGAGAAGCACTGATTGTTTTTTAAAAAAAGTCATTAAATAAATTGTAAGCCACCAAATATTTCAGAGGAAGTTTTATTTAAAGTTACTCTTTTGATGTGACGTCACATTTCTTCAACCCCCCTCCCTCCCCCTCGTCACGCATCGTCACAAAAGTGTGACCCCCTCCCCCTAGGAACGTGACGTCATTTATGGACGGCCCCTATGCCTACGGCCGCATAACATACTTTGACTGGCCGCGATCGGCCCTCGGTCCGTAGTTTGCTCACCCCGGTGTTAGAATATAAAAAACAATTCGGGGGGCGCTGAGTAATGTTGTTTTTTTCTAGAAAGTGGGCGGTAGGCCAAAAAAGATTGGGAACCACTGATTTAAACCATAAATATAAAATAACATAGTGAAACAGGACTTCGACATATAGATAGAATGGGGGTGGGGGGAGGAGGTGGGGCTGGTTGCCGTAGCATTTGAAGAAGCAGTTAGTGACGTAGCTGGTGTTAGTACCATCCAGTCACCCAGGGATGGGCAAAAGTTTTCATCACAATTTCACGAAAATCAAACATTTCCGAAGTTTTATAAAAATACCAAACTTCATAATATAAAATTTTATAATTGAAATATATATTTTTTTTAAAAAATAAACCAAAAATATATTTTTTTAATAATAAAAAATGTAACCTTTATTCTTTAGGTACGCCAATGCTAGGATTGTTATTTTTTTTTAAAAAGCTATAAATAAAGAATGTGTGAATGTTATTTGCACACACAAAAAGATACCTAAAGCATAAAATAAACAAATCTCATTATATTTGTTCGCTGCGTTCTTCTATGTTACTTTATCTATTTCGTTGAATGAATGCTAACTAAAGGGCATTCCATAAATGACGTCACACGATTTTGGCCGAGTTTTCACTCCCCTCCCCCCTCGTCACGCGTCGTCGAAAAAAACTTGGACCTCCCCTCCAATATGACGTCACAAAGCTTTTGACCCCCCCCCACTAAAGCTGTATTTTCAACTTTGAAAAAGCATGCTTCAAATCACTTTTTTGTCATTTAAGTATGTATTTAGTGTAAGGTTGAACTCTAAAATCGTACCACGCGTGGTGAAGCTATGTAAAACGTCATTAAATAAATTGTAAGAAATCAAATAATTAAGTGGAGCTTTTATTTAAAGTTGCAATTTTTATGTGAAGTCACATTTCTCAAACATCCCCCTCCCCCTCGTCACAAATGTGTGGACCCCCCTCTCTCCTAGGTGCGCTTCGTCCTTTATTGACGGCCCCTAATAACTTAATATTCTTTTTTTTTAAGTGATAATATTCTTGGATGGAAAAAAAACCACTTCTACAAACGTTATAACACATATTAAACGCAAAAAGAAAGCTGTTCCATTTTTTGTCAAGATAATATTAATAATAATAATAACAATGTTTTGTGCTCAATAGACTCTATATGACCGACAAAACCTGAACAATTAACTTTCTATTGACTGAAGTTTTCGATTTTCTAAAAAAAATAGTAACAAAAGTTAATTACAGCTTTTGACTTTAATCGGAGAAGAATGCCATGCGGCCTATCGACGCCGAGGTAAATTGTTACTAAGTTCTCTCTACACCCGGTGTGTTGTCACGTGCCTTACACGTGCACCGCGGCGATTATCGCGTATACGTATGGGTATCATAGCATCTTTGCTAAATGGCCGTCAGTGCCAATAGATCTAACGGAGCTCTGCGGGACATGTTAGGTATCAAGTCCTAGCAAAAACATGTATCATTTTAGCCGTTTTTTACTAGGGCTGGTGCTGACTTGTTTATTAATCGGGAAAAAAGTTAATCGATTAATTTCGATTAATTACATTTTATATAATATAACGCATAGATTCCGTTAAGTCGCGATTCATTATTTTTCGCGAAATCTGTTAAGTCACGGTAATTCCATTGCTTCCAAATTGTATGACGTTACACAGCAAATTATTTCTGCTAATTGCTATGCAAGAAATAAGGAAGAAAAGCTTATTTTTTACGTATGCACGTCTAAATAAATAACAATAATACGAGGGAATAGTATATAAGTAACAAAAATATAAAATAATTAATAAATTAGAGAAACAAAATTATAAATATTTTCTTAAATTTTTATCGAATTTTAATCGATCAAATTAATTTATAAAGATTAATTTTTAACGATTAGTCGATTATTTATTTCCGCAGCCCCAGATTTTACATCATTTCCGTGTCCGGTATCTCGGAATAACCCCCGGTAGTAACGAGTCCCGGTATTAGAGAAGACGTATTCTCGTAAGATCGTTGTCTGTAAAGTGTTACAGCCACAAAGACATCAAATTTGAAGGCTCTAAAACACTGACTGTTTGATCGCTGACCCATGACCAGAATTAAACTTTGATAGTTTGAGCCTCCACGTGACTCAAATTTTCTGAAACATTATTGGCATTGTACAAAGGCGACTCCGGCTAGTCTTGCAGCCTTGCTAGTGGCTGTTAAGCGACATAATTCCATTTTTCTTTACTCTTATTTTTCTACCAACTTGCCCTTAAATATTTCTAGTATCAGCAAGCCCAGTTGTCTCTTTTATTAAATCAGTTTTTAACTGCAAGACGTTTATCGATCCCTATGGCGCTACAGCCCATGTAGGTCTTGGACCTGCCTCACCACCTCCTTCCACTCAGTCCTAATCAACGCCTTCTTCTCCGAGATTGGATGGCTAGTTGTAGATCTTTATCTACATCATCTTTCAATCTAAGTCTAGATCTTTCCTCGAGCCGTTTTCCTCTGGGGTTTTGGTGGTGCACCCTCTTCGCTCCTTTGTCATTCTTTCTAAGTGTCCTGCCCAGTCTGCTAATATCTTGGGACCCCGTTACAGACAGTGCATTTCATGGTTGGTTCGTATTCTCCATTCATATTCATACTTTGTTGGTCCATATTGTTTTCTGAGAATTTTCCTCTTCCCATGTATATAACAGTTTTTTTCTTCTTTTATTTTCCCCCAGGTTTTGTTAGGATCCAAGTTTCACTTGCATATGTTACAAAGTTACAACTGGTCTGATTACAGTTTATAAGTATAATATAATTTTCTTTGTTTCTATTGAAATGTCTTTACTTTTTAGTATTTTATGACTACTGAAGTTCGCATAACACAACTTGAAAACATTGAACAACGTTTTGACACTGGTAGCTTGTGAAATGATAATATTAATTGTGAACAGCGATTGTCTATATCACGATTGTGTCATCTGTTGTAAGACGAATAGTAAATGAACATTTATGTAAGCACACATTTATTTTCAGAGCTATTACGTCTCAACTATCACACGGTTAGGTTCATATCGCAGATGGCTAGTTGTGTTGGTGTCAATAGTGTCATTATTATGGAAGTAATTCCGTTACAATTTACACATAAGAATATTTTTTTTAACACAGACTTGAAACATACCCACATGAGATTGTTTTCGTTAAGGGTATTTATAAAATAGCGCTTTTTAACCGTCGAAATGGGGTTCGGTTTCTGTATTTTTACTTAATGGCTACAAATTAATAAATACATTTTATTTATTAATCAGCAGCCATCTCTATCAAGTCAGTGCTAAAAAATAACATAGACGTCTTAGTTAGAGACATTTCAATACGTGTGTCCGTATTCGTTCTTGCTAACTCCTATCGTTGAACCGACGTCATTGTCAGCAAAGTGACGGACATAAATTACCTTACGTCAGAAACTGTAATTACACTTTTTTGGTGGAAAAAGAAGTCTATAAATTTTTTGTAATAGTTTAACGGAAAATATTATTTTAGGTCATTTCTTCATATGTCAGACGCTCACTCTATACAGAAGATTATTGCGCCAACAGACAATGCCGGTTCACAGGCCACGGCTATGAGGGTTCCACGCAAAGCCCAGCCACCTTTGTTTCCCTGAATAGTGTCAGGTACCCATTCGGAGCTGGGTGGACTAAGTGACACCCTTTAATCCGGGAACAAACCCTGCCTTCACGAAGATTCGAACCCGTGGCCATCGGTACGCGCAGCCGAGCGCGCATGCCACTAGACCATATACTTTTGGCAATTCTCCAACCCACTTCGGTGGTTAAACTTTTTTTAAAAATTGAACAATTTTAATTTTGCAGTTTTCGTTTGTAATTGTGTCGATATCCAAATGAAAACAACACAAACCGAGGCAACATTTAAACTTACAACCAAAGTGAGGCTGCCAACTGACGTCTGTTCTAACATGGCGAACACTGCACAGCCGCTTCACTTTTTCAAATAACAAAACGGCATATCCACATTCAAAACAAACCAAAAAATTAGATGAATTTCTTACTGGATCGAACTGTTTTCAAAAGTCGAAACAAAATTTTAAAGTTGCAGGCGAAGAAGTGTAAAGAAATAAACATTGTCGAACACACACAAATTAACTGTTTTTCAGTTTCTTTTCTTAAAAAAAAATATTTAAAAAATCCCTTCTGGTTCAGTAACTAACCTCCGCATCATTGAGGGGGTAACCCACTTCGATCGTTGACTTTAGCCGAGCCACTCTCCCCCAGGTAGGCCAATTGAACAATCGTGCGGGGTGAGTGATAGAATGCTGCCCGGGGAGCAGGGAGCAGCTCCCTGTGAAGGCACGCGGCTGTGTACAAAGACGTGGAGACGGATGACTGTCGATAGAGCGAGCAATTACCGCAGTCGTAATGTCGATCCGCCATGCCTAGCCGGGATCTGGAGATGCAACACAATCGTTTGGGGCTGGGGGGGGGGAGATGAGGTTTTGTTTGCGACCTGTTGTACAGGTGCTTCCTGGGGAATGGATTCGGAGAAAGGGATGGGACGGTGTGGGGGGGGGGTGAGTTCCCGCGAAGACCTGGCAGCGCCGCCCTTCGAGGCTCGGATAAGTTCCGGGTCATCTCACACACAAGTAGAGTGTATCCATCCTCTAGGGGCGATTGTGGCGTAACTGGCAAGAGGCTGTGGGTTAATGTAGCCCACTCTAATGGCAAGAGTTAAACAAGTTAGAAACCTAAATTGCAGGCTCATCGAATCTTTTGTTTAGTAACTTTGAAAA
This sequence comes from Ampullaceana balthica, assembly GCA_944989445.1. Taxonomy (NCBI): domain Eukaryota; kingdom Metazoa; phylum Mollusca; class Gastropoda; family Lymnaeidae; genus Ampullaceana; species Ampullaceana balthica. Next base: position 3,485 of record CALYLW010000246.1, on the reverse strand, counting down.
ACTCCCACACAAATGTGTACACATTATATGCACATCAAATAATTATCACGTCATTTAATTAAAACTCTTTTTGTATACTTTCATTGTGAGAAGGGTGTTGATTGGCGTACATTTGAGAATTATGAGAACGGTCATTTTAGAAATTTAGGACAAGCAGGAGACCACTAATCTATTTAAAGAATTCAAAATAACTCCGAAATAAAGGTTATTTACTCAAAGTATCTTTGCTGCTTTTTTCTTTTAATGTTTTGTGTAATTGCGAAGAAAGTCGACGAACTTGTGCACTTCACATTTACGGGAGCAAAACTATGATGATCATAATCCAAGGATTTGGTCGCGTCACTTTCCTTCCTAATTTGTATCTCCTCCCCACACAAGTGCATGACTCGGTTTGGTGAAGACCCGCAGGTGTGATAACTTTCGGCAGTATGGGTTATGTCCACCTTTCTATAGTTTAGGGCAAGGGGAAAAATGAGGGAGGAGGCGGTATTTCTGTCTACCGCAGAGGTTTGGTATATTAACTTGCAAGTTGTGGCACACATCTTGGCTCGCCTCAGGCGGCACTAACTGTAGATACATCCCCTGCCCTCCTACAACTAACATAAAACGAGAAGCTTGTGACTACTCTCTTATCTCTTCCAGGACATCTGTAACCAGGTTCCTGAATTCCCGCCCCCCCCCTCCTTTTTTTCCACCCGTGTGAAAATATGAAATTTCAGGACATTTCAAACAACTCGGGGGAGCTGGGAGGGTTGTCGGAGGATTCCCCGAGGGGCCTTATAAGAGTTTTAGTAACTCAGAGTCTTTGACACCATCTCAAATGTCACAAACAACTTAACAAGTTTTAACAGCCAGTGCTTCAAAAACTGGGATCTCACTGCTTTGCAAAGATAGGGAGGGGGACGGGGGGACAACACTTGACTTAAGTTGTCTGTTGTTTTTTCTCTCCTTTTTTCACTGCACCTGTAGTAAAACTTAAATCTAATGACTGTACAGGTAATTATGGAGTTGTTTTGTTTTTAATTATATTTTTTAAATTCCAGGAGACTAAAGGCACCTTGAACAGTTCTCTCCACCCCACCCCCTCCTCTGCTTTCCAATATTAAGAACATGTGTGCCCCACACAGGGGCGGATTAAGACTGCACGGGGCCCATGGCTTCAATTCAAACTGGGGCCCTATCCAGCCAGCGCCCCTTTAAATAAAATGATTGCTAGCAGCTAATATAAGACTAACTTGTAACTAAATAGTTCATCGGTTCCTTTAACTTTAACATACTTTGTCTGTACTACGGGATCGGCCTTCCCAGCCAAAAAGATTATTCATGAAAAAAATGGAATACGAAGAAATAACTGTTTGCCGGTATCCTAATATTGAGTGTAAAAATAGAATTTAAAAAAAATAATTGTGCCCACGCCGAGAATCGAACGCGTGACCGCTTGCACAGCAGGGCGACTTTCTACCTCAAGACCACACAATCCTGATGAAAAAAGTGAAGTTTAAAAATATAAACAATAATCTTCAATATTTTCTCTTAGTGAGCCTATAAAATCAGTTTTTTTATAATAATTTATTTAACTTATGATATTTTCAGGAATTCATGCAAACATGTGTCCATCTTTCTTATAAAATATACTAAATTTGGGGGCCCCTAATCATCGGGGGCCCCTGGCTTTAGCCCGTTCAGGCCCCCCCCCCTTAATCCGCCATAGGCCCCACATAGCGGAGCACCTCCCTTACGCCAATGGTCTGAATTAACGCAATCGCTTTTGAGTAAAAAAATTAATAAACGTTAGATCGCATAAAGAAATGAGATTTTAACAAACAATGAAGATCGCGACAGGACACTGGAGTGGCGCCCCCTTCACCCTACCCTTACCGCGGATCTAGGTCCTTCTCTATGTTACTTTACTGACTGGTGCCCCCTTCACGCGGCTCTAGGTCCTTCTCTATGTTACTTTACTGACTGGTGCCCCCTTCACGCGGCTCTAGGTCCTTCTCTGTGTTACTTTACTGACTGGTGCCCCCTTCACGCGGCTCTAGGTCCTTCTCTGTGTTACTTTACTGACTGGTGCCCCCTTCACGCGGCTCTAGGTCCTTCTCTGTGTTACTTTACTGACTGGTGCCCCCTTCACGCGGCTCTAGGTCCTTCTCTATGTTACTTTTACTGACTGGTGCCCCCTTCACGCGGCTCTAGGTCCTTCTCTATGTTACTTTACTGACTGGTGCCCCCTTCACGCGGCTCTAGGTCCTTCTCTATGTTACTTTACTGACTGGTGCCCCCCTCCCGCGACTCTAGGTCCTTCTCTATGTTACTTTACTGACGGTTTGACGGCACTGACGTAACATAGGTGTAATATGTATTTCTTTGATTTAAAAAAAAATACTTTTAAAAATGTGTGTCAAGGTCTAGGTAACTCATGCCACAACTACAACATTAGCTGCAGATTAGGGTAGTATATATGACAAACAGGTAAATAAACAATGTTTTAAAAAAATTAATCCAACAATTAATAGTCAAGTAATCATTGACAAATGTGACGCCTATCTCCTCCAATGTTGACACAAGATAGAATCCAACCCCCAAAAACTAAGTAACAAAAAAAAACAGGAAGAGATATTTAATTCACTATGTGAGGTATATTCCTGTACCTGAGGTCTGCATGAAACATCTCGTAACATGTGGCACTACTTACTGTACAGCACACACTGTGCCAGTAACAATTCTTACAGTACTATTACATAATGCTGCCAAAAAACTTCCATATCATCAGAGGTACCAGGTTTTACATACAATTTGTAACATGTTAATGTAATAAAAGTACTCAAGTGATCCAACTGGAGTCACAAATAATAGAACCAAAATCTGAAACAAGCTCTAAGAGTGCATTGTTAACTTGTATATAAAGCAGTTTTACATATTTTTTTTAGAGAATTTTAAATAAAGATTTTCCTAACATTCACAAACTTTCAAGTATAATAACATCAACAATTGTAAACAATAAACAAATGTATATCAATATTACTGTATATATGGATGTACATCTTGAGTTTGAGCAAGCGTAAAAGTATAATTTAAAAAAACTTTCTTGTTAACCCAACACAAAGATAATTTTATAGGAACCAACAGTTACAGCAAATAGAATTTTAATGAACAATATAAAAGCCCAAGACACTCTTTCACTGTCTGTCTCCATAACGCTGAGGGACATAGTACAACAGTCCATAGCAATCAGCATTTTTTTTTAAATTGAAAATATAGACGTAAAATCATAATCATTTTGATTTCGAGATTAACCGAGTGTGTGGTGTTTCTCGCTGTAAATTATTATATGACGTCAATTACCAAAACACTTATAAAATACATGTACTTTGTGTACATTTGAGGAAGTTTAATATTTCGTATTTATCAAACAAGGATAAGTTACTTGGGCTAGCATATAAATAAAATGTAGTGCTTCTTTAATAAATTCAATTTTACACTTT